>JASAUF010000097.1:4295000-4895000 GCA_030180095.1 Magnolia changhungtana
CTTGGATTTTTTTTCATTTTTGTCAGTCATTGAATTGCTAGGTGATAAAGAGAAAACTAACATGAAACCCATTATTACATATTCATCTAATGTTGAATACAAAGGATAAAGATGGGAACACACGCGCATTGATCTTCCATGAACACAAATACCAATCTTCCATGAACACAAATACCAAGACTATGTAGAGCAAGTTAATTTCATAGCCTTACCAGTGTACATGGTGAATGTTCTCTCCATCATATTAATACCTCTACTGCAATTACACTGTACATAAGAGTAAAGGCATACTGCATTCGTCATCCAGACATCAATTGACAAAGATTCTAGAGTAAGCAAAACCACCTTCAGAAGATACCCTCCCTCTCATACAGAGATTGAAATGAACTTTATTTTGAGGATGGTCGAGAAGGTACCAATTTGGGGAATAAATTCCACCTCATATGCCTCCGATCCTCCAATCACATCATGCATAGGGATAGTTCTGTAGCATGGGAATATGTTTGCTGTTACGGTTCGGGGACTGCAGTCAGAAATGGATTGACAACTAAGGTTGTCAACAGGTTTTGGATGAGTCACGGTTAAGTGTTTTGGGATTAAAGGTGATGTTAGTGAGGGTTTAGGTAACTATGCTGGTATTTAGACAAAATCAAAGATTTGGGGGATAATTAGGCATAGAAAAGGCTATCGGTTTGGATAATTTGATGTAAATAGGTCTGGGGGTAGCATCCACGTGGTAGAGAAGATGGGGATTATGGTTATGATTGGTCTTGTTGGAAAACAGCTGGATTAGGGTCAGGGGCTGACATTATGGATTAGAACTAGGCTTTGGGGTTCAGATTGGGGGAAAAGAGTTGAGAAAAAGGGAAAAAGAAAAAAGAAAGGAAAAGCATGTACCGAAGGAAAGAATTGGCTCTAATACCAAAACGGTGCGGCCAATAAGAGGACAAGTTAAAGAGGATAGGCATACTTACCAATTGGAATAACAAAAATCCACCTCTAATTGCCTCAAAATTGATTATCGCTTCCAGTGCAGCAGAGAGATGGACAAAAATAAAAAAGAAAGCTAGTAAGAAAGGACAAGTTTATGGAGTTTCAACCCCCAGGAATAGAAGAGTCTAACTTGGAAACAATCCACTGCAGAAACCCAAAGAAGCAGCTTTCGAGTCCAAATTGGTTCTGTCCCTTCTCCGTAGCCTTGTACACAGAATCCCAATTAAGAATAAACGCCTTGCTTATTTTCCTATCGATCCATACTTAACCTGCCTAAACATCTCAAAATATCCTATAAAAGCTTGTGATAATAAGGGAAAGGAATAAAGAAAGAACCATGACAAAATTAGCTGGATATTTCCTAAAATACCCTCTGTATGCAACCATATGGACTTGGGCTGTACGAATTGTACATGGCCTGCTTCTATGTATATAGTCTGTATATACACTCGGCAGAAGATATCCAATTAGACTAAGGGCTGAAAGGTCCAATCAGAATATAATTTAGACCATCAAATTGGATCTGCAGGCGCCACAGTTCAACTGGACCATTGACTTGGCCATGATCTCCAATCAACCAGAAGCAGTGTCCACTCTTGAACCGCCTTTTGTGATCAACGATGTCCTGCATCACTTCAAGTTGAGCAATTCACCACTCTATGTAGTATGGCCCTGACAAAGTAAACTGTTAGTAAGAGAGTGAAAGTATGACTTGGTAACCAAATCCCATCACAACCAAATCCCCGTGATGGGATTTGGTTACCAAGTCAACCGCTGGTCTTCAAGGTGAAAAACTTGGCTGTCCCAATCCAGCAACAAATGTGTTCCCAATCCTTCCGGTGCTGCAACAATCTATCTGACAAAATCCCACCAGCAACTCTATTTGAAGTTACAAGTTCATCTCACTGCTGACCAGTCCGTCTTGCCTCAATTATGAATTACTAACCTCCATGATCTTTGACATGCATATGATGCAAATGCAAGTCCTGCTGCTGCTATTAGAATATGCTCCTTCCACATACACACACCCTCCCCCTCTATTCAAGTTGTTTTTTTAGTCCAATGCAAGATCATTAATTTCCAGGACCCATAGTAGAAAGCTCTAAAGGCATCATGAACTCCCAAACTTCCTCTAGTCTTTTAAGGTTCAAGAGACTCGGAGCTTTCTAGAGCCATCTAAAGTTTGCAAAGCCATTCAGGTATATCACAATTGGATCATCTAACCAGTTGGCCAAGTAGTGTTTCACCTTATCATAGAATTCTTAGCTACTCTCTCCATCCTGCACAACCTCCACTTCTCATCAAATTCCCTACCCCCCAGCAATTTTTCTCAGTGGCCAACATGTTTATGCTTCCATGATTGGACTCCCAAATTTTCTAGACAGTGAAATTCAACAAATCCAGGCTACTCATCTGACATATTGCCCAAGATGGTTATACCTTACCTCAACTAAACTCTCAGCTTCGGTGAGTGCATAAACAGAGATCCACACTGATAATAGTCCAATAGAATTATGGTTCAATCATGCACCACAAAGCCACTAAAATTGCTATGCTGCAATCCTCAACAAGCGATCCAAATCCCATAGAATCCCTTGAACTCCATGAAGCAACAACATGAGAAACTACAAAGTTGAATAAAATCGAACAAGTTAAACCCTCTTAATCATACTAACTCAAAGCAGTACATTCTCATAACTGAAAGGTTCAATAATGTATCAAAGAGCAAAAATAAGAATCAGGGGAAGCAGAATTGCATGGAAGATGCTTTAATCAAGATAGGAAAATGGTAAAATATTTATGTGAAGATACCCTCAAGAGACCCTCAAAATAGTCTATAGATATACATTCTTTTAATATTTAGTCTCTATATACACATGATCTAAAAATATATCTAGATCCACATGTTTCCGTTGAAATCAAAAGAAAAAACTTCACAACAATGCCCGAAATATAAGGGTGGGAGCTTCCCACTTTACGCCCAAACTTGTGGGCAGAGGAAAAAAGAAATCCTCATCTTTATCCTCATATGAACAACCAATATTTCACAATTTTGGATATAAATCATTAGACTAGAGACCACTTCAAAACACCTTACAAATTCCTCAAGTTCCCCGCATCTCTACAATTTGCACCACATAAACGATTCCAGGTCATCTGCAAACTGAAGACAAGAGGCTTGGACGATGACATTCTCCATAATGAAACCATTGACCAGCCCCTAGTTTGCTCTAGGTAGCATCCTAGTTAACAGCTACCACCAACACCGCCGAAAAGCAGATAATGGACCTCCCCAGCAGATGCCCCTAAAACTTCCAAAAAAAACTTTGGGAGGCCCCTTTCTAGGACAGAGAAATGGGCCAAGCTAACGCATGCTTGCATCCATATCCCTCCATCTGTCACCGAAACTATGACACCTAGAGTTCAGGAATTCCCATGAAATCATATGATTTCTCCAGATCAAACTCGTAATATTTCCAGCCTTCTTGTGTTGAATCAAGAATCAAATACATAGAATCTTATAGGGGCCACCAATGAGGGCAATTGGTCTATAGTCTTTAAGGTTCTCTGTTCTCTTTTTTAGGGACATGCAATAAAAGAAGCTGCTGGACCTTTAGAGAGCATCCCTCTCTCATAAAATTTTGAGATGAAACTAAGAACATCAACCTTCACCTGATCCCAAAAAACTTGGAAAATATATTTGGAAAGGCATCTGGACCAGAAGCTTTTACTCATAAATCTTACATTGCTGTTTTAACCGCTTCCTCTAATGGATGTTGTAGCCAATCCACCTCCTCAGTTGTGTAATCAAACTGAAGGTACATTGCTGTTTTAACCGCTTCCTCTAATGGATGTTGTAGCCAATCCACCTCCTCAGTTGTGTAATCAAACTGAAGGTGACCAAGCTTCAGCCTCTTCCATTCTTCAGCTTTCAGCAAATCCAAATAAATGTTCACAATAGCTGCACATATTTTTAGTGATAATGCAACTTTATTAAAACTGAATAAAAGCGAACAAAACAGAAAAAGCTCTGGGACAATGGATGATGAGAGATTATCACTCAACAGCAATTAACCCAAATTATAACACATTAACCAATCCTCCTTTAGATCATCTCTTTCACAATCCACAAAGAAAACAAGCCCCATAACCAATGAAATAACTCTCGTGTTTAAGAACACTGCCTCAGTGGAACCTTGAAAGTTGTTAAAAGTTCAATTTCTCTCCAGTCATTCCATTATTTACTACATCTGTCCGATTGCTTGTCAGTTTTCTCCCCATCTACAACTAGACTCCAAATTCTATTGCCTCTTCTTGAATTGGGATTTCCAATTTTCCTGTCTCCCTTAAGCCACAAGGCTTTGGATCTCCATCTCCACTTGATCTCCAACTCCCTGGCTTTCTTTGCTGTTCTATTTAAAGCTCATTCTGAACTTTTCTTCCATCTCGAAGGACCCTTCCTCCTTTCTATCAAAAGACTGAAACACAAGATTTGGCTTGAACATCATCTAATGGTTCCTTTTTTTCCACTCGATCTTCCTTTTTAACACTCTTAATTTGACCATTAGATTGTGAACGACCCACTCTTCACCACGAAACAAGCTCCACAATTGGTTCACCTTTTCAACAAATTCTTCTAACCACATCAGAATCAGGCCCCACAATTCAACATTGGATTCCAGTATAATGAGGCATTCCTCTAAACTGGGTGAGGTGGAACTCTCTAATTAATACCTAGATAACTCTCTTAACAAATATGAGATGCTCATCAACAAATTTATTTGACATTTTTACCAATTAAAACCCAAAATGGGGAAAATCTAGAAATCACATGTAAAATGTGAAATAAATATGTGAAAGAAGTGGAGTGGTACAACTTACTGCCCTAGGTTGGATTGGACCCTTGATAACAAAACCATCGGGCCTGACCTATTCAAAATGATGAATTTGCTTGGCCCAAGCCCAATCCATTGGCAGCTAAGGAAATCAGAAGGGGGGGTGGGGATCAAAATATCAAAGTGGAAAATTGAAAAAATAAAAATAAAACATATAGGCTAAACAACAGCAAAAGATGGAAAAGGAAGTACAAAGAGACAGATTAAGGAAGAAAATCAGAAATCAAAATGTCTTCTAAACAAGACGTGTAGTATATGATACTTATGTATCAGTAAAACTAATCAAAAGAAAACAAAAGAAACAAAAAAAGAGGGGGAGCAAGCACTGAACCAAGTTTCAAAAATAATAGCTGTGGTCTAGACTAAATCATAAAATGTTGAAATACAATAACCAAAAGCTCAGTGCTTCTTCACATTGCTAATTTCCACAGCAAGTAGTTGAAAGAGAATATGCCCTTCAAAAAAGGCACTTCAATATTGCACCGGCTTCATCCCTTTTATATCTGTGGCACTCTATCTGCAAATAAGGAGCCCAGGCGTGTCAAAAAGAGAAAAGCCAAAAGATAAGATTGATGATTACCTTTCAACTCTGCAAGGATAAAAATGATAGTAAAATATCTTGGAATAAAATATGAATCAAGAAAACCAAGACAGAACAAAAACTATTGCAAAACCAACAAAATCTACTTTACAACCACAAACTACAAAAGAAAAAAGAAAAAAAAAATTTCCAAGCAAAAAGGCTTCAAATAATAATAATAATAATGATGATGATGATAATAATAATAATAAAGGCAATAGCACTACAAAATGCAAAGAATTGAGGAACTTCTGAAGTAGAGAAGCTTTAGACAGGAAAGTAGTGTTACGAACAATGGGAGAATGATAAAGTTAGCACCCCTAATACACAATTGAATGCTTGAACAAACCAAAAAAGAAATCATAAAAGGAATCAATTCTGAAACATTATAACATAGCTCTGATGCCAAGTAGGTAGCCAGTCATCAAAATTTTGCCAAGATACCTTGAGAATGGAAAGTGACCCCAAACAGTGGCATGAGGCTGTGATGACAATGATGCTGATAATATAGTATAGCTCAGAAAACAACGGAAAAAACAAACTCAACAAATTTTTCAAAACACATTACAGTTCACAACATAACTATGATCTTAAATATGTACATCCATTTTTTGAAGGCCATGTTGTTAAATATCTATCACACCACCGGATGATTATTTATTTTTATTTTTTTTTTTTTTTTTTTGGGGGGGGGGGGGGGGGGGGGGGGAGTTTAGCTTGTTAGTATACACCCATGTCAGTACACACAGTCCACTGTTAGCCACCCCCACTAGGGATCGATACCAAGACCTCAAGTGTTGAAACGAGGTATCTCCACTCAGTCTACCATTGCACCCCCACTAGGGATTGATACCAAGACCTCAAGTGTTGAAACGAGGTATCTCCACTCAGTCTACCAGTTAAATATCTATCACACACAACAACAATTAAACAAAAAGAAAACAAACATCTTAAAGGCAGAAGCTGACACTTTGCTGAAAAGTCTAATTTTTCTTCAAAAGTTCGTGTTGCTATGAAACCATTGTGTATATCCTGAATAGATATATATTACTATCAATTAGATTATAAGTCAATACATTTATAATATTCAGAAGTACTTGTTCTGTATAAAGCCAAAGTTAAGTTGTTTGACCACTTTTATCTATGAAACAAGTCTATTTGAGCCAGGTCAAATTGAGATTTGTCCGTCTCATGTAACTATTTGAAGAGCTCACAAAGTCAGACCCTATTGGGCTATGTTCAAAAACAACATTTGAGAAAACCTCAAAAAAAGCATGTTACCATAATTTTACGATAATCTAAAAGTTTTTTTAATGAATATAATCATCTAAATGATTCACAATAAAATCAACTCCACACATAGTAGTAACACCTGACACAGAAAAAGCTTGCAAATTTCAAAGATAATATTCAGTAAATGTTGTCAGTAAAAAATTAAAAAATTAAAAATTAAAAAATAATAATAATAATAATAATAATAATAATAATAATAATAATCAAATGGAAGATGTGTATCTTAGGCTAACAAACTCTGAAAAATCAAAAAATTTAGAGCCTGTTTGGATTGGCTGAAACGTAAATTGATGAAATGCCATTGTCACAGACAGTGCTTCAGTCGTTTGCTTTTCTAACTTTCCTGGAAACACTACTTCCATTTCCTTCCCATTACATTGAAAATACTCCTAGTTCATTTCATTTGCCCATACACCCGGAGCAATTTGCTCTTGTTATATGACACGTGTCTGAACAAATTTAATGCAAGCTGGACTCCTATACAATGAGCATGTGCAGCAAAAAGCACATCGGTTTGGAGCCCACTGTGATGTCTGTGTAAAATCCATGCCTTCCATCATTTCTGCATGCTCATGTTAGGATATGAGCCAAAAAATCAGGCCTATCCAAAACTCAAGTGGGCCACACCAGAGGGAATAGCAAATATAAGGATGCCCACCATTGAAACCTTCTTGGCCTAGCAAAGTTTTGGATCAAGATTGTTTTTGGGTTTTTCCTTCATGACATGGGAACTAACCTTATGAATGGATTAGATTGCATACAAACATAATTGTGGGCCCCATGAAGGTTTTAATGATGGGCATCCCTGTTACCATTGTTCCTTGTAATGTGGCCCACTCAAGTTTTTGATGGGCACGATTTTTTGGTTCATGTCCTAACATGAGATGGAGAAACTGATGGACAAAGTCGATTTGATACCTACATTACAGTGGACTCCACAATTTAGTGCTTTTTGTCGCACGTGCACCTATAAATGCGGCAGGGTACATGTCGCATTACTACTACGAATCGGTTTGGGAAAATTACCCCAAGCGAATTGCCATAGCATTACTTAATAAGTGTAATTTGCAAGAAGTTTAGGAAAAGGAGAGAAAACAACTCATTTCCCTACAAAGTGCCCACATGTTAGCCACGCATGCCACAAGCCATTTCCAATGTGTCGCCATCCATCTTAAAGTGACGCATGTACCAATCAGTAACATGCACAACATGTGTCACTCTCCATCTTAAAGTGCCAAAAACTGCTGATACATTTGCCACTACACATCTTCAAGTGCCCATATGTCAGTGCGCGACATGTGCTATCATCATCATCTTCAAGCACCCCATATGTGTCAATATGAGACGTGCCATTGTGCAATGTTTGCCACATTTGCCACCATCCATCTACAAGCACTACATGTGTGTCATTGTCCATCTTCAAGCACCTCACATGTGTTGTCATCAATCTTCATGACCCCACCTATGCAATACCAATGTCCCACATGTGCCCAATTTGCCACATCTAACAATGTGAAACATGTGCCGCAATCCATCTTCAATGCCCACACATGTGACACTTTCCATCTTCAATAAAATTTTCCATGAAAACTTTCCACTTTTCCAAACAATTGATTTGGAAAAGGAGGTTTCAAGAAAATCATATTGATCATATTTATAAACATTTCGGGGAAAAATTTTTCCTTTCCCATAGGTTCCTCAAAACAAGGTTTCATAGACAGCTTCGTTTACTCCATTTTTTCCACAAATCCAAACATGCAATGAAATTGATTGCAAAAGAAAACATACATGAGAAAAGCACATGATGTAATGGAACGTGAACCTCCAAAACTGGCACTTCATCTTCTTCCTCTATATGCTTTGAACTCTCAGAAAAAATTGTTTACTCCATTTTTTTCCACCAATCCAAACATGCCAACAAAATTGATTGCAAAAGAAAACAGAAATGAAAAAAGCGCATGACATAAGGAATGTGAACATCCGAAATCGGTGCTCCATCTTTTCCTTTGTGTGCTTTAAACTCTCATCCTTCTCAATCTGTACACGCATGCCCTTCGCTTCCCCCTTGGACTTCCTCATTGTAGATAGTTATGTAGCTCGCTTGACTATCTTGCATAGACCTTGAGCCCATTGGAGCACCTCCCTCCAGATCTCCAGCGTAATTGTTTCAACTTCCACCTTGTAAGTTGTAACTAAAGCTCCAATTATATGTCACTGCTGCAACCTCTATATATATATATATATATATATATATATATATATATATATATATATATATATATATATATATATATATATATATATATATATATATCGTACATATTATACAGCTTCTAATTCTAATAGACGACATGTACCATAAAATGGACAGCCTTCAATATATATGGAGGTTGCAACAGTGACATATATATAATGTTCCTTTTTTCTGTAGTTTGCTGCACTTCTTCTGGCTGACGTTTTTTTTTTTTCCAGTATCTTCTTTGTCGTAAATTTTTGTTTCTTAATTCGGGTTCTCTAAATGTGAGTGACTTTCTAAGTCAATATTATCTGAACCCATGCGTTGGTCTTTCCTTTTTTTTGGCATCCCCACTGTATTGGGAGGATGTCTGTTCTGTCTTCCTTGAATGCAAGAAGCTTAGCAAAGGTTCTTTCGATGAGGGTTGTTTCTTTAATCTTCTTTTTCTGTTCTGTTAAATAATCTTGAGCAAAATTTATACGTTCTCCTAATGTATTAGCTTTTATGCCTTCGATTCCTTGCCATTCTTTATATTTCTGTAGAAGGACACTGCTAGGGATTGGTATCTTTCTGAAGTATTCGTCTTTAAGTTCCTCTCCACGGTTTTCTATTAAGTAGTACAGCCTTTGATAATTGTTTGAGTATGGTACTATGTCTTTTATGTCGCAGATACTAAGTTTGGCTAATGTGATTCGTGCTTCTTCGGATTCGGATTGTCTAGTGAAGTGATTTACTCCAATGAATTCTTTTTCGAATAAGGCTACATATCCATCAACGCTTCGCTCATTTGCAAAACGTCTGTTAAATTCTTCGTATTGGGCTATCGATTCTGGATTTGTATCCTTTTTTAGGGTTTTAAAAAATCTGGCTACGTTCCCTTCTAAGGATTTTTCAGCGTATGCATGACAAACGTCTATACTCCATTCATTATTTTGGTCGAAGCATTGTTCCATTTGTTTTTTCCAGGCTTTGAGTGCTTCTTTTATATTTCTGACGTTATCTAGATTGAGGTATATGCCTAGGGGGCTTATAGGGATCTGGGCCATCTTTTTTATGCTTTGGAATGCTTGGCTGTTGTCTTTGAAGAATCTAGGTCTGTCTTTTCTCTGTTCATATATCGGTAATATATAGGTTTCATTGTATCTCCTTGGTTCTTGTCTATTGTTTTCTTGGAAAATAGCTTAATTGGTAGGATTGCTGGTTCCAGCTTGTTCTGTGATTATGGTTTCTGCCATGGCGATTCTTGCTAGTGGCTGTAGGAACATGTCACGTTTTTTTCTTTTATCCCTTTGTTCAAGGGCCTTTTCTAGTTCTTCCAAGGTTTTGCTTTCTCATATAGCGTGTATCATGTTGATCTTATGTGACTTGGATCTTTCGAGATTTTTCCAAAAACATTGTATATGTTCCTGGCTAGGAGGTTCTCCCAGGTTTTGGATCTTAACTTTTTCTAGGTTTATATTATCGTATGATATAAGTTTATTCTTAGGGGTACTGGATTCACCCTTTTCTAAGCAATAGGATTTTCTTGATTCTATGAACTTGAAAGGTGTTTTGTTATATTCTTCTTCTTGGTTTATATCTGGTATGTATATTGCTGGTTTGAATTGTAGAGATACATTTCCGGTCTGAGGATTAGTGTGGATGTCATTTAATTCTTTTTGCTACTTAGTTTTTGGGATTGCTTCTCTTAGTTCCCAAAGGTTCGATGAGCTTTTTACCATGTCTGTTGTCTTTTTTCGAATATATGTATGGTTAAATTGAGAGTCGTTAGTTCTTACTAATATTTCTTCATTTAGTTTTCCCATTTGGAATTTACTAAGAAGTCCTTTTATCATTTCTTGGCTAAACTGGACATAGATTTGTGATTCTAAGTTTATATTTCCATGGGTTAGGTCGAAGTCATCATATCCTTTAGACGTTATGACTAGCTTGATACGTTGCGTTGCTTCTATAAGCATGGTGTATCCGGGTACTACGTTGAAGTATCCTACATTTTCTGTGAGATGGAGTTGTGCTACTCCTAAAAGGCTTTTTTCGAATGATTTCCACCTTTCACCTACAAGGTAGGAGAGAATTTCTGTCTCCATGTCTGGCGTATGCAAATGCAACCCTTCTATTCGTGCTTGAAACATCCCAAAATTTACATAGTTGAATTCTTGTTCTTTCTTATCTTTGATCCATGTTTCTGAGAAGATTGGGATTTTCTCGTACGCATTAGTGACTTTGTATGTCTTCGTCTTGTATGTAATTTGGTATTTGCTGGTTATGGTTTTTTTCCATAATGATATAGGTCTGCGTAGTCTGCTAGAGGAAGACTAGATCTTTCGCAGTGGTCTGAGATGGTTTTCCATTCTAGTTCAGTAAATTTCTCCCATTTGAGATGCTCTGCTGTTTTTTGTGCTAAGTGTACCTTCAGCCTAAGTCCTTGGGTTTGGAATGTTTTGAGCATTCCGATCCTATGTTGTCTTCCATGGGAAGATAACCGGGTGCGAAGGTTTGGGTTTTGTCTAACCCATCGTTTTGTATTCCTTTTCCTCTAAACTCCTCAGTTCTAGTAATAGGCATGTGTCCTTGTTTAGTTTGTTGTAAGATAGCATCTAACTTAAGGTATTTAGTGTTAACTGGTGGATGTTCTTTTCAAACTTTTACGATTATATGAGAAGTGTTTGCTCTGTACTACGTAAGTCTTTCTTGAGTTCTGTACCTAGTTCGTGAAGGCGCTGATCTTGTAGGGCTATGAATTTAGCTATTGCTGTTTTTATTTCAAGGCTTTCACCTCTTTGTTCATTTATGGTCAAAGTAGTGATATTTTCTATTTTGTCTGCTTTGCCTAGCAATGTTTCTAGATGTTGGCTATGTTCTTCCAATTTTTGGTTGATGTTATATATGGCTTTGCCTAATTCTTCCAAGGCTCCGATATATGTTTCTGGGGGAAAGGAACTTTCCTTTATTTCTCTTATCATCCTTTTGTTGTTTAGGACTTCTTGTATAAGTCAGATCTATTCTTTCTCCAAGTACTTCTACTTATAGAGTTTGATCCTTTTGAGATATGTTCTTGAGGATGCTTCTGAGCTATCTCATTGCTAAGTCTAGATTTATCTGGAATTGCGCAAAGTCTTGGTAGAGTACTTCTAGTCCTCTTTGTTGGTTACTAATTACTGTCGAGTTGTAGCCTTCATTTTGAAGCATTTCACCCCATAATTCTACTATACTTGTGCTGACAAAATTTCCTGATTTTACTAGGTTTTGAAGTAAAGCTAAGTTATTGTTTTCTTTATTTTGAATGATCCATTCTTGTTCAGAATAAACGAGGATATGGATTCTTTGTAGGAAGTTATCTAAAGAGGTTGGCTGGAACGTTGTGATTTTAGGTAGTTCATGCTGAACTATTTCCATCTTGGATTCTTAAAGCCTTTTTAACTTCTACGAGATCTAATTGGATTTGGTTGATATGATTGGTGTTATCAACGATTGTTTGAATAGATCTTCCGAATTCTAATGGGATCTGTAAGTCTATTCTCCTTATGTGGTTCTCGATTTCGAGGTTTTGGGTGGCTATCTTTGATTGTGCCACGAGGATCCATTGGATATTGTCTTAGATAGAATTTCCTAAAGAAGCTAAGGTATGTTTGTTTGCTGAATGCTGACTCAAAAGCTATGTGGCTAGTATATTCTGATATTTTTTCTGGATACCAACAATTTGTTTCAGGATCGCTTGCTGGGGGTAACAACGGGTAACCTTCTTTTGACGAGAGTAAAAACCTTTTTATTCTATCTAAGGGTTTAAACATATAGCTAATTCTCTTCCAAAGTTTATGAGGAATATGATTCCTTCCTGGATGGCTAGGTTATATATGTTTTGGTACGTTGCTCTATTAAGTGTAGCTCTTTGATAAGTGGTGTAAGGAGTTTCTTGCCGTCTTCTTAAGTATGTTGTGTAAGGCCAATATCCTATGATGTTCTAATAGTTAGTCCAATCTATCTCTTCTTCGAGTTCGAGAAGATGATAGTGTTGAAAAACGTATACTAAATCTTGTCTTCGAAATGTAAGGGATATTTCGAGACCGCTTAACTCTCTCATAAGGTGATACGGATTAGCCGTTTTTCTAAAGCAACTAGTACTGTATCGGTAAAGATCTTTGCATTGGATACCGTAATTGTAAGGATGTGTGAATCGTCAGTATGCGATATTGCTTGCTTTAGAGTCAGGCTTAATAATTAACTTTTTTTTTTTTTTTTTTTAATAATTTTTTTAAGTAAAACGCTACTTTTCAGTAAGCTACCCCATGAACAAGTTACGGGCTCTAATACTAATATAGTTTATCCTCTATAATAGTTGTATGATAGAGACCCTATACCCTAAACCCTAAACATATAATTTAGAACCCTAAAGTTAAAGTATGGACGTTTCTAGGAAGCAGAATATATGCTTATTTATATAGTTTTGAATGTATGCAGAAAAGATAAACTTGCAGTCTTTGGGTTCAAATATTAAAGTTAAGTAATTTTTAGCATGAAGCTTATGCTACTTTTACTGGTTAAGGTTCTTTAGATAATCTGATCAAATCAGAAGGCTAAGAAAAAGGACTTGTCTTCTTAAATGGTTACCGGCAAATCCTTTACGCCTGGCACTTCTTAGCGATAGCTTTGGATAATGGGCCTAACCTGGTTGATCACTACGGCCTGTCTTTTACGCGTCGTTGCGTATATAGCCTTTAGATCTGATCTAGCTTAATTAAAGGAATCCTTAAATTTTCGAAAGAGAGCATAAGAATTCCTTAAAATTTCCAAAGCCACAGCCAAGAAGGCGCTGGGTGTAAAGAATTTACCGGTAACCATTTGAGAAAATGAGTCTTAATTTGAGAAAATGAGTCTTACTTCATAGCCTTCAAATTTAATCAGATTACCTAAAGAGCCTTAACCAGTAAAAGTAGCATAAGCTTCATGCTAAAAAAGATTACTTAACTTTAAAATTTAAACCTCAGGACTACAAGTTTCATTGTAATCTATTTTCTACATACATTCAAAACCATATAAATAAACATGCATTCTGCTTCCTAAAAACGGCCGTACTTTAACTTTAGGGTTCTAAATTATGTGTTTAGGGTTTAGTGTATAGGGTCTCTATTAGCTCATGATATGTACGCAGTGTACCATCGCAGTGTACCATCGATCGGTGTCGTCTATTAGAAGTTGTATGATCTCGGCAGCTGTCATCATGTCACTGCTGCAACCTCCAGCATTGACATGACATGTACAAATATAAATTTGGTCTTTCCTTTTTTTGGCATCCCCATAATTATCGGGGACAGTTGCTTTTCAGCAGGCTCTCGCATCAGCTGGCCCTTGTGCTATAGTCTAGTCAGGGTTATATGCTATCCAAGGGGAAAAGTTTCATAGGATGAGTCTAGTCTGGGTTGAGAATAGTGGCAATCCTATCACTAGTAATGAATGTGAAATGTGAAAAAACACCACAGGCGTCTGGTCTTCATCCAAGTTGCACTCCTGAAGACGACCATATTGAGATTTTGTCCCTTCTTCCATCTCTTCAATGTAGGTATTCAAACCACCCCTTCTTATGTTTGGAGCCCTGATTGAAGCTCCATAGTCCCGTTAGGGTCTCTTTGAATTGAATGTAAATGAGGGGAATGAAAGGCAAAGCAAAAAATGTGATATGCATAATGCATACTAACATCAACGCTAGGGGAAGCAAACCCTTTGCACTTGATTGTTTTGTTAAAGAAAGGTCCTAGGAAATGCTTTATATTTGCATTTACAAATGTCTGGATGGCAATCCACAAAGGAAAACCTCTTTACCCTCCAATTTTGCCATTTAAAATGTCATGACAAAGGCAAACTCATTTCCCTCCATTTGACTTCCGTAGAGAAAAAAAAGGTTCTACTCCCTTGTTGGGGTGGGAAAGGCAAAGACAAACACTTTGCCGTGGCATCCACCGCTTCCCAAGCAAGAGCAAATGTCTTGCCAATGCAAAATGCTTCCCCTAGCTTGCACGTAATCCAAAATGCTTCCCCTTGTTGAGGTTATGAAATATTTCTTGTATAGGGTTTGATACATGCAAGAAATTCAATTGCCTAACCATGATACAGATTGTGGAGAGGCATGAAGGGTTTGATACATGCAAGAACTGTTTGCAGGGGATACTCATCTTGAGAATTAGTTGATATCTATTCCTAATTCTGAATTTTGGCTATTTATAAATTGATAATAATAATAATAATAAATAAATAAGTCAACTATTAATTAGTTTTAAATTTTAAAAAAATAAATAAATAAACAGGAAAAAAGGTGAAAATAACACTAAAGAATCTGAAGTGGAAGAAGCAAATATCCAAAAGCAAGTCCAGAAACTTCAAATAAAAAGATAGGCAAAACTCAAATGGCAAAAAAAGAAAACGAAAAAGAAAGATACAAACAAAAGTGAAATTCTTCCACCAGAGAAGTAAAAACAAAAATTACTAAAATTAATTAAAACCAAAAATCAAGATAGAAAATTTTACGAAAAATATATATTAAAATGGTCTTACCACACATAAGGCGGCAGCCCACTCAAGGACCCACCCGTCGGGTACGTCCTACCCCCCGACGACTGGCCAAGATGTGCTCTCTGATAGGACTGCAGCTCTTGCAAGGCTGTAGAAGCCTGTGAACTATACGACCCGAGTGGCAACGAACTCCCACCCACACTCCCTAACCCATGGGATGACACTCCATAACTCGCTGAACCCGCGGCAGGGGCACCTCCCAACTGAGCTGCCCCGATGCCAGCATTTACCGCTGGCCCTGCTGCAGCTGCCACTAACGGGTTCACCGGCCGTGGAATCAACCCCGTGCTCGGGTTTGCAAGCAATGCGCTGAGAGCTGGGTTCAGGCTCGGATTCTGCATAAACAGTGCCATGTTCTGCGCTGCGGCTGCAGCCGCCAGCGCAGCAGGCCCCGGCACCAGCTGCTGTGGGAAAGCCACAGCCTTTGATTTCTGTGACGACTCTGCCGCCTTCTGGCAATGCAGCTGATGCCCCTCGAACATCTTGTACGGCTCCTCCAGGGCCTTCTTCGCACCTTCCTGGGTCTTGTACACGAACAGCGCAAACCCCCTCGACTTCCCTGACAGCGTGTCGAATCCCAGAGGGCCCGTCTCGATCTCCCCGAACCGCGCAAAGAACGTTCGCAGCTTGTCCCTGTCGGCATCGGCATGCACGTTGCTGACGTAGATCTTCTTCCCGGCACTATCATGGGCCTGGTTAGGAGGGGCGGGGCCCACAGACGCCAGCTGGCAGTAAGCGGGGCGGTTGTTGATCTTCTTCTGGGGCTGCTTTAGGGCTTTGGAAGCAGCGGAGCGGGATTTGAAGAGAACGAAGCCGTAGCCCTTGGCCTTGCCGGTGAGCTTGTCAACGACGACGTTGCAGTCCTCGATCTGGCCGTAGGGCTCGAAGGCGGAGATGAGAGTGTCGCGGGTGGTGTCCCAGGCGAGGCCATGGACGAAGATCTTGCGGTGCGAGACATCGAGATCGGCGGTGGACCGGATGTGGCGGAGGAGGGAAGGGTCGGAGAGGGCGGCGTCGGTGAGGAAATCGATAAGCTGGTCTTTGGAGTAGGGTTCGAGAAGCTTCTGGAGCTTATCGGACTGGGACTCTGAATCGGAATCGGACGAGTCGGAATGGGCGGGGGCTTTTTCGGGTTTCTTCTTGTTGGGTTTTCTGGTTTCTGGGGTTTTGGAGAGCTTTCGCTTCTTTGTGCTGCTGCTACTTTTCGCCATATGGGAGACAGAGAGAAAGCGAGAGACAGAGAGAGAGAGAGAGAGATTCTAGGTCTCGGATTGGCGTTGGAGCTTTAACTGTAACCTTTTGAGCCTGTGATGCTTGTGTAATCCACTCCGTCCATACGTTGCCACAGACCGTGTCACGAGGGAGCAAATTGCCTGTGGCTCCGCCCGGGTCTGTGCGGGGCCATCGAGATATACTTAACAAATCGACTCCGTCTATCTGTTTTGAAGGACAAATAGGACAGGATTTTAAAAGCTCACATGGGCCATATCACACGAAACAGTGGAGATTGAACACTTGGCAGTGACATAAGTGTTATATCGGGATGATATTTGCTCATTCAGTTTTTACCTGTGGTAATAATTCTATGAACGGCTTGGATGGCATATAAACACTATGGATTGTTATTTTCGATGATTTGTTGGTATATTCTGTTGAGGGGGAAAGATAGAAAATTAATCATTCAAATATAGGCTTAAATAGTGTTACTATCTCGGTATCTTTAAGGCGACATTCACACCCCATCGGTGATTAAATTAATTTACAAAAAAGTTGCAGCAAATTCACCTACAAGATACAATAAGTCTCTTCTCAAAGACTAGAGAAATGTAGGTTTCGGTCTGCAAAACTAAAAAATCACACCCCGAATACACCTTTACAACATACATTTCGAACTTTTGTGATATTATAATTTACCCCATCAAAACTGTTTATAATTTACTGCCCAAAAAACTATTTACATTTTAGCGTCTGAAAATTATAACTTTCCAAAAACCATCTTAAACTGAAAATGGAGAAGTAAAAGAAAATGGAGAGGAGATTTTGATTTTCGAATTGACCCAAAAATGAATTTATATAGAATCACAAGAGATGCTTTAAAACCATTTTCATTAAAACACATCTTCTTCTATGGTGTCTTTTCAACAATGACATCTATCCACCATTTCAAATTCAAATGTTGCTTCATTTACCAAGAGGCACCACCATCCACAAATGAATGGTCATCAACAATCACCAAAAGCCACAACTCTTTCTCTAAATTCTCTTTTATAAAATAAAAATATTTTGAAAAAACCCGACATGGTATACCTGAGTCTTAGACCTAGCTGATTTTTAAAATCCTATCCTATTGTGTTCTTTCAAAATAGATGGATGGATTGGATTTGTCACAAACATTTCTTCATGCTCTAGACAGCTTCTACGCCGGAGGCAAAAGCCATAAGAACTTCCTCCCACCATCAGATTTCCTCAATCATATTGGAGATGGGCTCAAAATGAGGTATCTGTACATAGGGATGTACATCGAGTCGAATCGAGTCGAGCTGGCTTCAGCTCGACTTGGCTCGACCACTAGCTGACCCTAGCTCGACTCGATCCTCGAGCCTGACTGGACAGCTCAGCTCGGTTCGGTCAACAGCTCGGGCCAATTCGAGCCAAGTTCGAGCCGAGTTCGACTGTGCAACATTTTCACAAACACATGGATTGCACCTTCAAAATCTCACTGTATGTAAAACAGCAGCAGTTTTTTTTCCAGGTATTTTATCAAACACCTTCTAAGCAACATAAAAATCAAGAGAAAAAAAAAAGAGTATTTGTTTCATATACATACCTTCCTTACCACCAGCCACACTTCATTGAGTCATTTCATCAAACACTTGGTGAGCAACATCAATATCAAAGTAATCGAGTCACCGAACTAGTTCAATCTGAGTTCGATTCAAGTTGGGTTCAATCTGAGTCGAGTCTAGTTGAGCTGAGGCCAGCTCGAACTCATTTTCAAGCTCAAAAAATTAGCCCAACTTAGCTTGAACTTAGCTTCGAACCAAGTCAAATCGAGCTTTTTCGAGTCAAGTCGATCAAGCTAACCGAGCTAGCTCGGTTCGTGTACACCCCTATCTGTACACTACATGAAAAAGTGGGTAGGGAATTGCCTACCCTTGACACCTCTAAGGTGGACCACCATGATGTTTATATACCATTTAGACGGTTCATAAGGTCATTTCTAATTGGATGAACTAAAATGCAAAAATATTGGCTTGGTCCAAAACTTTCATGACCCCATATATGTTTTAACGGTGGACATTCAATTCTCACAGTTTCTAGTCGTGTGGCCCACTTAAGTTTTAGATCTACCTCATTTTTTGGCCCATCTCCTAACGTGATATATAAAAATAGATTGATGGGGTGGATTTCTCACAAACATCACAATAGGCCACACCTAGCTTCCTTTGCGGCTGAAATGATTGCCTCGTCGCTTTCTAAGATGGAAAGCTAGGTGGGGCATACCATGATGTTCTTGAAAAATCTACCCCCATACATACATTTTTTTTTAAAAATCATGTTATGACATGGGCTTAAAAATGAGTCAATCCAAAAACTCAAGTAAGCCTCATGATAGGAAGTAATGATGATTGAATGTCCTTCGTTGGATCATTCACAGGGCCATAAGCTTTGGATGGAACTGATATTTTTGTTTTCTCATTCATCCCTATAAGAATAACTTTATGAATGGTATGGATGTCATGTATATGAACATCATAGTGGATCCCAAAGAGGTTTCAACTATAGGTATTTTCCTGCCCACTTTTCCATGCGGTGCAGCCCACTTTTGTCCTGGATCTGCCTCAATTTTTGGATCGATGTTGTGACATGATCTAACAAAACGTATGGACAGGATGAATTTCTCACAAACATCATCGTGGGCCCTACCTAGCTTGTTGGAGAAAGTTTTTTATAAAGACTTTTGTCAAGAGTCCAATCCATGTTAGGGATGCAAATAAGCACAAACAATGGTGATTGAACTCCCAACATTAAAAACTTCCAAAGGGCCACAAAAGTTTTGATTTAGGCTGATATTTGTGTTTTCCTTCATCTAGGTCCGAGTGACCTTATCAACAAGTTGGATGATAAATAAACATTATAGTGGGCCCTATAAAGGTTTCAACAGTGGGTGTCATTATCCCTGTTGTTTCCTTTAGTGTGTGGTCCACTTGAGCTTCGAACTTGCTTTATATTTGGGTTCATGCCCTAAAATGAGCTGAAGAAATGGATGGAGTGTGTGGATATAAAACACATCACATTGGCTCCACATTGCCCAAAACATCAACACAACCGATGGGGGTTGGTGTCACCACTTGATCCACACCCATGTTGGAAGGCGATTGTAAAATTAGGTAGACTCAAAACTATATGCAACCATGCCATGATAACATAGTCAGGGTTGAACGCCCACCATTAAAATTTGGTTAGGGCCGTAGAAGTGTTTTCCCTTCTGCCCGATGAGCACAAGCTTATTAATGGGTTGGATGCATATAAATATTACTGTAAGTCAAAGAAGGTTTCAATACTTGCATTTGCATCCCCACTATTTTCTGATCCACTTAAGTTGTAGATTTGTTTCATGCTTAGATGAGCTGGCAAAATGAATGGAATGAGAGAATATTACAAAGAAATCAAGGTAGATAGTATTAAGAATTTTTCTATAAAAAAAAAAAAACTACATGGGTTTTGTATAGGCATGTGCACGAGGGTGCAAATTACCTATAGGCTCATATCCCTGGAGACAACTTTGTTGGGATTTGTTCAGCTGAATCACATAGAGATGGATCTAGGATAGCAATCCAAGAGCACCAAACAAACACAAGAGAACATAAAGATTTAACATGAAAAATCTTTTCAAGAAAAAATCACGACACAAAGCGACAGAAATCCACTATGAAAGCATAAATTTCAAAGAGAGAGGACTTACTCGATTCGAACAACCTCGAATCTCACCCTTGCTACACCCTTTGAAAACCCTAGAATCCTTTTAGAAACCCTTGAAATACCTTTAGAAAGCCTTAGAATGCCTTCGAATTGCCCTAGGGACTCCTATTTATAATTGAGGAACTCCTACTTACACACATCCTGTAAGACCCGTACCCTATCCCGTACTGTTTCGTAGGCTTCCGCGATCTTCCCGGTCGAATTCTAGCAACCTGCGACCTGTAACCAACATTTGCCCGTGATCCTAAGCAGAGTCCTACATATCTGAGTAGACTCGATCCGAGACTTGTACCCTAGCGACCGCGCCATCGCCGTGGTTCCGATGCCGCGTCTTGCGAGCCGAGGTGATACCCTGACCAGGAGATGTGGGCCCGCATTCAGTTCTAGGAGAACGCCGCACGTTGTAAAACCTAAGAGATTCTCTACTGAATGTCACATCCATCAATCCATCAATCCCATCAAGGGTCAAGTACATGTCAAGTACACATCACCTCACATGTCAAGTACAACCCCATCCCCAAGCAACTCCAAAGTCAACTTCTCTCTTACACCCAAGTACACATCACTTACACCCATCACACCCACTCTCTCTCACACCCACCTCTCTCTCTCTCTCTCTCTCTCTCTCTCTCTCTCTCTCTCTCTCATTCTCCCAAGCAACCCGTGGGAGTCCATCGTCCAAGCTCCATGAAAAAAGCTTGGCATGGCCCACTACCTACCACCCAATCCCACCCTCTAAAATTAATCTCGACCGTCGGATCTCAACCATTGGACCTCTAGAATGCATTGGCGAAAGAAGGAAGTGGAGATCTAGAGGTGGGTGTTTTTATCATTTGATTTTTGTGATTTCAGGGCCCACGTGGTGGGACCCCTCTTGATCTATGCATTGTATCATGTAGGAATTCATAGTGGCGGAGCTCCTCTCACCTCATCCAATCTCTCTATTATTTTTTTTTGTTATCTCTCTCTCTCCCTTAATGCCATGTGGCCCACCTGATGCGTGATATATCCACACCGTCCATCATGGTGGAGCCCACTTTGATGAATGTAGTGTATCCACACCATCCAACAACTTGGAGGGTGAGCTCCACCGTGACATATGTATTTCGTCCACACCGTCCAAAGGTACCCACCTGAGTACTGTCCAGCATGTGGGCCACCTCGATTTATGTATTTAGTCCCAGCCGTCCGCTGACTGGACGGTGGGCCCCACCGTGAGGGATGGGATGTGCTATATCCAAACCGTCCACTCTTTTGGTGAGCTCATCCTATGGCTTGAGGCTGCATTGAAGCAGATCCAAATCTGTGGTGGGCCACGTGTGTGGCAGCCACCTTGATGTCTGTATTCTCCTCACCGTCCATCTGGGCGGGCGTGAGGCAGATCCAAGTTCTGGTGGGCCACGTATGTGGACCCACCATGATGCATATATTAAAATCCACACCGTCCAACGTCCAGGGTCTGGACGCTTGATCCTTGCTGGGCATAATAATAATAATAATAATAATAAAATTATTATAACATAATATAATATATTATATATGGTGGGCCCTACGTGGGACCCACTTTGTTTAGAAACGGATTGGATGGTGGGCATTGACAGCAGCTATATTGCTGCTGTCATGACGTCAGAACTTCCGTAGGTCCCACCGGTATTAGCGTCAACTGGGTCTATGGGACCCACACGTGGCATGTCTTATATCAAAACCGTTCATCTGTTGACGGTGGGGCCAGCTGTACAGGATACATCCAGGCCGTCCGTCAATAAGGTCCAGGGCCTGGACGTTAAAATAATAATAGTAATAATAATAATAACATATAATATTTTATATAACATAATATTATGGTGGGCCCACCTGGGACCCACCTGTTGTAATGGAAGATTAGCTGGTGTATCTAACATCAGCTATATTGCTGCTGTATCTCACATTAGCTATATATAATATAAAATTATATATAATATAAAATATTTGTATAGCTGGTGGCCTCACCTGGGACCCACCAGATCATGTATGTGTTTCATCCTTACCATTCAAAACTCAGGACGTGGGACCACCTTGGTGAGTGTTTTATCCCAGCCGTCCATCATCTGGACGGTGGGCCAGCAGCCCTCCCAGCTGTTGTAGATGACATCAGCAAGTTCTGTGGGTCTGTGTTTATTCACGCCGTCCACTTACGAAGGGACCCACCTTTAATGTACGTGTTATATACACCGTCTATCTTTGGATAGTGGAAACCACCATGATGTAAGTGCTTTATCTGCACCGTCTGTCTATGGACCCCACCTGATGTGTGCTATGTCCAGTACGTACACATGGACCCCACTAGATGCATGTGTTGTATCCACACACTGTCCATCCACGGTGGGAGCCCACCTTGATGTATGTTTTAGCCACGCCGTCCAGTTCGCTGGTTCGCTGGACGTGCGGCCCACTCGATGTATGTGTTGAGCATCCATGTTGTCCATCTGGTGGGCCCATTTGGAAGGTATAGGCCCACCTACTGTGAGGCCCATTGATGAGGCCCGATGTGATGCATATATGGTCTATTTGATGAGGCCCTTTATGATGTATGAGAAGCCCATTTGGCAAGGCCGATGTGTTATATTTGGGGCACATTAGGCAAGGCCCCATGTGATGTATTTGAGGCCCATGAGAGAGGCTCATTGTGATGTATTTGAGGCCCCTAAGTATGGCCCTATGTGATGTATATGAGGCCCATTGGTGTGGCCCGTAGATGCGGCTCACTTAATGTGTATAAGGCCCATTAGTGCGGCCCATTGATGTAGCCCACTTGATGTATATAAGGCCCGTGTGTATGGCCCATTGTCATGTATTCGAGGCCCATGTTAGAGGCCCGGTGTGATGTATGATTTTGCCATGATGTATGAATGATGATTACGTGAGCCGCTTCTTGGGAGCAATGTTAGTTAAATGTCCACATTGATGGGCAATGATAGTTGAATGTCCATATTGTGACCTTCCATTAGGCCTTGCTAGGCCCACTCTCACCGATTTCAATTGTCGAGACGGATTGACCGATTATCGATCGAGGCCTATTGCCGTTTGTCATGATCGATTACCGATTCCGATTGACGTGACCGATTTGTTGACTCTGATTATCGATCGATTCCGATTGACGTGACCGATTTGCCGGTTTGCCGATTCTGATTATCAATCGATCCCGATTGTCACGACCAATTGCCGATTCCGATTTATCGATTCTGATTATCGATCGATTCCGATTTGTCACGGCTGATTGACCGATTCCGATTGACGTGACCGATTTGCCGATTCTGATTATCGATCGATTCCGATTGTCACGGCTGACTGCCGATTCCGATTGACGTGACCGATTTGCCGATTCTAATTATCGATCGATCCCGATTGTCGTGGCTGATTGTCGTGGCCGATTGTCGATTCCGATTGACGTGACCGATTTGCCAATTCTGATTATCGATCAATCCCGATTGTCATGAACGATTTCCGATTCCGATTGACGTGACCGATTTGCCGATTCTGATTATCGATCGATTCCGATTGTCGAGGCCAAGTATTGAGGCCGATTCCGATTGTCGAGACCGAGTATCAAATCCGATTCTGATTTGTCGAGGGCGATTGTACAGGCCGATTCCGATTATCAAGGCCGATTGCCAAGGCCGATTTTGATTGCCGAGGCCGATTGTCGAGACCCATATGATGTATATCTGGCCAGTAGTTGAGGTCCATTGTGATGTGTATTCGGCCTGTGTTTGAGGCCTAATGTGATGTATATGCGGCCCGTATTTGAGGCCCATTGTAATGTGTATTCAACCCGTGTTTAAGGCCTAGTGTGATGTATAATAGGCCCATGTGAGAGGCCCATCGTGATGTGAAAAGCTCTTGAGTGAGGCCCATGGTATTGTATATTTGGCCCTTGTGTGAGGTCATGGGTCCACTATATGTTAGGATCTATGAGGGTCATTCCTTGGGAATAATGTTGGTTAAATGTCCACATTGTCGAGGTCGATTGTCGATTCCAATTATTGACACTGACTATGAGTATGTGACAGTAAAGCATCATGATACATGCCCATACGCATCATCTATATGTTTATTATGTGATATGGTTGATCATTGCATATGTCATTGAGCATGTTGTTATGAGACTCCCTGATAGGCGAAGATTATTTTACATGAGCACATAGTATGCGTAGCATGGATGCATGACTGGATTGTATGACTCATGCAACTAACATTGTGTATTGAGATTACTATACGCCCTAGCGACATCAGGGCCGTAGCCTCCACAGGTATTTCGTGGATGGCCAGATGGGACACCGGAAATCTGTTCTACATGGGGTGCTATAGATATCCCTAGGTGAAAGTCCCTAAACCCTCTTGGTTCCAGAGGTTGCTCCAACGTCTAGACCGAGTGGATGCATGAGCGCATGAGGGCCGTATACCGTTAGGCCGCGTCTCTCACTGTGTTGTGGTCAATTGGAAGGGGGTATGGCCTTATCTACCTGAGAGGAGGGGGCAATGCTAGGTTAAGTCTGACCAACTCGAGAAATGGGTCTGCTATTGATGAGTCGGGCCCGATATTGGCAGGTGGATAGCGAGGTCTCTTCCACCCACCTTGTTGCGCGCGATGGGGCGGCATTCTGGTTTGGAGTGTAATAGACCCCGGTGATTTCCTAGAGAGGAACCGTACTGATATGTTGACTTATTGAGTAGGAGTTGCATGCTCATTCATTCATTCATTCACCATCCACTCGGACTGGTGGTGCGCAACTACTTGTTATGTACCTTCGTTATGGTAAGGATTTCGGTTGGGCGCGCGACTAACCTGAGATTAAGAGTTTACCACATTGAGTCTGACTATCCAAATTTAGGTATGAGACTGGTTTGCATAGACGTCCCTTGTGATGGACCCCATAGCCTGCGATACTACGTACTATCATCTCGACTTCACACTCCAGCATGGTCATTCCATTCGCACCATATATTGCATTACATTCGTGGCATCTGATATTTTGGGTGACTGTGTTTCTGTATTTATATGGTCTAGATACGGCTGACGCTATTTGTGAACTCATCAGGAATTGCATATTGCATCGCATCCTCGATATCTGATATTTGACTCATTATGACTCCTCATCTGCATAGTTATTCTATATTGCGTATTCTGATATTAATTGACTCATGGACTTGTCCGTATTTCCGCTTACTCTGTTATCGTATGATTTATGATCTTATCAGTATTTCTGTTTACTTTGAAAATTCCTGCTCTTGTTAGTATTTATGTTTACTTTAATAATTCATGATCTTGTTAGTATTTATGTTTACTTTGATAATTCATGATCTTGTCATTATTTATGTTTACTTTTATAATTCATGATCTTGTCAGTATTTCTGTTTATTGCGATAATGTACGATTTATAGATTACCAGTATTTTCGGTATTGTATGATGATGGCATTGTATTGAACACTTAACACTTACCTTGTGCACACACTTACACCACCCTCTAAGCTTTCTATAAGCTTATGCACGATAGATGCGTGCAGGTGATGTTAAGTTGCAGTAGTGTTGAGCTTGGAGCGTGCAGCAGTATCTGGAACTTGATTCTCGATTTATGTATTTTTCTTTCAGTATTGTACTCGATGATTATATTAGTGGATATGTGATGATGATGTCGCCTTTGTGAATTGGTTAATCTTGTGGTTATGCTTATTACGAGTTAAATGTACAAAAAAATAAAAATCCTCCTTGTAGGATCCCAGGATCAGAATCTGGTGTATGAACGCGAGGAGCCGAGATTGGGGTACTACGGAGGCTGTCGGCACCGGATTCGGCAATCGGGATTCCTGTGAATCTGATTTCCGGATTTGGGGCGTGACACATTCCTGGAAACCGCCTCAAATTTACGTAGTCCACGCACAATCTGCGTAACCCTCGACTAGTCGAGCCAGAGCTTCGACTAGTCGAAGGACCCTTCGACTAGTTGAGCCTGTGTAACACCCCGTACTTTTCGGTACTCGGGTATTACCGTATAACCAAATGTAGAATAACGCGAGCCTGGCTAGGTGAGCATTCACATTCATCCTAGCCTAAATCTAACTGTTAAAAATAGTACCAAGCCATACATCTAGCTATCCATATGTCGATTCTCAAGATGGATCGTCATACCGCCAAGGAGGCCTATCTTCTTAGGATCTATCGTTTGAAAACATAAAACAAGTTACTTGGTTTCATATCCAACTCCCGGATCACACCTAAGCGTTCTTTAATATCCCAACGATTATTGAAAATTTAATGTTAGTCAATCCAATCGTTGGATTGTATGAATGCTCAGTAAATCATGATTAGAGATTCATTCGGTGTAGCTCGCACCAATGCAAAGCAACCCTAGAGTTAGGATAGGTAGCTGAAAGACGCATGACGAGTAGTCTCACATCCTACATAAGTATACTAATAATAATGAACAAATAAATAAATAAATAAATAACAATGCATAGTGATATTGGTTAAATATTAATAATATAAAATCATGAAATGGATAGTCCTGCAGAGTGAGACCCACAACATGATTTAAAGATACATGCATACGTAAGGGAAATAATAATGCAAATAAAAATGATAATAATGATAATAATAATGGTAAAATAATAATAATAATAATGGTAATAATAAATAATATTATTAAAATAGTATAACATGATACTTAGTGTTATAAAATCATAACAGGTCATATACTTGTGATCTGACCATTGGTTCCTAGTTTAAATGGCCCCTTAGACCATTTTAACCATCGACGTTCAATTTCGAGAAGATCCGACCGTTAGATTAGCGGAGACCCATAGTGGGACCCAATTTGAGTTGTGAGCCCCACCTAGAACTTAGAACAGCCTGATCAATGGCCTAAGATCCTTTGGTAGAACCCCTAAGCCGATTGGACGGAGTGGATTCGACATAAACATTACAGTGGCCCCCACATGAGGTGCGTGTGCACCATGGACCATCATGCACTATGTACACCGAACCAAGGTACTCGGTCAAACGACCTTTGATCGAGTAAAAAACGAAAAACAAGGAAAATTTTCAAAAACTCCTCCCGCCATTAAAATTTCAAACTGATGAGTTTTCAAGCCCCAAAGTGGGCCATCTGGGGAACTTTATGGACAATCCAAACCGTCCATTTCACTTGTGATGGGCCATTAAGAAAAACCGTATAGGGTCTTTGACCCACGCATTAAGACAACAAAGATCAGCCCCAACCATCCATTTCCTTCATGTGGGACCGAGATTCAATGAGAGGGACCATCTGATGGCTTGTTGGGCAAGCTAACATCCCATGGACCGGAGGTTATCAGCCTTCCTCCTTGCCAGCTGAGAAGAGTCTTCTCATAGCCCAAAAATGGCTGACAGCTAAGAAGGAAGAAAAAAGAGACTTTCTTCTTTTGGCTAGCAATAACTGTCACATTAGTGACCATCCAATGGGCCACGTGGCTTCATCTCAGCCCTCTTACATGGAAGGTACGAGATGAGATGAAGGCATTTCTCACCTAATGAGAATGAGGAGGGAAATAGAGAAGACCTTGTGAGATGGAGCAAGATCTCATCTGAGATCTGAAATGTGGGCCCCACACCGCTAATGGGACCCATCCAGACCGATCAAACGGTCTGGATTGCCCTAAAACCCCCTAAGTAACAATCCGCCATTGATGGGTGAGTCATCTTCCCCAAATGACCCATCCAAACACGATCACAAGATGGGCCCCATTAGGCCAGAAAAATACACTGTTAGGGAGCCTAAGGCACTACTAATCCATCCCCAAACATGGATGGGCCCCATGCATGACCATTTTGCAATCACGACCGTTGCATGGGGAGAGCCTCTTTCCAACCGTTAGAAGCTCTCTCCCACGCCTATAAATTTGGGCACTACTGGCCTCAGTTTTCATACCAGAGAAGGAAAGAAGAGTGAAGGAGAGGGAAGAGAGAAGGAGAAAGAGAGAGGTAGAGCAAGGAGAGTCGTTGGTGTAGGTGACTCAGTGCCGCCCTGCACCAACTCAGGCTGCGCGAGGCAGACCGAGTTGGGTCAGTGCTGACCTGCAGCACACCTACCAGGAGAGAAAGGAAAGGGTCGTGGGCCACCCTACAGATCAGGCCAGGTAATGGCCTAACCTCCCCTCATTTTCTTCCTCCTAGTAATGCATCAAAATGGGAAGATCAGCCATGGTTCGGGCCTCCAAACTGGGTTGGAACTCGGCCAAGATCGTGACCTATCCAGGCCGTTTTTGGCCCACGCTTGAAGTCGAAATCAAGCCGTGAAACCAAATTCCATCAGGCCTGAACATGGGCTGTGTACACGCCCTATCTAGGCCCCGAAGCGATGCCGAAACCGAGCTTCCGTGGGCCATAAAAATAGCTCTCAGCTATTGCATAAATACGACTGAATATGCAGCTTGAAAAGAGCCGAGATTGCAACTTGAACACAGCTGAAAATCAGCCTGAAAACGGTTGGGATTTCAATTGGAAATCAGCCGAATATTCAGCTTGAAAAACAACTGAGAATTTCAGCTTGAGAACAGCTGTTAATTTAGCTTAAGGGTAAGTGGAACCCAGCATTCATCAGGCCATGGAAACACTGGAAGAAGGCCTCCGTCGGGCTTAAAATATGGCAGAAAGCGAGCCCTTCTATGGGCTCTGATCGGCCTGTAAATAGGCTGATTTGGGCTAGAATCAGGCCCTTGTTGGGCCATAAGAATGGTTGGGTTGCACCATAATTGAAATAGGTGGGCCGCACCTCACCTAAAGCACGATTTGCCACACACAAACAACAGATGGGCCACACCTCGTTTGAGTGTCAGGTGGGCCTCTCCAAAAGACGTCATGGGCCGTCCAAGTTAGGGCCTGGGGCTGTCAACCCAGTCCAGTCTTTAGGCCATTTCTAGGTAGAACTGCCGGGTCTAGTACAGGCCCAGCTCAGGCCATAAAGGGGCTACTAGAAGTTGGGCCGAACCAGGTCAAAGTCGGGTCCAGTTCAGACCTCGGTTTAGGGCGACTCGGGGCCCAATCACGAGTTACTTGTTGGTGGGCCTGGTCAGCTTGAAGCAGGCCTAATTCATGAAATAATAAGTCCTTGTAAACCCTGCGTCTTCTCAGTAATTTAGAAACCTTAGATAATACTTAATTGACGCAAAACCATGGAATCAGGAAGGACCATAGGAAGACCGGTTGCGGAACTTGAAACAAAGAATAGAAATACAACCCTGCAAAGTGATGATTCTTCCCCTTGAGCTTTCCATTTCCCCATTAGCTTAAGTTATAGTTTTTATTTTAACTTGCAATTGATATCTCTATTTCATAGTAACATGTGTTAATTGTTGGAATTAAATTGCTATATTACATGCTTAATGTTTATCCTGCACATTTATTAATGATTGTGGATTATTTGTGGATTGCTTATGGAACTTAAATTGGTACACCAGTGGGAAAACCCCCATATATATGTATACACCCATACTTTGGATGTAACTCGACTGGTTGTGATAGCAATGGACCTTGGGCTTAGTGGTTATTGAATGATGATTTAAATTAACCATTGATGTGGGCCTACCATAAAAGGTTATTGTGTTCAATAGTTTTCAATGATGGTCTTTTATCGCATGGTTTTGATATTCGCCATATGTGGCATATTTTAATACTCGCCCTACATGATTTTGTTTTGATATTTTTCCTATATAGGCTCGATGTTTTATATTGTGCAACCATGCGATGGTAAGTCCCATATGTTGTAATATGATTGATCGCTAGTCGACGATTTTCCATTAAACAACCTAAGGTGGTAGTCTCATGAGCCAGGGATGGTGGTAATGGGACACTATGCCCAAACTGTCGGCCTACGCTGGGCTCTGAGCTCCCCATAGTAACCTTGAGCTTACCTAAATTGGTTGATTATAACTGGACTAATAACGGTTTGACTAATCATGCATCCATAACATGTTGCCGATGACGGGTGACTATTCTGGATGCTGTAACGTGTGCCCCTAGAATCTTTGGGGTATCGTTTCGTTAGCTTCCAGACCACCGACTATCGACCCCTATTTCGACTGGATGATTTTCCCAGGTCGATGATTTGCATGGATGACGAGCCCAAGTCCGACTGGATGTGCATCCCCAGGTCGATGTGCATTCACGCATCCATGCATTTAAAAAAACTGCATCATATATTGTTTTGATTGCCTTGTTATTTTATAACTATGCTTAACTAATGCGGCGGTGTGTAATCTTGAGGAAAATTCACACTGAGCTGGCCACTCATCCATCAAATATACAACCGTACAGGTAGAACAGGTGGCCCAGATAATGTATATGTTCAGACTTGATGAGGAGTTGTGCAGGTGTCATGGATGCACGGTCGTATTGGTAAGAAGAGCTGTGTGGTCACGCGACTTACATTTATATGTTTTTTGTTATTTATTATGTATGCAAATCTTGTAATCGTGAATGTTGAGACATTGGTTTGTATAAGTCATTATGGGCTGCTTGTATATTTGAATAATAATGAAAATTTTCTCATATTGATTTGTTCACTTTACGCTCATCTGCTTACTTTGATAAAGGAAAAAAATATATACTTGAGTTTGACCATCCTCAAAGGTTAACACTCGGGTTTTTCGAAAACGAGTCATATACTCGAGTCTTGAAAACCCGGGGCGTTACAGCCTGTCCTTTGACTGGTTGAAGATCTCAGGAATTCCAAATACATTGTTGCTGGACTTTAAGCCGAGCTTTTTCAGGGTTAGTCGAAGATATCCATATTTAAGACATCTTGTTAACAACAATCTCCACCGTGTCTTCAATCTTCATACGTGTAGCTTCTTGACCTCTTCTCTTATCTCTGCATCACATCATATATAGCTTCAATCAATGCTTCTCGTGCACACTCCGTCCTTCTTTTACGCTGTCGTCAAGCCCAGAGAAGTTGCACAAAACTTGAACTTCTTTGTAGGAACGACCTTGGTGAACATGTCTGTCGGATTCACGCTAGCGTGAATTTTCTCCAGTGTTATGACTCATTCCTCAAGCACTTGTCGGATAAAATAGTGATGAACATCAATGTGCTTAGTACATGAGTGATAAACAGAATTTTTAACCAAATTGATAGCGCTCTCACTATCACAATTAACCGGCATGGCCTCCTGCTAAAGTCTCAAATGATTTATCATACCTCTTAACTAAACACATTCCTTAAATACTTCTGTCACTGCCATATATTCTGCTACAGCCGTGGAAAGAGCTACCACGAACTGAAGCTTCGACATCCAACTAATTGCTCCACCCGCTAATACAAATGAGTAAACAGGAGTCGACTTTCTAGAATCCACACTGCCTGCGTAGTCTAAATCCACATAGCCTACCAACTTTATCCCTGTCTTCTCAGAAGTTAAGACGTAGTCTTTCGTACCTCAAATGTATCGAAGTAGTCATTTCACCACTTCCGAATGTTGCTTGCCGGGGTTTGACATGTATATGCTCACAACACCGACCGCCTATGAAATATCTAGTCTCGTACAGACCATGACATACATTAAACTATCAACCACATTCGAATAAGGTACATGAGACATAACCTGCTTTTCTTCAATTGATTTAGGACATTGTTCTGAGAAAAGCTTGAAGTGAGCCGCGTGGAGAACTCTCACCGGCTTTGCCTTGTCCATCCTATACTTGATCAGCACATTTTTAAGGTATTCTGCCTGTGATAACCAAAACCTGCTTCTCTTCCCATTTCTATGAATATCTATGTCGAGAACTTTCCTTGCAGCCCGCAGATCTTTTATCCCAAATGTTCCTGATAACTGAGTCTTCAGTACGTTAATTTCAGACATATCATGATTGACGATCAACATATCATCAACACATAATACTAGGATGATGAACTTGCCATCACTCATTGTCTTATAATAGACACAGTGATCGTATTCACTCCGAGTAAATTTCTGACTCAATATGAAAGAATTAAATTTTTTATACTGTTACTTAGGCGACTGTTTCTGGCCGTACAACAACCTTATTAACATGCAAAACTTTTTCTCTGCCCTTTTAACTTCGTAGCCCTCTGGTTGCTTCATGTAGATCCACTCTTCCAACTCCTCATACATGAATGCAGTTTTGACATCCATCTGTTCCGGCTCGAGATTGTATTGGGCAACCAGCGCTAACACGAATCTGATAGATACTTGCTTAACCACCGACGCGAGTATCTCTGTGAAGTCGATTCCTTCTCTCTAAGCATACCCCTTCACTATTAAGCTTGCTTTGTATCAGTTCTGTTTCCTTTTGAATGACCAATTACATCCGATCCCTTTTTGACCCACTGAAAGCTCCACCAGCTCCCATGTGTGGTTTTTATGCAACGAGTCCATCTCATCGTTCATAACCGCCTTCCACTTTTCTGCATCAGGCTCATTAAGAGTCTCCTGAATAGTAGACGGGTCCCCTTCATCTGTAATGAGGTCATATGCAATAGTAGAGTCGTCCATGTATCTTGCCGGTAACCTGCGATCATGTGGTGGGTTTCTTCTCACAGGTTGCTGCTCACCTGCTCTTGTATCTCTGTCTGCGCATCTGTCTCTACTTGAGTATCATCTGTGTCAATCTGCACGTATACGATCAATATTTCTAGTTTCTCTTACCCCTCTTAATCATTCTTGTGGAATAGAGAGCTTTCATCGAATCTTACATCACGACTAGTAATGACCTTGCATGTGACCTTGTCGAATAACCTGTAAACTTTCACACCAATATCATAGCCAATAAAGATGCACTTTTTGACCCTATGGTCTAGCTTATCTCTCTCAACTGGTACATGAGAGTAAGTCTCATAACCAAATATGCACAAATCTGAGTATTCCAGCGTATGACCACTCCATACTTCCTTTAGGATTTTACATTCAATTGTCATAGACAGGGATCAGTTCACCAAGTAGCAAGTCGTGTTAACGACCTCAGTTCATAAGTCCTTGCCCAATGCAGCATTACTTAACATGCATCGGACCTTCTCCAAGAGAATCCGATTCATCCGCTTAGCCACACCATTTTGTTCGGGCATGTGGCACACTGTGTTGTGCTTAATGATCCCTTCATCTTTGCAATATTTATTAAACTCAGTGGAAGTAAATTCTCCACCATTTCAGTCCTTAAAACCTTTATTTTCTGCCCTGACTATTTTTCCACCATTGCCTTTCATTGTTTGAATATGGTGAAAACTTCGAATTTATGTTTCATGAAGTAAACCCAAACTTTCCTGGAGTAGTCGTTAATGAATGAAACAAACTATGATGACCTCTCAATAGAAACCTCTGGCAATGACCCCCATACGTTAGAGTGCGCATAATCAAGCACTCCCTTACATACATATTTTTCAGTTTTAAAAGATAATCTAGATTGTTTACCATATATATAATGCTCACATATATCTAAATCATAATTCTTAAAAGCTGGAATCAAACAATGATCAGATAGTACCTTTATGCCCGCCCGCTCGCTCATGTGGCCCAGACGAGCATGCCACATACATACAGACATGAAATCTGCAACAGTTGCTGCCGCTCTACCTACTGAGGTGCTCCCGATCAACCTATAAAGGTTTCCATGCCTTTGTGCTCTTATAACCATGAGTGCCCCTTTTGAAACTTTAAAGACACCATCAATACCAGTGAACTTGCACCCTATAGCCTTGAGTGTACCGAGAGAAATCAAACTTTTCTTTATATCAGGAACGTGTCTGATATTAGTCAAGGTACGCTCCATCCCATCAAATATATTGATGCTCATAGTACCAATAGCCACAACATTATAGGTATTGTCATTGCGCATAAAAATCTGTCCACCATCACATTCCTTGTAATTGGCGAACCAACTCCAATCAGGCACTACACTAAAATTGCAATTTTGGAACGCCTACATCTTTGGTTTAGGCACGGCTGAATACCGTTTCAAATTTGGATAAATTTTAAACCGTTTCTGATTTGGATCGACTTATGTGAAACCCTGAACTCACGCAAAACGGTGCTGCCCAGGCCCTTTTCATTTTCTCTAGCAAAACCCTAAGGGCCTGTTTGATTTTTACCGTTTCACCTGGAAACAGTAAATACCCTGGAAATGGATGATTATTACTGTTTCACCTGTTTGAATACTCGTGGGTATTTCGGTCTTGGAAACCGGTTCAAAAGTAGTTTAAATTTTTGGACCCCATCTTGATGTATATGACATATCTGTTCTGTCTATCCATTTTACCACAACATTTTGAGAGACGACATAAAAAATGAGGTAGATACAACACTCAACTGGCCCATACCAAAAGAAATAGTGGCCCCAGGAAGTTTTTAACGGTAAGTATTTGATTCACATTTTTCTATGGCGTGGTCCACTTGGGCGTTGGATATGCCTCATTTTTTTGGCTTATATCATAAATTTATTTAACATAATGGATGAACGGTGTGGATATATGATATGCATCATCGTGGGACCCACAAATATTTTACAGTATTTACCATTTTACACCGAAAAAGTAGGCTGTCAAATCAATTATGGGGAAGAGTGCCGTAATGACGAAGGGAAATAATTATTACCATTTCGGGGGTATTTCCCAGGGAATTGGAAAATCAAACACGCCCTAAGGGCCCGTTTTGACGGGTGGATTCGAACCGATTCAGACGGCTTAGGATGGATTGCCGAGTCAAATCCCGCCTCGTACGGGCGACATCACGTTTGGGATAATGTTCGGATAAGAAGGCATGGCTTTACGAGGGATTCTCTGTGGGATTCATCAAATCCCTTCGGATTTTCTTCTCCTGCGCTAGATTGCGTCTCGAGCCCATCCCAGACCTGTCTGCAGTCCATCGTACGGACTGCGGGATGGGATCGGGGATCGGGAGACAGGGCGAGAGTGATGGCGAGAGGTGAGTTTTCGCGGCCAAATGGGGCTATAAATCCAGATCTTACCTGTTTTGCAATGGCCATGGGTTCCTACATCTTCGTTGTCATTGCCATTTAACAGTTGGGCCGAGGGCAGAGGTACAACTTCTTCCTCCCTCCCAAAACCCTCATGCATGTCAAACCCTCATGTGCGGCCCATAAGATGGCCCGCCGAGATGCACGGTTGTTGTTTAGTTTCTGCCATGGCTTCCGGTTATTGTGTTGTTGCTGTGCATGTTCGATTTCAGCCGGGGAACTTCTAAATACACTGCTATATTTACTCTGTTTGTCCTTTAATCTTGCTTTGGTCACTGAATAGATTGGATTTTCTCAAATTTCGCTGTTAATATTACAGGATTTTTGGGGTTTTCGACGTGTTGCTTTCTCAATCCATTTAGTCCCCAAAAAATGGGGCTTTTGGGTTATCTGCAATCAATTTCCTGTGTTTACATCGATTGTGCGTTAATCCTGCTATGGTTAGCGGGTCGTTTGGATTTTTCATTTTGACACTGCTCATGGCTTTGGGATTTTAGGGGTGTTGGACTGGGTGACGTCTCAAACCATGAATTACCATGAAAATGGGGGTTTCTGGAGTTTGGGAGTCATGTGTTATTTTTTATGGTTTTTCTGTAAGATTCCAACTGAAAAAATGGGTAAAGATGAGCAACTTGGGATTGCATAGAGCAATCAGTCCATGGAGTGCACATTATCCTTCATGTCCAACAATAAATCTATCCAAACCTGTAGCGTGTTCAGTTCTTCAATACTATTGGATTCCAACTACATATACACAGTTGGATTCCTTCAAAAAACTGAATCTATAGTGACTTATTATACCTAATGCTTTAAGTTTTTTTTGGAAATCTGTTGTTAACTCGCAGCCTGGTTTTACTCAATGAAGGTCATTGATCTCAAACCTTGCATTTGAGAAAGATCTCTGGTATGGTTCATTTCAACTATCTTACTTTATTTCTGTCTGATTCAATGCATTTGCTATTCATGTTTGATTTTGGTAATGGATTATTGTAGATGTATTGTGTTGAGCTTTCTCTTTAATTTCATTCTTGTCTTGTTTACAATAGTTGGGCTTTACATATATGTTGGCTATGATCGTATATTACTGGTAAAGCCTATTTTAAAATTCTTGAGTAAGGATTCTTCTCTTACATCATGAAATCCATGATGTTTGATAAAAAACCATGAATGTTGAGAAAAATCATGAAAGCTATGTATATGTTGCTACTTAGGATGAATATTTAACCCTTTTGTTGGTTAGCTTTCTTTACAAGTATTACTATTATATGATTAACTTATATAACTGGAACATTCAACTGATAGGTGTATGCTAACATCATTATAATGTTTATCAGTAATTATGATTAAACTGTTGCTTTATTTATTTTCGTGTCATTTGTGAAGTGAATCTTAGGTTAGAAAGCTCTACTTCATTCTGCTACTTTAAATCAGAGGTCAGTTTCCATTCAATGTTATTTTGGGGATTTTTAGATTATCCAGAGGATTGTAGGGTCTGATTCTGTTTAGTATTAACTCAGAATCTGCTAATAGATATTGCTTTAAAATTGTGGGGTTATTTGGATATAAGTTTGATTGTATCGGTGTGTGATCTCTGATTCTGTTTATTAATTACATGCTTTTGGTTGCTTAATTGGTTATGTAAATGGTACATTTTGATCTTGTTATCATTAACCTCCACTAATCTGGTACTGTTAATCAGATCTCTTATTCTCTGAATCTGGTAATGTAATTTTATTCAGGTACTTTTGACCTCTAATTCTGTTAATTTTGAAGTATGTTTCTGCGAAATAGAATTTGCTTTTGTATTTTTGGGTTATTTGGATATAAGTTTGATTGTGTATGTTTGATCTCTGATTCATATTGAATATTTCGATTCGTTTGGGTGCTTTCATGATTATGTAATTGGTTCATTCTTTTGAGCTCTGATTGTGTAAAACTTGAAGTCTGATTCTGTGGTGTGGATTTTGTTTTCTAATGTTGGAGTTATTTGGACATACAAGTTTGATTGTGGAAGTTTGAACTGTGATTGTCTTTAACATTTTTTTCTAATGGGGGAGGAAAAAAATCTGTTTAGAAATTGAATTTGATTATGGAAGTTTGAACTCTGATCCTGTGGTGTGGATTTTACATTCGTTTAGGTACTTTTGATATTCAGTACATATACCACCTTTCTCTTTCTCTTCCTCATCCTCTTTCTAAATTTATTTTTTCAAAATTCAGTTAATGCATATGAATCTCAATATTTAAATGCATATGAATCTCAATATTTAATTACAAGTGTTACATGTTGTACTTTTGGCATTGGATTCACTTTTTTTTTTGAAGGCCTCGATGAACTCTACTTGTTGTTTATAGACTAGTAACATGATTTGGCTACTGACCTTCACAAAGTCAGTAGGCGACATTTGTAATTCATATTATAAGACATCCTAACTTTATTTTCCCTTTTAGCATCAACACTTTCACGTATCTTCTTTGAAGCACTAAATAGGATTTATTGTAGCTAGCAATATTTCTTTAATTGTGTGATGGCTTCGTAGAGAATTCTTTGACCAAATAGTTTATGGCTCTAGATGACTGTTCTAGAAAATTCAATTTTTTTAATTGGTATGTTAGAACAGTCCATGTCAACACTTTAATATAAAAACTCAAACGAGGTGCAAAGTTTGGTCAAGTAATGATGGAGCATATTGGCTAAATTGAACTACCAAGTTCCAGTGGGATTGTGACAGAGATGAGCTATACTTCTCAATCCTACTATAGGATATCTTGGCATGCCATTTTTACTTGACATGAGCTCATCTTTACTGAAGCAATGAACAGGCTTTTGTTTCTCTAGCGGAGCCTCTCCACTGTTTGTTAATGGCTTTACTAAGATAATTCATTAACTAAATTGACTGATTCTTATGGTTTGTTGATGTTTGATTATTGCCTTGATTGGCTAAAGCTGGTTTAGATGCAGTTATTTGAGGAAATTTCATATTTTTCATGTTTCTTTACTCAACATCTGCAACTATATGTCGAGACAATGATCTCTTAGTTTTTAGGTTGTGAGGACAAAACATTCTTATCTTTTCCGATTTGTCTTCAGTATCAGCAAATGACTGAAGGATTCATGTCTTCTAATCAATCCTATTTGAGATTAGATCTACTGAGGGATGAATGTTTGTTTTTATGAGTGAGTTATGAACTTGTTTGGTACCAAATCTTCTCTACTTATTTATATACTTCAAGATTTTGTCTTTAATTGTACTCCCAGAATTCAGATTTGGGCAAATTGAATTTTTAAATCCAGATCATATATTTCAGCCTTCCAGCAGTTTGGAGTTGCATTATATATTGTTTATTTTTTTTTTTCATTTGGAAACTGATTTTATATTTCAACCTTCCTGTAGTTTATATTCTATTGGATTTGATTTTATTTTCTAAATCAGGTGGCCACTTTTTTTTACGACGCACTAATTGGGACATAATGACAGGTCTTGTGTGGAATTTGTTGCGGAAAAGTTACAGTCTATGAACATCAGGTATGACCATTTTAAGTTTGTTTTGTACAACAGTTTAGTTTTATAAGATGATTTATGTATTTTATTTGGGTTGTCCATACATTTTATAAGATAGCTTTAGGGCCTTGACTCAAAACCTCTAGAATATAAGGCTAAAACCAACCACACCAAAGGAAATAGTATGAATTGAATTCATACCGTTGAAAGTTTTTTTGATCAAGTACTTGAATGAACATCACTGTGGGGACTAGAAAGGATTTAATGGTGGAAATCATTATTTCCACAGTTACCTGTGGTAAGAAGTGAAGGACCAATGAAACAAGACACCCTGCCTTTGGCAGGCTGGATCAGCAACAAGGTTAACAGACTACCCATCTAGTTGGTTGAATCAGTGGATGGCCTTTAGCTGAAAAAAGCAATGAATAGCTATCCTAGTCATTTGGAGATTGCTCTTCAAATGAACTGGCAAAATCAAAGTGGTTAACAGTCAAAGGTCCACCAGGAAAAACAGATGGTTAGGATCAACCTTTTAGTGTAATTTTCACCTGCAGCCATCAACAGATAGGACCATCAAATGGGCAGTCTACATTCACTACCTCACCCACCAAATGTCAGCAATTGGACCACAAACATAAGCAATGATTGACCATGGGTATCCTGTAGGGAATTAGAAAAGGGGATCAGAGATGCTCAGTAAAATGAAGAAACTAGGAAGCATGTAGCATACATCCACATGACTTTGGGTCAGGTCTAAATCAGATTGTGACATAGGCAAGGTTATGAAGACGCACATCAACCGATACATACATACATCATACATGGATACATACATACTACTAGTTTCTTAACTCTAAACATCAACCTAGGCTCTGTTAGATGCCTTGACTTTAACAACGGAATATTTGAATTGGTATGAAATGCAAACTTATTTCTAATGAAAAAACAAAACTCAAAAGCCTTCTTTAGGGGTCATTTTGAAACTAATAAAGGTTTTTTTTTCTTCTTCTTATTTTTTTACTAGAAGAAATGATGAATTTTTCATAAAGCAAGGCCTGTTTGTATAGTTGAAACCTTTCAGGAGGGAAAAAGGCAGCTGAGCAAAATCCTCTGTTTTTTTTTCTTTTTTCTGTAGATGATGTCTGAGCAAACATAATTTGCTTCATCAATTGTAAAAATGTAGCATATATGGACACATGTATGCGTAATCAATTTTTTTGCATGCACGCACACAAACATAGGCAAATACTATACTGAGCTATTGTGAGCAGAAATTGTGTGTGACATCCAATGCACCCAAAAGGGGTCCATACAATAGATAACGATATAGGGCCTTGGCTCAAAACCTGTAGAATAAAAGGCTAAAACCGACCACACCAAAGGAAACAATGTGAATTGAATTCATACCGTAAGTGAGTTTGTTCTCAACCACAGAAGTTTTACAACAAGATTATATGTAGTTTCCTGCCTTCCTTTCTTGTTTTTTAATGCTTCTAATAGGTTGGATGAAAAATAAACATCACTGTGGGGACTGGAAAGGATTCAACGGTGGAAATCATTATTTCCACTATTGCCTGTGGTATGGTCCACTTGAGATTTTTTTAAGCTTCAATTTTGGGCTCATTGATTAAACTAGGATGGAAAATCAGTTGGAAGGTGTGGATAATTCACATATATTCACAGTGGGTCAAACTGATGTTTCTCAGTTTGACAATCCGATTTCCTGGCTGAGTGGGTCTCCAGTTGATGTAAGATACAATTGTGTATAAAAGAGCAGTTGGTACTTCCTATTTGATGTAAGAAGCAATTGTGCACTAGCAAGAACAACAGCAGTACTTGAAATAACAAGTGTGAAGTTTGAAGCAGCCTTAACACAATTTTGAAATGTGAAAATATAAAAGGTCCTATTTTGGTCTCTTCTACATAACAGTTTTTTATCCTAAGTTGTGTTAAGGCTTTGTCAAGCTAATATTTCTATACTTATGATGAAAAACAAATTTGTAGGTTATAGTATATATAAATCCACCCACTCATACCCCAAATACTCGTGTGTATATAGATGGTCTATACACACACACACACACATTTGTACCCAGTCTTAGTTACAGAATGTTGTTGTATGTGAAATTCATAATCAGAGAGTGTAGGTTATCAGTTGACGATGGATTCTTCAGATGAGGATGAGATGGAGAGGGTAATTGTGTTTCAAGCGGTGTCAGCTTGTGTACAGGCTGTTGGAGAATATTGTCGCTCCTACATGTTCAAACAACCGGCGCGTCATGGGGATGATGAGCGAACGAGGTTCGTCAATTCTGTTATTCGGGCTAGTGATGGAGACTGTCTAGATCAACTTAGGATGAATCGAGATTTATTTTGTGAACTATGTATGCTGATATGCGAGAAGACACGGCTCCGTGATACTTGTAATGTTAGTCTTGAAGAACAAGTAGTTATTTTCCTACACATGTTGGGGCACAATGTTCGTAACTGGCTTTTAGGTCACAAATTTATTCGATCAGGAGAAACTATCAGTCGACACTTTCACCGTGTTCTAAAGGCAATTGTATCAATGTACCCCGATTTAGTTAAACCAGCTGGAACAGAGACGCCGTCGGAAATCCAAACAAATCTAAATTGGCCTGCTTAATTTTCCAATAGGTCTGTTTTCTAAGTATGTAATTTTTACTTCAATCCGACATGCGGTCCTTTCACAATAATTGATTCTTATGGTTTAGGATTGCGTTGGTGCAATTGACGGAACACACATTCCCGCACATGTTCTAGCAATTGACCAGGCGAGTTTTTGCAATCGTAAAGGGGTACTCTCCCAGAATGTCCTAGCAGTGTGTTCATTTGATATGAAATTTACATATGTATTGGTTGGTTGTGAGGGTTCTACTTCGGATGCAAGGGTGTTACACAAAGCAATGACTCGATCAGATGATCCCTTGATTATCCCAAACGGTACTGCTTATATGTTAAAACAGTGTCAATCTAATTCATAACTATGATTGCATCCGGTTATTCACTTAATAGAACTATGATTCGAATGTGTAGGAAAATATTATGTTGTCGACGCTGGATAAGCTCATTTACCTGATTTCATGGCTCCATACCAGGGCGTTCGATATCACTTACAGGAGTATCGAACCGGAATATGAAGGAGTTATTTAATTATCGACATGCACAATTGTGCAATGTAATCGAGCGTTATTTTTGTGAGACTCGTATCATAGACCATACCATTCTGGAGGCTTTCGCAGTCCTCCCGGTCGAATTTCGACAACTCTCGACCTGTATTCGACGTTTGCGCACGATCCTAAGCCAAATCTTGCATACCGAAGTCGGCTCGACCCGAAACTTGTACCTTGGCAACCTCGCCATTGTTGTGATTCTAACGCCATGACTAGCGCACCGATCCGATACCCAGGCCAGGAGATGTGGGCCCGCATTTATCTTGAGGAAAACGACGCGCGTTGCGAATTTCGAGAGAATCTCTACGACCCATCACATCAAATCAAGTCAAGTACACTACCTTACCTTATTGCCACCTCACCCTATAATAAGTACAATGCCCATTCCCTCTTTTCCATAAGTCAACTGTCTCTCTCCCTACCCATCCCTCTTTTATAAAAATTTTCAACTAAACCCATACCTTCCCATCCTCATTTCTTACAACACCCATCCCAATATTCCTTATCAATCTATCACCTCCCTCTCTCTCATTCTCTAAGCAATTCTCCAAACACCCAAGAGTAAATTCCAACATCCAAGCATTTCCAAGAGCAACGTGTGTGACCCACTTTCCTACTCTCTCATCTCCTATCTCAACCGTTCATTCTCCATCAACCTCCATCAAAAGGCAAGCCAAGGAGCATAGGAGTTCAAGGAGCTAAGAAGAAGGCCGATAGGTGGGTGATCCACCGTTAGATTTCTTTTTTTGGGGCCCACTTGTGGCAAGACCCACTTGATGTATGCATTGTACTCGGGAGGGCCCAAGAGTGGTGGGGTCCCTCCCCTTCTCATTTTTCTCTCCCTCTCTTATGGCTGTTCGTGTGTGTATGTGTGGCCCACCATGAAGTATATAACTCATCCATGCCATCCATCATTGTGGGACCCACCTGATGGATGTGTTGGATCTACACCATCCAGCCTGATGTCGGGCCTGGATGGAAGGAAAAACACAAATATCAATTGATCTAAGCAAGTAGGCCAAGTCTATGAGGGACCCACCATGATGCCTGTGTTGATTCCATACCGTCCAGCATCCAGGGATGCTGGACGTGGCCACCAGTGGAGTGTCTGGACTGACAGTGAGGTGTGTACCAATGGTGGTGTGTGCCTAGCCGTGGGGGTAGCTAACATGAGGTGTATGTACTGACATGGGTGTATACTAACAAGGGCATGGACGCTGATGCCCTTCACCCTCTCACACACACGCACACACACATGTATATACAATATATATGCATATTATTTCATATAATATAATACATTATAGTAAATGTAATTAGGTGGGCCACACCCACGTGATATCTCCACCGATACATCCAGCCGTCCATTGTTGGACGCTGGATGTTAGGTGGATATATATATATATATATATATATATAATATGAAGTTATATATATATATATTTAATAAAAGTAATATATATATATATTAGATATTTTATATAAATGTGGTGGGCCCCACGTGGGATCCACCTGTGCCGTTTGAAAGACATACAGCAGCTGTATAGTTGCTGTATTGACATCAACTGGGACGTGGCCCCACCATGTTGGATGCGGTACATCCAACCATCCACCCATTTGTCATGCTGTCTACTGGCCACGCTCGTGGACCCCACCTGCATATATGGGTTTCATCTGCACCATCTGTTTAGACGGTGCTAGGTGCGGCCCCATCATGACGTATGTATTGTATCTACACTGTCCAACAGATTAATGCATGTGATGCATCTATACCATCTATCAATGGGCCCCATGACACCAGCAATTCTATGGGGCCCACTGGTGTATGTGTTATATCTAAACCATCCATCCATTTGGCAAGACTTGTCTCAAGACCGGAAATGAGACAGATCCAGTTATCATATGGACCACATTGCAGAAAGCTATGGTGTTGAACGTCTACCACTGGAACCCCTTTGGGTTACAAAGTTTTGAATCAATATAATATTTATTTATCTTTCCCTCCCTAATTAGGTCCTTGTGACCTTATGAATAGTTGAATGGGAAATAAATGCTATGGTGGACCCTTTAAATTTTTAACTATGGGAATCATTATCACCACTGCTATTTGTGGTATGGTCCAGATGATCCCTTGATTTGATTCATTGTTTGGATAATGCTCTAAAATGATCTCTATAGTTGGATGAATGGTGCGGCCCGAGTAATGTGGCCCACTTATTGTATTTGAGAGGTCCATTGAGAGGTCTTTGGGGCCCATGGGTTAAGGCCCATTGACTCGGCCCATTGGTATTGACCCATTTGATCAGCCCATTTAATTCGACCCACTTGATTCGGCCCATTTGATTGATTCGACCCATTATGATGTATTCAAGGCCCTTGGGCAAGGCCCATTGTGACGTATTCGTGGTCTATGGGCAAGGCCCATTGTGATGTATTCGAGGCCCTTGGGCAAGGCCCATTGTGACGTATTCGTGGTCTATGGGCAAGGCCCATTGTGATGTATTCGAGGCCCATGGTTAAGGCCCAATGCGATGTATGTTTGGCCCTATGTAGGCCACTCCTTGGGAGCAATGCTGGTTAGATGTCCACATTGATAGGCAATGATGGTTGGATGTATACATTGTGACCTTCTCTTAGGCTTTGTTAGGCCCATTCTCATAATTCTTTTATGAGTTAACCTAGATGAGTGGGCCCCATTCGCCATAGAAGGATGATTTCACACTCTCAGATTTGATATAATTATGGCCGAGGGCCGATCCATATACGTTATGGTTGATCGGTTGTTCATCTATGGACCCCACCTTGTGTATATGCTGATTATCGGTGCCGATTATCGATGCTGATTGTCGGTGCCAATCATTGGTGCTGATTATTGAGGCTGATCCAGATTGTCGTGGCCGATTGCAATTCCGATTGACGTGACCGATTTGCCGATTCTGATTATCGATCGATTCCGATTGTCGTGACCGATTGTCGATTGACGTGACCGATTTGCTAATTCTGATTATTGATCGATCCCGATTGTCATAGCCGATTACCATTCCGATTGACGTGACCAATTTACCGATTTTGATTATCGATTGATCCCGATTGTCGTGGCCAATTGCCATTACGATTGACGTGATCGATTTGTCGATTTTGATTATCTATTGATTCAGATTATCATGACTGATTATCGTGACTGATTATCGATTTTGATTGACATGATCTATTTGCTGATTATGATTATCGATTGATTCTGATTGTCATGACCGATTGTCGATTTTGATTGACGTAATTAATTTGCCGATTCTGATTATCGATCGATCCCAATTGTCGTGGCCGATTGCCATTCTGATTGACGTGACAGATTTGCCGATTCTGATTATCGATCGATCCCGATTATCATGATCGACTGCCGATTCCGATTGACATGACCGATTTACCGATTCTAATTATCGATCGATCTCGATTGTCATGGCTGATTATCGATTCCATTTGACGTTACCGATTTGTCGATTCTGATTATTGATCGATTCCGATTGTCTTGGCCGATTGCCATTCCGATTAACGTGACTGATTTGCTGATTCCGATTATCGATCAAGGCCGATTATCGTGGCTAATTGTTGATTCTGATTGTCATGGTCGATTGCTGATTCCGATTGTCGAGGCCGGATATTGAGGTCGATTGTCGAGGCCCAATGTGATGTATATGAGGCTTATGTGATGAGGCCCACTGTATGCATTCGAGGTTCGGGCGATGGAGCCCATTGTAATGTATACTAGGCCCATGTGAAAGGCCTATCGTGATGTGTATTAAGTTCTTGAGTAAGGCCCATGGTGTTGTATATTTGGCCCTTGTGTGAAGCCATGGGTCCACTACATGTTAGGCTCTATGTGGGCCATTCCTTGGGGGGCAATGTTAGTTAAATGTCCACATTATTGAGGTCGATTGTCGATGTCGGTTATTGATACCAGTTACGAGTATGTAAAAATATAACATCATGATACATGCCCATACGCATCATCTGCATGTTTGTTATGAGATGCGGTTGACCATTACATATTTCATTGGGCAGGTTGTTATAAGACTCCCTGATAGGCGGAGGTTATCTCACATGAGCGCACGGTATGCGCAAGATTGATGTATGACTGGATTGTATGACTCATGCATCTTACATAGTGTGTTGTGATTACTTTATGCCCTAGCGACATCAAGGTCGTAGCCTCCACAGGCATATCGTGGATGTCTAGATGGGACACTGGAAATCTGTTATTAGCATCGGGCTGCCATAGATGGCCCTGGGTGAAAATCCTTAAACCCTCTTGGTACCAGAGGACACCCCAACATTGAGACCAAGTGGATACATGAGCGCCCGAGTGTCGAATACCAGGAGGTCGCGTCTCCCACCGTGTCGTGGTCGGTTGGGAGGGGGTGTGGCCTTACCCGCCTGAGGGAGTAGCATAGCTAGGCTGAGTCTGACCAGCTCCTAAATGGGTCCGCTATCTACGAGCCAGGTAGGCATTGGTATATTGCTGGCAGGCGGGTAGTGAGGTCTTTTCCACTCACTGGGCTACGCGGCCTGCAGGGGCGGTAGCCAGTTTGGAGTGTACTAGACCCCGATGATGATCTCAGAGATATACAATACTGATTGAGTAGGAGTTGCATACTCATTCGTTTATTCATTCACAATGGCCAGGGTTTCGATTGGGGCGTGCAACTAACCTGAGATTAGGAGTTACCACATTGAGTCTGACTATCCAAATTTAGGTACGGGACTAGTTTAGATAGAAGTCTTTTGTGGTGGGCCCCATAGCTTGCGATACTATGTACTACATCCCGACTTCACACCCAGCATGGTCATTCCATTCGCACCGCATATCGCATTACATCCGCAGCATATGGCATTTTGGGATACTATGTTTCTGCATTTATACAGCCTAGATACGACTGACGGTATTTATGGACTCATCAGGATTTGTATATTGCATTGCATCATCGACATCTGATGTTTGGCTTACTGTTTCCGAATTGCGTAGCTGATCTACATTGCTTCATCAGTATATGATATTGTTTTTACCATATTTCTGCATCGCATAGCCTAGATAAGGTTGATGGTATTTATGGGCTTATTAATATGTTTTCGCATTACACTGATATTGTATGAATTATGAGCTTGTTAGTATTTCCACTTACTCTGTTATCGTATGATTCATGATCTTGCCAATATTTCTGACATTGTATGATTATGGCATTACATTGAATACTTGACACTTATCTTGTGCACACACTTATACCACCCTCTAAGTTTTCTATAAGCTTATGCACGATAGATGCGTGCAGGTGACGATAGAACGCAGTTGAATTAAGGCAGGAGCGTGCGACAGAGCTTCTGGAGATTTTATTATATGCATGTATTTCCTTTTTAGTATTGTACTCAAATGATTATATTAGTGGATATGTAGTGATGATGTTGCCTTTGTGATTTGGGTAAACTTGTGGTTATGCTTCTTATAAGACAAATATACATTAGAAAATCCTCCTTGTATGATCCTAGGATCAAAATCTGGCATATGCGCGCTGGGAGTCGAGAATGGGGTACTTGAAAAGGCCTAGCTATATGTCCTAGAGGGGGGATGAATAGGACTATGCCAAATAAAACTTATAACAGCGGAATTAAAAAGAATATGATAACTAAAATAAATCACAATGCAGGAAAGTAAAACAATCTCAAAATTCAGATCTTGAGAGGTTGATACAAATGTTGTTCTAAAGACAACCTTATACAAAAAACCAGAGTTTATGGTAGGACAACCTTATTTCTAGAAAGATCTTTGTATCAAATCTCAAACCAAAGAGGCATATAGAAATAAACACAAACTGAACTAAAATAAATTGTAATCACAAATGTATTATTTTGGGAACAGCCATACACCAAAAAAATGGCAAAGAAACCTTGCTGGAACAACTTTAAATGAAATTAAATATCAAGCTGATAAAGGAATAGTAGAAAATAAATTCTAAACTATTACAAAATTCCCACAATGCTTGAATTAAATGATTACAACATTCACCACCATGCATACATCCCACAAATAAATAATTAAAGATTAGAAGTATAAATCATTCAACTACAACCCAAGAGATTATAGTGGTTCGCTTGTGTGTTCACCAACTGTTAAACAACAGCCACACAGAATGCTACTCCACTCCTAATATCCTCACACAGGGGATATTAGCATTCATTAACAAAATAGGTTTTCTCGAGTTCACCCAAAACCTTTACAATTGTGTCTTTGTCTCGTGGGCTTACACAATTAAAAACCCACTTCTAAGTTTTCTGGCTCTCCTAGATAACCAATACAATAAGATTTTTCTCGGTAAATCTTGAAAGAAACCAAAACAGAAAGGAATTTATAATTAAATGTAAAATACCGATTATCTCCTTCGTTGTAGTGATTTGATAGAACCAAGTCGAGTAGATGATTGAATGTCCAAGTTCAATGTCCAAGACTCAATTACAATGGTTCTAGTTCTAATAGATTTTAAATTAAACCAAATAGGGCTTGCCTTAATTGATTTTGATTCCAAAGAAAGGGAATAACAATTCTTCTTATCAAATTAGATTGGAATAGCAGAAACAAAATCAATTAAATAAAGCTAAAGAAAGAGAATATTAAATAAGCACACTTAGCTTAGATGGAGCACAGAATTATCTCTCAGAAGGTTGACGAAGATTGGCTTGAATGGATTAATTAATTCCGTAAATTCTTCTGAGATTCGTACTCTATTTATAGGTGAGCAGATCGTATCTTCGACTGGTCTAGGGAGCTCTTTGACTAGTCGAAGAATTAACAGATATTTGAAAAAATCGGGCGTGATAAGCTTTGACCGTTCTACGACTGGTCGAAGGTCACCTTCGACTGGTCGAAGGTCTTCTTCGACTAGTCGAAGAACCTGAATTTCATCGTTGGACTTTGAGTCGAAGACTTTCGACTGGTCGAAGATGCAGTCGACACTGTTCCTTCGACTGGTTGAACAGATTCCTAGACTAGTCGAAGCCTAACAGAAAATATTCGAAATTTGTAACAAACTCACGACTGATCGAAGAATTTCTTAGACTGGTTGAAACAAAGCCAAGACTAGTCGAAGAAAGCGTAGGACAAGTCGTAGAACTGCCCAAACTCATGTAACTTAAACATATGACTTATGTATCCAAAATGGCCTACTCCTAAGGTCAACCTAAGGTCAGTCAAACCCCAATCGTGAAGTAAGGACATTGAAACATTAGGAACAAGTGACCTTGAAGTTTAAGCCTTGAAGTCTTGATGTAGTTCAATCTTAAAATCTTGATGTAGCTCAACCTTAAAAGTGTCTTGAGTTCTTTACGAATGGCCTTGTACGCTTCTTGAAGTCTTGCATTCTTGAGACTTGTCTTGTGAGCAATACTTGATCAAGGTTGATCTTTGAGTGAATCTTTGTACTTGTGAGCTTTGCTTGTTGTGAGCTTTGCTTGTTCATGAATATTGATCTTTGAGAGAGCTTCACTTATGCAAGTTTTATAACAGTGATTTTGGCACCACAAATTTGACAACAGACATGGATATAAACTATAACACTTACAATCTCCCCCTTTGTCAAATTAGTGACAAAATACATAACCAAGATAAACATAAAGTAAAACAACTAGTTAAAGAATTATGAACCAGTTAATATCAACTGGCTTACCTGTAAATCAATATTTAATATTCAGCATTCAACATTCAACCAGTTCATTCAACTAGTTCAAATATACCCCCCCTGAGTAACATAACCAATGCTACTCCTCTCACAATCACATCATTAAGAACAAATCATTCTCCCCCTTTTTGTCACAATATGACAAAGAAAACAACAATAAAGGAGAACTAAATAAATGGATATATGAGAGTAAACATGAGGAGTTATGAGATTATATCAAAACCCAGAGATAAAGATACTCAGCATAGTTTCACATAGAACAAATACCCAGCATAAAACAAAGATAGTATCCAACTCAAAATCAGTCAACCTAGTGCTAAATTATAAAGTTATTACAGACCAGTAATCCCATATAAACTAATCAGAACCAAAACCAGATGATGGAGCAGGAATGGAGGGATCAAGTTGGTGCATGCCTTTGTTCAATCGCCTAAGATATTTGCACATGTACTTGAATTGTAAATCATGAGCAACAGACATGTTTTCCATCTTTACATTTATATTCTCAACTTTATCCTCCAATGCACTCGAGGACGTGCATCAACATAGATGGTTCAAAATCTGGATCATTTGTTGAATCAGAATCCAGTTCCTCAAAAATGTCATCCATATTAATGTCATCACCAGCTTCTTCATGACCACCACCACCACCACCTTGTTCAGAAGTAATTCCAACTTCATCTTATTGATATTAGTATTGTTGAAAATCAGATGAGGGATAGGTGCCTCATCAACCGGCATATCGACTAACATATGTGTAGCCAATACAGTCATTAAATAAGAAAAAGGAATGTCACTATGACCAGGATGGAGTCTAAACTGAAGAATGAAATGACAGATTAAGGATGGTAAACAAATCTGAGTACTACTGGCAATAGCATGGATAACACGAACCATAAACGAGGTCAAGTCATTTTTATTACCCGAACGAAGATACAGATTAAACACAAAAATTTTGTAGAGAACTCTGTATTTGGGTAACAAATACCTTGCGGGAAGCGCATTCCCTTTTTGTGTCCAGTGATCATCCATGTTGCACAAATCTCTAGTGAGCATGCGTTTTTCAGAAATTGAGGGTTTATCAGTCAGGTTATAGATAGGAATACCCTCATCATTTACAGGAATGTCCATATAAGGGTGAAATTAAATGACGATCAATGTCAAAAGGCCTTCTCTAGTAGATATTTTAAAAGTTAAATCATCATGTGAGAAAGCACTAATACATGCAAACATGGATTGGGCAATGGATCGGTATGCTGGCCCACCCCAATGTAATAAGTTAACCCAACCTACAGCTTCAAGCATAGGAAGGATGTCAAAAGGTGCAATATGATTAACATCAACAGGATGTTCAACAATAACTTTACGTAATCTAATGTCCCTAACATAAGATGGATCGTCATTGGGAACAAGAAGATGACGCTTAGTAATAATGGTCGATCTGGAGGAAGAAGAAGGACCACGTGAAGTAGTTTTTCTACCTCTAGAAGCCATTTACAACAACGATGATAAGGAAATAAGAAGTTGCAAAGGATTGAGAAGTGGGTTTACTCAAAACAGATTTTTCAAAATTCAAACCCCAAATCTCAATGAAATCCAAAATTAAAAGCTTTAAACTAGAAAAAGAAACAATCTAGACACAAATCTGCAAGAAAAATGTATATAGAACACTAACCTTGAAGAACAAGAACAGTGGGTTCGACAAGTCGAAGCTCGGCTCCTTAGAGAGAAAAAAATGGAACAAGGAAGAAAGCAAAATCTTCAAATTTTAAGTGATTCCCGAGATCTACACTGGTCGTGGATATCTACGACCGGTCGAAGTTCGACTGGTCGAGTGTACTCACGACTAGTCTAAGAATGTCCAAAAATTCATATTTCTTGCAAATTATTCAAAAATTGGAATTCAACCTATCAAATATACACTATGATACAAGTAGGCATAAATAATCATTTTAAAATGCACATGCCAAGATCAAATTTTCTCTTTTTGAACCTGCTTTTATCGAGAGGTTTTGTAAAAATGTCAGCTTGTTGATCTTCGGTAGGAATATATTACAGAGATATAACTTTTTCTTCTACTAATTCCTGAATATAATGAAATCTAATGTCAATGTGCTTAGTACGAGAATGCTGAATAAGATTTTTGAAATATTTATAATCTTTGGAATTATCACAATGTAATAACATAAAATCCTATTTAATTCCATAATCACTTAGCATTTGTTGCATCCAAATAAGTTGTGTACATGCATTACCAACGCGATATACTCGACTTCAAACCTTTAGTACATTGAAAGTGATATAGAATTTTGTTTTTACTAAACCAAGAAACTAGACAATTTCTAATGTAAAAGCAACCACCTTTGGTTGATTTTCTATCATCTAGATTACCATTGTCGACAAGATCCAAGTACCCTTGACTAATTGGACACTAGTCTCATGAGGATACCAGAGACCGAGATTTACAGTACTTGTGACATATCTAATAATCCGCTTGACAGCAATCGAGTGAGATTCTTTTGGATCAGATTGATATCTTGCGCAAATACCAACACTTAGAGAAATATCAGGTCTACAACAGTTAAATATAACAAACTGCCAATCATATTCCGATAAAGTTTTGAATCAACATTTTTACCATTAGAGTCTTTTGAGAGTTTCAGGGTAGTACTCATAGGAGTATCGAAATTCTTGCCATTCTCAAATCCAAATCTCTTGATTAGATTCAAAGCATACTTAGATTGAGAAATGAATATTCCTTTAGGTTGTTGCTTTACTTGCAATCCAAGGAAATAAGTCAATTCCCCAACCATGCTCATTTCGAACTGTGATTTCATCAAATCTGCAAACTCAGTAGTCAAGTCAGTACAAGTTGATCCATAAATGATATCATCAACATAAATCTGTACCATTAAGATATGATCATTATGTTTTTTAACAAACAGAGTTTTATCAACAGATCCCATTTGAAAATTATGACTTAAAAGAAATTTTGTTAGTTTCTCATACCATGCCCTAGGTGCTTGTTTTAATCCATAAAGTGTCTTTTTAAGCCGATACACATGATCAATATTTTTGGGATCTTCAAAACCCATTGGCTGTTCAACATAGACTTCTTCATGTAAATCGCCATTTAGAAAAGCACTTTTCACATCCATTTGATAGATCTTTATCTTTCTAAAACATGCAATGGATATAAATAGTCTGATAGATTCAAGACGTGCTACTGGTGCAAAAATTTCATCAAAATCAATTTCTTCAATTTGAGTATAACCTTGTACCACTAGTCTAGCCTTGTTTCTAATTATATTTCCACGCTCGTTAAAATTATTTTTGAAAATCCATTTTGTTCCAATGATGTGTTTATCTTTAGGTCTTGGTACGAGATACCAAACATCATTTCTTACGAATTGGTTGAGTTCTTCTTGCATCGCAACAATCCAGTTCTCATCAGCAAGAGCTTCTTTTACGTTAGATGGTTCTATTTGGGATGTAAAACATACATAATTACATATATCCTCAAGTTGTCTACGGGTGCGAACACCGGTGCGAGGGTTTCTAAGAATTTATGTGGTTGGATGATCTTTAACAGTCCTCAACTCAGAATTAGTTTGATTCGATGAAGTATCGGGTTTATCAATGATTAGAACTTCATCATTATCTGAATTAGGGATTGGCGTGTTTAAGTGATCATTAATGACAACATTGATGGACTCTTGAATCACACCAGTTCTTTTGTTCAGAACCCTATAAGCTCGACTGTTTAAGGAATATCCTAGAAAAATCCCTTCATCACTCTTCGTATCGAATTTTCCCAAAATTTCACGATCTCGTAAAATATAACACTTGCTGCCAAAAACTCGAAAGTATTTGACAGTAGGCTTTTTATTGAACTACAATTCTTAAGCCGTTTTATTATTATCTTTACTAGTGTAGACTCGATTAATAATATAGCAAGCTGTGTTGACTGCTTCAGCCCAAAGATTTTTAGAGAGCTTCATGCTATTCAACATGACATTAGCCATTTCTTGAAGCACCCTATTCTTTCTTTCCACAATTCCATTTTGTTGTGGAGTTTTTGGTGCTGAGAATTCATGTAATATTCTTTGGTTGGTACAAAACTTCTCAAAATTGCTATTCTCAAATTCAGATCCATGATCACTATGAATCTTACTGATTTGAGAAGATTTTTCAGTTTGAATCATTTTGAGAATTTTTCTTACTTCTTCAAAGGTTTCAGATTTATCCCTTAAGAAGACTATCCATGTAAATCTGGTAAAGTCATCAACTATTACCAGGATATACTTTTTCCCACCTCAACTTTTCGTTCTGGTAGGTCCTATTAGATCCATGTGGAGGAGTTCGAGTGGTCTTGATGTGGTATTTGAATTCACCTTTTTGTGTGAGTTCCTTGTTTGTTTGCCTATTTGACACTCACCACATATTTTATCTAATTTCTGAAGTTTGGGTAAACCTCTTATAAGTTCTCGTTTGCTCAATCTATATAAATTTCGATAATGTACATGTCTAAGACGTTTGTGCCATAAATCAGTCTCGTCTGTATGGACCATGTAACATGTTTGATTAGATGAGTGGATTTGCTAATAATATAGCAATTTTCAGACGTTCTACGTCCAATTAATATTACAGAACCCTTATTGTTTAATATCTCACATGACTTTGATTAGAAAACCGAACATTATGGTTATTATCACATATTTGAGATATCTAAGCACGTTATGTTTTAAGCCTTTCAACATATAAAACATTTTTAAACACAGGAAGATTAAAAGTTGAACCATACCTTGGCCTATAATCTTGTAGTTGCTACCATCACCAAATGTGGTGAACCATCATCATATCTTTTAGATCCGTGAATAAAGCTTTGTCACTGTCATATGCCTGGAGCATCCACTGTCTAGGTACCACTTTGAATGACTTGTTGCTTTGAAAGCAAGCAGTGTGAGCAACCAAGCAGTAACTTTAGGAACCCATTTCATAACGTTTTGGGTTTAGGAACATAGTTAGTCTTCTTTTGTTTATAGTTGTAAGAATGACCCATAGAGTTAGATTTTAAGAGCTCCTTGAGTAAATCAACTATCTTTTCAGCTAGTGGATTTCATTTCTGATTAATGTTGACATGGCTGCTTCTAGGTTTTTGAAAAGTTTTTGAATTTCTAGAAAAACCTTGATAAGTACTTTTCCCTTTTGAGTTTGAGGACTCTCATTTCACAAATATAGGAGTATACTTTTGTTTAGGAGATAAATTTTTATCATAGCCCAACCCGGATAGATCGCCACATTTTCTTAATCCGGATAAAAGTTTTTCTAACTTTGGATTACCTTGGGTATATTTCCATATGTCCTTTAGACTCAGAAGAGAAGATACTTCATTTTTGAGTTTCCTAATTTCAGATTTCAAATAAACAATTAGGGAGTTTTTGAATTCCAAATCGCATTTTGATTTTTCAAAACAATATGAAATTTGTGATTTTTCTAAGACAAGTGATTCAAAACATTCTTTGAATTTAGAAAACTTTTCTTTTTGAAGTTTAAGTTTGACAGCAATTTTACAACTTTCCTTATATAGGGCATTATAAGCGTCTTGAAGATCATCTTCATTTTCACATTCACTTCTCAGATTTTCTTCACTTGTTGAGTCATTATCTGAAAATGTGAATTTGGCTAGAGTCATAAGAGCTTTAACTTCATTGCCCGACTTAGTTTGAGAATCTTCCGATTCAGAAGAAGCTTTAATCGATGATTCATCCCATGTAGCCAACATACCCTTCTTCTTGGGTTTGTCCTTTTGGGACATCTATTTGTTAAGTGCCCATATTCTTGATGAGTTGTAACATTGACTATCTTTCAAAGATTTTTGAGATTTGGGTCTAAACTTCTTTTTATCATTTGATTTTTGGAAATCAACAATTTTCTTACTTTTAAAAATCTTGTAAAATTTTTTAGCTAAAAGAGCCATATCATCTTCTGAATCAGAATTTTCTTCTGAATTACATTTAGAAGATTTTAGTGCGATAGATTTACCTTTAGGAGCTTTAAAGTTTAACTCGTAGGTTTGTAGAGAACCAACTAGTTCTTTTACCCTCATATTATCCGTATCACGAAGTTCCTGGATCGCGGTTACTTTAGAATTGAACCGTTCAGAATGTGAGCGTAATATCTTTGCACACACTTTACTTTCTAGGATTTTATCGCCAAGAGCCCACATTGAGTTTACAATATCATTCAATCTAGTGTAAAAGTCCATAAACATTTCATTTCCTCCATATGAATTTCTTCAACTCTGGTTGTGAGGAGTTGGACTTTAGATTTTTTGACAATTGTAGTACCCTCGTGTGTCATTTCTAATATATCCCAAGCTTGCTTTGCAGTATACAGGAAATGATTCTTTTGAACTCATCCGGTGATAGTGCACAAGTGATTGCATTTAGTGCTTTAGCATTTGCACTACTCTCACTTTTCTGAAGTGTGGTCCATTAGTAATATGGTGTGACTTTCATAGATTTTGAACCGTCAACCCCAATAACTTCCATGGTGGATTCCATTCAGTCACTGTGGCTTGCCACACACTCTCATCCATTGATTTGAGGAAGATCCTCATTATGGCTTTCCAATAGGCATAGTTGGAGCCATCAAAGGGTGGAGGCCTAGTGACTGAAAGTCTATCAAAATTTGACATCTAAAATAGCTTAAATCATTAGCCCAGGAATTAAATCTAAGAATTAAAAAAGAGCTATCTGGCTCTGATACCACTTGAAAAGGCCTAGCTATATGTCCTAGAGGGGGGGTGAATAGGACTATGCCAAATAAAACTTATAACAGCGGAATTGGAAAGAATATGATAGCCAAAATAAATCACAATGCAGGAAAGTAAAACAACCTCAAAATTTAGATCTTGAGAGGTTGATACAAATGTTGTTCTAAGGACAACCTTACACCAAAAACCATAGTTTATGATTGGACAACCTTATTTCTAAAAAGATCTTTGTATCAAATCTCAAACCAAAGAGGCATACAGAAATAAACACAAATTGAACTGAAATAAATTGTAATCACAAATGTATTGTTCTAGGGACAGCCATACACCATAAAAATGGCAAGGCAACCTTGCTGGAACAACTTTAAAGGAAATTAAATATCAAGCTGATAAAGGAATAGCAGAAAATAAATTCTAAACTATTATAAAATTCCCACAATGCTTGAATTAAATGATTACAACATTCACCACCACACATACATCCCACAAATAAATAATTAAAGATTAGAAGTATAAATCATTCAACTACAACATAAGGGATTATAGTGGTTCGCCTGTGTATTCACCAAGCTGTTAAACAACAATGACCACACAGAATGTTACTCCACTCCTAATATCCTCACCAGAGGATATTAGCGTTCACTAACAAAATAGGTTTTCTCAGTTCACCAAAACCTTTACAATTGTGTCTTTGTTTGTGGGCTTACACAATTAAAAACCCCACTTCTAAGTTTTCTGCTCTCCTCAGATAACCAATACAACAAGATTTTTCGGCAAATCTTGAAAGAAACCAAAACAGAAAGGAATTTACAATTAAATGTAAAATACGATTATCTCCTTCGTTGTTAGCAAATGATAGAACCAAGTCAGAGTAGATGATTGAATGTCCAAGTTCAATGTCCAGTACTCAATTACAACAGTTTTAGTTCTAATAGATTTTAAAATAAACCAAATAGGGCTTGCCTTAATTGATTTTGATTCTAAAGAAAAGGAATAACAATTCCTCTTATCAAATTAGATTGGAATAACAGAAACAAAATCAATTAAATAAAGCTAAAGAAAGAGAATATTAAATAAGCACACTTTGCTTAGATGGAGCACAGAATTATCTCTCAGAAGTTTGACGAAGATTGGCTTGAATGGATTAATTAATTTCGTAAATTCTTCTGAGATTCATGCTTTATTTATAGGTGAGCAGATCGCATCTTCGACTGGTCTAGGGAGCTCTTCGACTAGTCGAAGAATTAACAGATATTTAAAAAAATCGGATGCAATAAGCTTTGACCGTTCTACGACTGGTCGTAGGTCACCTTCGACTGATCGAAGGTCTCCTTCGACTGGTCAAAGAACCTGAATTTCATCGCTGGACTTTGAGTCGAAGACTTTCGACTGGTCGAAGATGTAGTCGACACTGTTCCTTCGACTGGTCGAACAGATTCCTAGACTAGTTGAAGCCTAACAGAAAATATCCGAATTTTGTAACAAACTCATGACTGATCGAGGAATTTCTTAGACTGGTTGAAGCAAAGCTAAGACTAGTCGAAGAAAGCTTAGGACAAGTCTTAGAACTGCCCAAACTCATGTAACTTAAACATATGACTTATGTATCCAAAATGGCCTACTCCTAAGGCCAACTTAAGGTCAATCAAACCCCAATCGTGAAGTAAGGACATTGAAACATTAGGAACAAGTGACCTTGAAGTTTAAGCCTTGAAGTCTTGATGTAGTTCAATTTTGAAATCTTGATGTAGTTCAACCTTGAAAGTGTCTTGAGTTCTTTACGAACGGCCTTATACGCTTCTTAAAGTCTTGCATTCTTGAGACTTGTCTTGTGAGCAATACTTGCAGTCAAGGTTGATCTTTGAGTGAATCTTTGTACTTGTGAGCTTTGCTTGTTGTGAGCTTTGCTTGTTGATCTTTGAGAGAGCTTCACTTATGCAAGTTATATAACAGTGATTTTGGCACCACAAATTTGACAACAGACAGGGATATAATCTATAGCACTTATAGTACTATGGAGGTTGTCGGCACCGGATTCGGCGATCGAGAATTTTGTGAGCCCGGTTTACAAGTTTGGGGCGTGACAATTTTGGTGTTTTGAAAGGAAGATTTCTCATATTGAAGAGCGCTATGCAGTACAAATTTCAAACATAAGTCCAGATTGTGATAGCCTGCTGTGTCCTACACAATTATATAGGTACCGAAAATGAGTCTCGACTAGACAACGATTTCGTTGGTATATCTGCAACTGATGGGGTGACTATCCCAATGCTTATAGAGGTATCAACTAATGACGAGTGTCAATGGTCCATTCAAGTAACTCAGTGTGAAAAAGATGCATTGAATCGAGTGCGCGATGACATTGCAGGTAGAATGTGGGCAGATGCTCAGCACAATGGTAGGAGTCGATAGTTGATACTTCCTATGCCATTTCCATTACATTAGCTGGTGATAGTATATTTTAGGTTTACTTAACTTCAAAATTTTGGAATTATAATCACCCAATTACACACTGGGTGATTTGTTGGTTACTGATAATGATCAATGATGTCACGCCCCAAACTCAGAAAATGGGCTTACAAAATTTCCGATCACCGAATCCGGTGCCGACAGCCTTCGTAGTACCCATTCTCGGCTCCCAGCGCCCATACGCCAGATTCCGACCCTGAGATCCTACAAGGAGGATTTTTAGTATAATTTTTTTAATGGAGCATAACCACAAGCATAACCAAGTCACAAAACAACATCACCATATATCACTATATCAAAAACTTTAAGTACAATGCGGAAAGGGAAATACAACGTGATCAAAAAGCTCTAAAATGATCAGATGCGCGCTCCTGCCTCAGCGCTGCTGCTGTCCAATGACACCTGCACGCAATGGTCATGCATAAGCTTATAAAAGCTTAGAGGGTGGTGTAAGTGTGTGCGTAAGGCGAGTGCCAAGTATACAATATCAAAGTAATGCGAAAATATGCGGTAAGTCCATGAATGCTATCAGCTGTACCAGAGCTATGTAATGCAAGTCATGAATGCTATCGGCCATACCAAGGCCATGTGATGTGAGGCCTATGTAGCCAAATGTCATATGCGAGACGCAAAACAAGCGTGTCAGTACTCATCAAATACACATATCAGTACAATTCCTCTCTGGGATATCACCGGGGTCTAATATACCTCACACTGACTACCTCCTCCCTAGCTACACAGTTAAGCAAGTAAAAGAGACCACCACACTATCCGCCTGACCAGTAGTCTGCCAATACCTACCCGGCTCATCAATAGTGGACTCATTTGCGAGTTGGTCAAACTCAACCTAGCTTATAGCCCCCTCACTCGGGTGGATAAGGCTACATCCCCTTCCAACCGACCACGATACAGTGGGAGACGCGGCCTACTGGTATTCGACACTCGGGCACTCGTGTATCCACTCGGTCTAGACATTGGAGCATCCCTTGGTACCAAAAAGGTTCTGAGATTTTCACTCAAGGACATCCTAAGTACCCACAATGCTAGAGCCAATATTTTCGGTATCCGATACGACTATCCACGATGTGCCTGTGGAGGCCACGACCCTGATGTCGCTAGGGCGTGCAGTGATCAAGTCACACATATGCGAAATGCATGAGTCACATCATCAAATCATGCAGCAATCCTGTGCGTACTACGCGCTCATGTGGGGGCACTCCGTCTCATAAGGAGTCCCGAAAATGTCTCAGCCCAACGGCTTATGCTATGATCAAACATTCCTCATATCAAGTATACATATGATGCGTATGGGCATGAATCATAGAACTATACTAAGCATGTTATAAAGTAATGAATTATCAACAAGTATGAGCCTATAAATGGACCCTAAGGAGAGTTACAATGCAGACATTTAACCAACATTGTACTTACAATGTGGGCGTCAAACCATCATTGTTCCCCAAGCACGGCCCGCTATAAATATCATTACATAAACCATGGGGGAATCACACATTGCAATGGACCTTAAGGACATCCCTTTGGGCCTCGACCCATGGGCCTTGGATACATCAAATGGGCTACATCATATGGGTCTTATATAAATCAAGTGGGGCACATCAATGGCCTTATGTACAATGCAATGGGCCATAACCCCTGGGCCTTAAATACATCACAATGGGCCTCATAACATGGGCCTTACATTCACCTCAAGGTGGGCCTCAACAACGGCCTCATACACATCAAGGTGGGCCTCAACAATGGGCCATAAATATGACAAGATGGGCCTAATCACTTGGGCCTTATATATACCAAGGTGGGCCGCGATGGACGGCCACAAATAAATCAAAATGAGCCTCATACATGTACCAAGGTGGGGTCCACTTGAACTATAGATTTGTCTTATTTTTAGCCTCAAGCCCTAAAACAAACTTTCAAAATGGTTGGATAGATTGGATGCAACACATGCATCATGATGGGTTCCATGAAGGCCCACCATCATGAATATATTATGTAATATAATATAATATACACACACACACACACACATACACGCACGCACGCACACACACTAGGTGCAGTCGTGAGGTGGGTCCCACCGTCCAGTGTGGACGGTGCGGATAGAACACATAAATCATGGTGGGTTCCACCGTCCACGGTCAGTGGATGGTGTGGATGAAACACATACATCACTGTGGGTCCCACGTGGGGCCCATCATAATGCTTATTTGTAATCCAACCCGTTGGTAAGGTCACACGGACTTGGATGGAAAAGAAAAACAAATTTCATATTAATCCAAAACTTTTGTGATACCCAAAAGGGTTTCAAGGGCAGACGTTAAATCTCATTGTTTCCTGCTATGTGGGCCACCTGAGCTCCCCATGTAGCTGATTTTTGGGGGGCCCACTGTCCCAAAGGGGACCCAGAAAATGCACGGTGTGGATGGTAGCACACATCATGGTAGGGCCCACGGCTGGGACCGTGGTCCCTGCCTGCCCGTCCGCCCGTGGTGCAGGACGCCTACGCGTCCTCAGCACTAACAGCAGCAGCAGGCTGTTGCTTATATATATATATATATATATATATATATATATATATTTGAAAAGTGTTTTCGTGAGGTTTTTCATAGGTGGGGCCCGCATCAAGGGAATCCGTCCTAGCCGTTGGATTCCAGGGCTCAAGACAGACCCATCGAGCCCAATATTCAGTATATTTTGGCGTACAAAAACAACATGGTGGATTTCAATGGTAGAAAATACTGTCTTATATGCCATGGCCCGCCATATGATCAGATTGACTTCATTTCTCGGCTCAACGCCTAAAACGGGCTAAGGAATGGAATGGACGGTGTGGATTGGATTGGTACATCAAGGTGGGGCCTACATGAGTGGTCCGCCCAAAAGCCTTAAAATCATATTTTTTTTTATTTGCTGCAGTCAGTACACCCACCATCCGTTCACATTCACTTTGCATTCTGCAACCACGTCCAGCGTCCTTGGACGCTGGACGGTTTGCATACAATTAAAGTGGGTCCCACAGGGACGTGGCCCACTTAGAACAATTTGATATTTGTGTTTTCCACCCCTATAAGGTAGGGCCCACATGACTTGGATGGTTTGGATAAAACATACATCAAGGTGGGGTACATTCGGGTGGGCCATACAATCACATCATCACACACAAAACAAATGAAAAAGAGAGGGAGAGAGAAAAAGGGACACGTGATGATGGAGGGACCCCGATACTCTGGGCCCTCCCTTCCATGAGCTACAACATACATCAAGTGGGTCCCATTACATGTGGGCCCATCGACCAAAATCAACGGTGGGGATGTTTTCTCCACCAAAATGCAATGGTCTAGATGATCCTATTCATGTAAGGAAAATAAACATCATGATGGGGTCCATGAAGAATGGCCCCATCATAGAATGATCATGAGGATCAAGGTGGGCCATCGGCCACATCTTAGGGTCCCAAGTGAGATCCATACCATCAATCGGTAGGCCTCACTTGACCCATCATCAAAACATGAAAAGATTTAGCCTAATAAGCACCCACCTTCGATCTTCTTGGTTCGTTGGAAAACCAATTTCCTTGTGTCTCACTTTGATGGTGGAAGATGAGGTTTGAATGGCTAGGATGATGGATTTGGGATGGAAAAGTGGGCCATACACAAACTTACTTTTCTCTCTCACATGAAATGCTTGGACGTGTGGTTTTTGGTTGCTTGGAATGGCTTGGAAAATGTGAAGAGAAAGAGAGAGAGAATGGCTCGTAAGGGAGAGAGAGAGTGATGTGAGGTGAGTGATGGATGTGAGGTGATGGTGTACTTGACTTGAGAGTTGACTTAGTGGTTGCTTGACTTGTGGAGAAAGAAAGCATGGATGGGTGTACTTGACATGAGATGATTGATTGATTAATGAGACATGTTGTAGAGATTCTCTTGGGATTGCAAATGCGTGGCGTTTTCTTTGAAATAAACGTCAGCTCACATCTCTTAGCCAGGGTATCGGGTCAGTGCGTGAGACGCGGCATCGGAACTACAACAACGGTGCGGTCGCAATGGTATAAGTCTCGGATTAAGCCGACTCGCATCTACAAGATACGGCTTAGGGTAGCACAAACATCAATTATAGTCACGGATTGCCGGACTTCGACAAGAAGGATCGCGGGAGTCGATGGAACAGTACGGACTAGGATACGGGCCTTACAAATGAATTTATACTGTGTTAGTGTATATGTTAATAGTTGTTGTTTCCACGATTATGATTGACATTGGTAAAATATCATACATATTCCGTATTAAGGTGAAATGACAGACTCCTGTAATGTTACATCAACCCCGACCTAATCACCCGTAAGAACATCGTGCCCACTCAAAGTTCTCCGCGTAGGAAGACTGTGAAATCTCTAGCGGAGCCTCTATCCCAAGCTGCGAAGATCAAATGGACTATTGCTATGGATCAGATTCTGTTTGACACATTTATCGAACAGGTCGCATTAGGGTGTAGAGCTGTAACGGGTTCAAGCGGGAGGCGTACCAAATTGTGGCCAAAGAAGTTACGAAGCATACCGACGTAGCCGTCAAGTGGCAAAACGTGTCGAATCAGTTGAGATATTATAAAAGAGAGTATAATGCAGTGAAAGACATGTTGGCGGCGAGTGAGTTTGGTTGGGGACAATGAGAGGATAGTGGTCACGGCTCCAGATGAAGTTTGGGAGGAGTATCTTAGGGTAAGTTTTACTGGTTTTAAAAATCCTGTCATACATCTCTATGTAGTTTTAGCCCTTAATTACAACTGTCTTATTCATCTGGCAGTCTCACCCACGTGCTGAACGGCTCTGTGGGAAACACATCGAAAGGATGGATGACCTTGCAGCTATTTGCGGATCCGACCAGGCCACGGGACGCTACATGTAAGGCAGTAGGAGTATGGCCGCATCAGCATCATCTTCTCGTCTTCAACGAGATCTTAATGAAGCATGGAGAGAGGTTGATGATATGGATGATACGATTGACCTATCAGAGGATTATGTGACAGACTCCACAGGGACCATTCCATTACCATCGGACAGTCTTGTGATGGGACATCATGACTCTCGCAGCACTCCCATTCACACTCCTGATTCCGATGGTACCCGAGGAGGGACAGGAAATGAAAACGATTGCACCCTCCTGATCCCTGTGGTGTACTGGGGACCTCTTTGCAGATCGTAATTGACTCAATGATGAAATTTGGGCTTGGCAAAGAGGTCAGTCGCACAAGCAAGATACTTGATGTGCTGGAAGAGGTGAAAGGCCTGACCAGCTCTGAATTTTTCGAAGTTGGTCGGATCCTAAGTAAGGACAAGTCACTTGCGTTATTCTTTGTCAGTCTCTGACTCAAGCGCCGAATGGAGTGGCTAAAGAAAACACTCCGTGATCACTTTGTTGATGGAGGTGTTGGATCTGTCTGACAGGGTGTGGTCACTAGGTTCTTATGGTTTTTTTCTTATGTGGGCATGTAATAACTTATATTGTTGTGATGATGTTTTTTTTTGGATAATTTTTTGATGTTGATGTACTGCTATATATATATGTATTGTATACCGTATTTGACTGATGTGTTCTCTGACTATATATTTTTATGAAGATCTTCGATATATATACTCACATGCTTACATTATGCTCTAAAAGAAGGAATGGACCACACACTTGATTTACCAGATGAAGGGTACGTATATACAAGTTTTATATTCTTGTAAGTATTAGTAAGGGATAGTTGGATTCCTTCTGATCGCTATACATCATTTCGCAATCCTAATCCGATTTTCATATATGTCGTTCTTAATCCTTGCATGCCATTGCAGATGGGTAAAGATAAGTACTACATTGTGCTTGTTGGACGTCATCCGAGAATATATGTCACATGGGACGATGCTCGAGTAGAGGTGGAGGGCTTTAGTGGGGGTAGACACCGAGCCTTTCGGAATTGGAAGGAGGTTGTGGCTTGCTGGGAAAATTATTTCGGTAAGGCAAGTGAACCGTCCAGACCTCTCATAGAGTCTCCATATGTTGAGGTTGCCACTACATTTACGATGATGGACATCCATAACGCTACAACCTCGTTTATCCGACAGGTGTCCCAGACCAACAAGGAAGTGGTGGAGAAGTCCATGTCGACTGATAATCTTGCCCCATCGGATGACGAGAGAGTCATCGCTATTTTGGTTGGCGTGTTGGTTATTTTCTTTGCGTTGCTTATAATTTTGAAATTTTAGATAGTATTAGTGTTGTAACTTTAAGGATATTTCTGTTGGATATTTGGGTTTTTTGTGGTCTTTGACCTTGGGTTCAATCTGTTGCAAAATGTTTTTAATGATGGACGCTTATTTAACACTATATACTGTAATCTGGTCAAATTGTGTTGGGGATATACTTCATTTTTTGGTATCATACCGGCAAATGATCTGTAAATATAGATGGCCGGAATGGATGAAAAAAATATACATCACGATGGGCCCCACAGAGCACCCACCATCAGCCATTGGATGGTGTCAAAGGGAGTACCAATCCATCGAAAACCTGTACCACAGATGGTGTGGGTGCGGAATGAAGATTGATAAGGTCACCAGCCAGATCGCTACTGACACAACATCACCAATTTATGTGGACCCCACCATGATGCATGTGTTGTATCCATATCGTCCAACCATTTATATAGTTCGTTTTATGGCTTTTCAAAGAGATTAAGATAGATCTAAATTTCAAGTGGACCCCACCATGGAAAATGGGCTGAGGACAGTGACATCTTCTGTTTAAAACTTCTTAGAGGGGCCACAGTAATTTTGTTTTCACTTCATCTATATCTATGTTCACAATTGAATAGGATGGATATTAAAAATCCATGACTGTGGGCCCTATAAATGTTTCAACGATGGGTGTGACGGCTCCCACGGTTCTATGTAATGGTCCACTTGGAATTTAGATCTATGTTAAACTCTTTGAGAAGCCATGAAATGATCTCTAAAATTGGCTGGACGGTATGGATACAACACATGCACCATGGTGGGGTCCATAGAGCTTGGTGACGCCATGTCAGTAGCCATTTGGCTACTCACCTTGTCAGTATTCATTCCGCGCCCAGATGATATCAACCGTGCTGGACGCGGATTTCTTGCGAAAGACTTTCGCAGGAAGTTCCTGCGCTGGGAACCTAGGTGGGGCCCACTGTGATGTTTGTAAGAAATCCTACCCGTCTATCCGTTTTTTGAGTTTATTTTAAGACATGATGCGAAAAATGAACCGTTTCCAAAGCACAAGTGGGTCGAAAACTTGATAATTAAATGTCCACAGTTGAAATATCCATGGGCTACAAAAGTTTTGAATAATGCTAATATTTATGATTTCAATTCATCCCAATAGGAATGAAGTTATTAACGGTATGGATAACACGTAAACATCACTGTTGAACCCAAGTAAGTTTCAGCGGTGAGAATTTTCCCATCCACATTTTCCTTTATCATAACTCACTTGAAATTTAGATCCAATTCATTTTTGGCATCATGTCATGAAATTAAATCACATTTTCTCGCAAACATTAGAGTGAGCCCTTTCTAAGTTCCCATAGCAGGAACTTCCTGCGAATGGCTTTTATAGGAATCCGCACCCAACCGTGCTTTAATCTTGCCCCCACCTAATGTAGGCTTCCCAAACCTGCCATCCGTACATAATAGATGGTATTGCATTTAATTTCATGCCCGTCCACACGAGACAACTCGAATGAATCTCGGATGGACGGCCCTTCCAAACAGGCCACCTTCTCATCCGCTGATTTGTAATTACAATGGAATTGCAGACAATCTACTGACAACGCATTAATAACATTGTTATCCGTGCAAATCAATCGGATCAATCCACTGTCATTCAATCCGCCCGTCAGGCAAATTTGAACGGAGGTGGATTGGATGGGATTTAAAGGTAATGATGGTGTTGTCAGTAGATTGTCTTCAGATCCATGCGATTGCTATATCCTGGGATCAGACCGGTCTGTTTGGCACGCCCGGCCAATCCCGGGATTCAACTTCCATTCTCTTCCAATACCATCCAATCCCTTCCAATCCAGCCGACCAAACGGGCCCCTTTCTTGTCCCTTTCTCTCTAGCAAACTTCCCCTAAAATCCCTAAAATCCCCAATCTTTCTCGCTCTTTCTCCCCCTCTTTTCTTTTTCAATCCTCACTACAGCTGCAACAGCTGTATGTAGAGAAAGAGAAGGATGTGGAGGAGGCCTCCCTTCTCACGCGATCGAGATGGATATGCCCGATCGGAGCCAAATCACCACTCCCCTCTCTAAATTGGAGGTCCTCTCTCTCTCTCTCTCTCTCTCTCTCTCTCTCTCTCACACACACACACACACACACACACACACATATCGTCCTTTCTGCCTTCCGATTTCTAGGGTTTTGTTTCGATCTCTGTCGTCTGGTCTACTGCATTTTATTTTCAATCAGGGTTTGGTTTGTGATTGAAGAGATGTTTACTCATCTTCGAGTTGTTTGGAAACTGATATTTAAACCCAGCCTGATTGATTTGCATGCACTCTTTCTCCATTTTGGGAATTGGAAAGCTACTCGGGTTTATTTTCATGTTGTTTCGTCCCAATTCATCTCTCTCTCTCTCTCAAATTCTGTTTTTCCCTTTTTTTTTTTTTTTTTTTTTACTATTTTGCATTGTACGAGGGGTGATAATTTTTGTGGGTTAGAGGTGGCTTTCGTGAGCTGTTTGATGGGTTTTTGAGATTCTATTCTTCCCTTGTTATCAATTCGTGTATATGTTTGGTATATCATGTTTGCATTAAGTCTCTACAAAACAACTCCAAACCGGAGGGGAGTAGAGAAGTTGTGCTTTGATTGCAAAGTCCGGTTGGTCGGAGGGGAGGAGCGGAGCTGCTGCGCCAATTGCAGAGAGAGAGGCTGATGCTTCTGTAGGGATGGTGGGATTATCTATTGCAGAGAAGCATTTTATACAGGGTGGGATTGCACAAGACCTTCGATCTGATTGTTGTAAAAGACTGCATTATTGACCGATCTCAGTTAAAACTGGAGTCATTCCTTAGGCAAATGGTTCCGCATGAGTTAGAATGGGTGCAATGGATGTTATTGTCAGTGTGAAGGGGACAGGGGGTGAAGAGTTGTTAGCAGAGCTCTCAGTTTCACTTCAGAGATGTTTATTGGGTGGTAAGAGCGGAACAGGAGTGGGAATCAATCTCTCCTGTCTGATGGTTGTGGAAGGGAAGTTGTGTTGGGACCTATATATTGACAGCCTTGTTGTCAGTTCAGATGGAAATCTCCTTGATGCATTAGGTGCTGCTATCAAGTTAACATACGCTTGCATATGCATTTCATAGCAGAAGTTTTTTTCCTCCCTTTCTTTTTTAATCCAAGTATGTCACCACAAAACGGTGGATTCCAGCTCTTTGCTTTGAAATTTAGAAACTAAAGTTGTGTTTGGATGCAAAAAAAAAAAGAAGAAAAAAAGTCACTACGAAACAATAAATTCTTACAGAGACGAAGTATGAACTACAATGACTGGTAGAACTGACAGTTATTTTAGAGCCTAAAATCCATCTTGGTCTGACATAATTTGCAGAGTGCTTGCTCTTTCCTCCACATGAACCATGTTCAGATACTTAATGTCAAAGGCTCATGAAGCCCTACCAGTGAGGATTCTATCTTCAGTGATCAGCTAATCTATCTTCTGACATGGTTGCTAGGTGACTTGTTCAGGTGTTGATTCATATTTTTGCATATATTTTCTGGCTTTCATGTTGTATGTAAGGATTAATTTTATTTTTATTTTTAATAGCTATTTGGTCTCTGCTATTTTTGCATCAGTTCCTGCAGCACTAATTTATTCAGTTGTATAAGCTAACTATGGGATTCATCACAGGAATGGATCGCAAGATCAGTAATGTTTCTACCATATCTGTGCTCAGTATTAAAATTTTGTGTTGGTTGTATCCCTTTATATTTTTGAACTAAAACTTATGAGTTATAGTTAATTAGCTGTTTTATTATACTTTGAAATGAATGAGGTTCTTCTAAGATCTGGGTGCATCCAACCTCCATGAGCCAGAATGGAGCAGATTCATTCCTGACTGTTGAGCCTGGACTTCTAAGTTGACTAGAATTATTCTAATTTTGACATTTCTAAATAATTCTTTCTTCTTTTTTTTTGGTAATTTTATTTTCTTAGTTTGTTTTCATTGGCATTTGGTTGGCTTACTTCCCTTTGTAGCCAAAGCAACCGTAGGTAGATTCTAAGAGCTCGGTAGCTTCATTGCTTGTAATGTTTTACCTGCCTATTTGCTATCGACAATATGCCAACTTTATCGATTTTTGGTGTAGAGATTCTACAAATTGCCAACTCCATTCTCTTCCATGTGATGTAGGCCCACAAGGAGCCTACATGTGCTGATTTTGGACTTTATATATATATATATATAGATTTGGAGCATAAATATAAAGATTTACTATTTACTATTTGTGGAAAATATGTGGGCATACATATCAAGATTCCATTTAAGCACATATCCTTTAGCAAGGGGCTAAGGTTCCTGATCATTGAGCCGCACTTACATAATCTCCTTTTGCAATGATAGGATCTTGAACATGATATTCAGTTACTGAATGTCAGACTCGGCATATCCACTTGTACTACACCATGCACACAGATATAGAGATGGTGGGAATCCTGCAAACATTTTAAAATGCAAATTTTGAAATGCCTGTTTTGGAATGGAATGCATGCTAAGATTTCTGCCCAGTGCGTATTCTCTGGAATGATTCCCATAATATTATTGTGGTTCCCATAATGTGAGTTTGCTTCCCTAGGTACATGAAAGAGGAGAAACTCCAGTGTGTCGAACATTTACAGAATTGGTGTTCGTTCACCTGTTGGAATTCCGATTTTGACTCTTCTGAAATTGCAGTTGGATAAGAATGGGATGCTTGTGATTTGGGCAATGCATCCCATCTATTCCAAATCTAGAAGCTCTTTTTCTTTCTAGGAACCACTTCCTGGAAAGGGATTCATTGTGACCAAACTGATGAAGATTGGTGTGGATATCAGTTTCTTTCTTGCTGAAAAAAAGAGAGAGAAGGTAATCTGATTACAGGGGCTGTTTGGATGCATGGATAAATGCTCCATATTTTGCTAGGCTTCTTCATATCCAATGATTCAATTTAGTTAATCTCAGATCTATCTTAAATTCTGTTGAAAAATATCAAATAATTTTATCCTTACATGAATGCTTATCGTACTAAGTTTCTTCAGATCTAGTGTTTTTGTTGTCTTGTTTGCTGTTTCTCCAAACAATGGATTTCCAAATCTAGGGTTTTCATTGCATTTTGCACAATCTTAGGGCTTGTTTAGTAGATGCCTAAAAAACGAGCTCATCTCATTTTAGTTAATCATAGTTGTGTTAGAGATCATATTTCTTTTTTAGGATTAAAAATAACTTAAAAAACCAACAATCATGATTTCTAATTTGTAATTATGATCAACTAGAATGACTTGAACTAGCCTTTTGGCTTCTATGAAACGGGCCCTTAATTTTTGTATGTGAAGGGGCCATGTGGCTCCTGGACTTCAAAAGTGCATAAAGAATTTGTTTATGTTGTCTTGTTTCGGTACTAGGAATTTAATTCTGTGTAATCTCGTGTTTGGGTATTGGGAAAGAATTCACTGCAATTCTATTGTACCTGCACTATTAATAAAATGATTGTTGAGCATTTTGTTGAAAATTGCCAGCCAGCCGCCAGGCATTATGGAAGATAAGCAATTCCCTTAAAGGCTCCCAAGTTCATGATCCTAGCCCTTAGATCACTTGATGTCAAATTGGTGATTGACATAATTTGACCAAAAAACAAACAACTATCTGTAGTTTGAAAACTTAGTTTTACAGAATTATGTGGTTATTTATGCCCAGTGCGTATTCTCTCATATTGTGCTTCCTTTTTGCAGGTTTTGTTTAAGCATCTGCAGGAGAAGCTCAGCATTACTGAGGTGCACTATGTAGATTTCAAGTCCTTAAAAAATATCAGCATTTTCTCAGGTGGGGAAGTTTATATAGCTTATTTCAACTTTCTTTGGTGGCTTTAGGATGGCTCTCTCTCTCTCTCTCTCTCTCTCTCTCTCCTCCCTCCCTCCCTCCCTCCCTCCCTCTCTCTCTCTCTCTCTCTCTCTCTCTCTCTCTCTCTCTCTCTCTCCGTTAGATCTGTTTATATCTGCTTATGCATTTTTAATCTCATTTTTATTAGATCTAGGTATATATATATATATATATATATATATATATACAGATCTAATGATTTCCTATGCAAATTGTTGATGCTTTTGAATTATTATTATTTTTCTGCATTTTAGTTCTTTATTACCAGATCCGGTGATTTTCTACGCGATCTATGAATGCATGGACATCTTTTTGTATTTTTTGTTAAGATCTAATGTCTTTGGTTATTGAAATCTCAGATTTGATCTCAAATATAGAAAATATCAGTCCTTTTTAGACCTGGACAACTTCAGAAATTTCTTTGTTACCTTGCTTTCTCTTTTACTTTTCATATTATTTCTATTGTTCTAAATTGTATTATAGTTTATAATTTGCTCTGACTACATTCTGATTATTTATTTATTTATTTATTATTATTATTATTATTATTATTATTATTTGAATGGTTGATTCAGATTTATTTGATTGGAAGTTAAGGAGATTGGAAACTGTAGGTGTTTCCCTTAGGATGACGTGATTGAGTTTGATTGGGATCTTGAATAATTTAGAAATATGTTGATACCTGACCCTTTTTTTTATTGCAACGATTGTTCCCATACTTTTTCTCTATGAAGGTTGGTAATTTCAATAAGTAACTTCTCTATGAATTTGTTTTGTTCCTGTCCTGATGATGATTGTTGTGAAATTTACTGTTTAGTGAAGAACTTTATCAGCATGGTGACACTAAATGGTTAGAAAATGCAGGCTACCCTGTTGTCTATTTTTTTTTGTTTCACTAATTGGTGCCAACAACCGACAAATGTAGAAATCTGTCCAAATTTTTTTGTTAAAATCGGCTGTAGTGTTGTGACAGTCCATGTGCAAGGCAAAGATACATCAGGAGCTTTCCTTTGGAGCTGTTTGCATTTGGTGGGCAGTTCTGATTCAATTCCATTCCTGAACTACTTTTTATCGTAGGCAGGCATGCAAAGACATTAATGTTTGCTCATGTGAGCCCAGCTACTAACAGACACGAAGATTTCAATCACTTTGTAAAAAATATTCGCTAAACTACATATTATGAAGGTGTTAGGCTGTTGCAAGTTTTTTTGAGGTATGTCCTGTACATCTGTAAATGCAAATGCCTTTTTCTTCCAGATCTTTCTTAATGTTATTGACTTCATTGAATGCCCACCATTAAAAAATTCCTAGGGCCCACCATAATGTTATAGGCTTCATTGAATGCCCACCCTAAGAAGTTTTTAATGGTGGGCATTGAGTCCCTACTGTGTGGTCTACTTGAGATTTGGATCTGCTTCATTTTTCAGACCATGTCCTAAAATGAGCTGGAAAAACTGATGGAGGTAAGACAGTCTTCACAGGTATTTGAATTTTTCTCAGAAGTATGTGGCGCCAGATCTGAATTTTTTGATTTGTCGTTTATGTTAAGATTCTTCTTAGAAACCCTAGTAATTGAGAGGGGAAGAACGATAAATATTGAAATTGAAGAAATCGGAAGGTGTTGTTTGATATTGCATTGTACACACGTGTGCGTGATCACGGCCTTTGGTGTTGAGTAAGCCAAATATTCTTTCACATGCACTTTGAGTTTAATTGCTTATAATTCATCCATGCTTTTTGCATTTTTCATCATGCAATTTGAGCTTAATTGCTTATAATTCAGCGAGATTCGGTCTAGATACACTTTGATAGATTTTGTGTTGTTCTGCGTTCGAGATGGTCCGGAATGATGTAATGCTATTGAAAGCGGCTTACGAAGAAAGGTCTGGAAAGGAGCACATCGTACTTAAGAAGAAAGGTCTAGTTTAATTGTTGATTGTTTGATTAGATCTGTTTGTTCTTTGAAAGCTTCAACATCGGTTAATTATCGGAAAGGAGCACGTCTTACTTACTAGATTGATTGGTTCTTATCAAATATTTTTTTAACCTTGCTGATTTTTTATAGGAGAAAAGTCCACCTGCTAGCAACACATGGGTCCTAAGCTGTGGTTGATACCAGGCAGTCACCAAAACATTTAACAAGCAAAATCTTTGAAAGCTGTTCCCAAATAGAGTGCATCGTCGGGAAAGCTTTGGATAGACTCTCTCTACTGAACCTTGTAGACATCTAATGTGCTACTCGGGATGGCCTGAATTTCATAAACCAAACTAATGTAGATGATACACGTTCAGCAAGCAGCCTTCAATTGGATGGTAAAAAAACAAAAATTGCTAGCCAAATTGATATTCAGCAGAAAACCATGATGGCTGGGAATGACTAATACAGTTTTTAAAGTGTTTGAGTAGAGAATGCTTTCCTGAATCATTTCTCAAAATAAAGCCAGCCTGTTCTGTTTTAACTCTCTCCACAGTCGAGCAATTCGATGCGACAATCATCCACAATTTTTGCACTATGGTCTATCAGCACTGGGGCTCAATGTTTGAAACTAGATCACTGAAACATTGTTTGGGATTATTATTATTTATTTATTTGGGTCCTCTCTTATTACTGAGCCATCTCATACCGTCTGATTGTTGGTTTTGCTAATGCTGAGTTTGTTGCAGGTGATAGCAAGCAAAACCAAGATTTATATGATCCTTGAATATGTTACTGGTGGTGAATTATTCGACAGAATTGTAAGGAGCTTTTGGTTCTTCTTCAAACTTTTGAATATTGTGAAGTTAAAATTCTGTTTTTGACATTAAATGGATCTCATTATTTAATTCCGTAACTCGTTTATTCTAATTATGGGATATTGATAAGAAATTTGGTCTTTGTTAAAGTGAGAAAGTAGATAAATTGCTTCCCAAACTACATTTCCATAAGAAATGTCTTGCCTTGCTAGGAGCTAGTCTCCCCAAATTTGGGAGGATTTCATATGGGATACTTGCTAGAAATTAGGGCCTTTGTTAAAATGAGATGGGTAGTTAACGTGCTCCCTAGTTGCATTTTTATAAGACATTTTGGTTAACGCAGATTTCATTTTTTGTTATCTTTGTTTGAAGAACCGTGTAATATATAGGATAAGAAATACCGTTCCCATGAACTAAAAGTTGTGCTGGAAATTGAAAATTTACGACGGTTTTCAGCCGTTCCTAATTTTTTGCAATGCCCAATTTAGCCGCGGTTTAAAACCGTTCCTAAACCATAAAACCGTTCCTAAAGAGGGATTTTGGTGTGGTGAGGAATAATGTGATATGATGCTCCTGTGTCAAGGATCCACTTATCTCTAAGATTGTCATGCAAGTGTCCGATCATAAACGCTGACAGAACATCACAACCACTTGTCTCTTCATCAGATGTGACAACATTGGCATCCTTAGAAGAAACCTCTGAGTTTTCTTTCTTTGCTTTAGGATTGATACAATCCTTTTTCATGTGTCCAGTCATCCTACAGTTCTAGCACTTTAGTCTTCCTTTGCCCTTGCCCTTGGATTTGGATCTAGTTCTCGAGGATCCTGTACCTCGATCAGTATTTCTGCCCCTCGTAATCAGTGCATCGGAAGATGTCCCCATGTCGCTGTTTAGCTTTCTCATGGTCTTCCCTTGAAGGGCTGAGATAATGGTGTCGACACTCAGGGTTTTATTTGTAGTGCACATTGTGTCCTTGAATGACTCATACGATACCAGAAGAGAATTCGATAACATACATGCTTGTTCCTCATCTTTGATCACTTCATATCCAACAGTTTGTAAACCAATTTATTAAAGTTGCTGATGTCGGCCTCTAGATCTCCACCCTCTGTCATCTTGAAGTTATATCACTGTAGCTTCAAGTGTAGGTGATTTTCAGAGGATTTTTTCGCATAGATATCCTCTAACTTCTCCCATAAACTAGCCGCAGTTTTCTCCCTCAAAACATTGTAGAGAACCTCATCCATGAGACAAACGGATCGAGGATAAGACCTTCTTATCAAGGGTATTCCAATCATCATCAGTCATAGTAGACTTTCGCTCCTTAAGAGCATCATCTTCACCTTGCTTGGTTAAAGAACTGATCATCTTGATCTTCCATTACTCAAAAGTTATTTTTTCCCGAGTACTTCTCAATATCATATCTAGTGCTTCCCGTTAATGTTAATCTTGCAGATCCAGATCTGTGCCCCAACAATAGCTCTGATACCACTTGTTGGGATTTGTTTTGCGGAATTACACAGAGATGGACCTAGGATAGCAATCTAAGAGCACTAAGAAAACACAAGAGAACACAAAGATTTAACGTGGAAAACCCTTTCGGAAAAAAACCCATGGCACAAAGTGACAGAAATCCACTATGAAAGCATAAATTACAAAGAAAGAGGACTTACCTGATTCGAACAACCTCGAATCTCACCCTTACTACACCCTTTGAAAACACTAGAATCCTTTTAGAAACCCTTGGAATACCTTTAGAAAGCCTTAGAATGCCTTAAAATGGCCCTAGAGACTCCTATTAATAGTTGGGGAACTCCCAATTACACACATCTCTGGAAACCGCCTTAAATTTATGCAGTTCGCGCATAATCCATGCACAATCTGCGTAACCCTCGACTAGTCGAGCCAGAGCTTCGAATGGTCAAGCTTGTCCTTTGACTGGTCGAAGATCTCGGGAAATCCAAATACATTGTTGCTGGACTTCGAGCCGAACTTTCTTAGGACTAGTCAAAGATATCCAGATTTAAGACATCTTGTTAACAACAAACTTTACGGGGTTGACCGTGGTGTATGTATTTTACCATGTTGTTCATTTGTTTTGCCAGATAATTTAGGGCATGAGCTCAACACATGAGGCAAATCCAAAGCTAATGGGAACCACACCACATGAAATAGTATGAATAATGACACCCATAGTTGAAACCTTTCTAAATCCTACTATAATGTTTAAGTGTCATTTAACATGTCATAAGGTCATACAAACTTGGATGAAAGGAAAACACAAATACCAGCTTGATAAAAAACTTTTGTCGCCCCTAATAAGTTTTCAACAGTAGGTGTTAAATCCCCATTATTTTCGATCGCGACTTCACTGCGACCTCGGAACCATCGATGTAGGTGAGGCCCTGACCGTAGGACCCACCTCAATGTATTCATTGTATATCCACACTGTCCATATGTTTTTATAACTTATTTTAGGATATGGTCTAAAAAATGAAGTAGATAAAAATTTCAGGTGGACCACACCACAAGAAACAATGGTGATTGAACACCCACCATTAAAAACTTTCTAGCATGCACTATAATGTTTATTAACCATCCAAGTGGACCTAGACAAAAGGAAAAACAAATATCAGCTTGATCCAAAATATTTGTGGCCCATAAAAGGTTTTTAGTGGTCAATAACCATTGTTTCTTGTGGTATAGTCCACCTAAAATTTGTAATTGCTTCAGTTTTGGGACCATGGACTAAAATAAGCTGGGAAAAAAAAAAGGATGAATGACTTGGATATACAATGCATCCATTGAGGTGGGCCCCTACAGTTAGGGTCTCACCCACATAGCTGGTTCCAAGGTCTCAGCCAAGTCGCGCTCACTATTTCTTGTCATTTAGTCCACTTAAGCTTTGGATCTGCCTTTTTTTTTTTGTAATTTTTTTTTTTTTTTAGCTCATGCCCTTTAGTGACCTGAAAAAATAGATAGATAACATGGATAAAACATCAAGGTGGAACCCATAGTATCTCAAACAGCTTGTGACAAAAATATTCTCTAAAAAAGATGATTAACCACTCATATTCAATGTAATGATCAATGAATCTTGTTCGATTTAGTTTTATATCAAGGTGTGGTGTGTATGCCACACATGCATGGAGTACAACCATATTCATGAGTGGGAGGTGGGAGGTGGAGCTAAAAGAAACCTAACATGGTAGAGCCATCTCCCCATAGGATACATGACAAGTGATGTACAAAATGGTTAGTGGTCAAAGTGTAAACTTGAAAAAGTCCAAAGCCCATCTTCCCAATAATAATATACTAAGGTTGATGATATCATCCTCCAAATTTAAGAAAAAGTACTAAAAATTGGTAGACATGCTTGAATGTTTGTGGTATTAAATTTATATTCTTAAAGTAGTATGTGGATGATATCTTTCTCATTACTTGAATTTAGGTCCGATGTATGGGATTCTACACATCTAGACATTAGCTTTGTAGTCGAAATACTGAACTATGCCAAAGTGATCCCGGAGTGGATCACTGGGAAACTCACATATGAGAGAGTAAAACACAGAGTAATCAAGTGTTCATGCTCATAGTTTGCAAGATGTTATGATAACAAGAAGTTTACCTTCGGTTTGTGTTCTTGTATATTGATAGAAGATTTTCATGAAAAACATTTGAGTATTTTATCATCGTTGCTTTGACCATGGAAGCTGAGTTTGTGGCACACTTCTGGGTTATCTGTCTTATATTATGGTTGTAGATTTTATTTCACAACTTGGATTTGATGACTTTATGAATAGGTTGTCAAGAATTTATGCTGCAATGAGATCTTCTCTATGATGATAATTGTTTAAGTAATGCAATAACATATGAAAGTTGAGTTTTATTATCAAAGAGAAGATTCAAAGTCATCAAGTGTCCATTGAATACATAAGTTTATAGTTTACGAGCACAGTCCCTAATTAAAAAATTGTTGCCAAATTTATATAAAGATCATGAAGAAAGAATGAGTCTTATGAGATGCTTGTTGCTACTTTTCATTGTAGACACTTTTGATATCACATTGATGACTGATTCTATATTCTTGTTTTTTCAAATATGTACATATGTATATGATGGATAGTATAATATGAAAGTCCTTTAGAAAGACATTATTATGGGCACTATCTGACATGGCATGACATGATTAACTTATGTATTCCCCCATTAAAGACTAAGTTGAATGGAGGTGCTAGTGTTGTAATACATGGAAAATATCAATGTTGATGCATAATCGCCATGATTTTGCATTAGTAGATTCACTTGATGAGGTATTATTGATTAGTCACTTTGAATTTTGATTGGGATGTTTTTAAAATCCTGATCACATATAAAGGTTAGTGTCAAACCAAGATGAGTCATTTTTTAAATTCGAATAATTTTAAAATTAAATCAGCTTAGAATTGTAATGTTAGTATGTAGGCTAAGTGAGAGAATATTAAAACTGTACATCCTATTATAGTGTGTCTCACATGCATACACGTTTGAATTTTCTATGTATTTAAAAATTTTAGACTTTAAATTAATAGATTAATACTAAAAGGGAAAATGAGTTCTTATAGGATTTGATATCTATGATAAGAAGGAAAACCAAGCCTATAAATGAGAGAGAACTTTAGCCCTCTCCATATGTTCTAAATGTGTGGTGTCCTCAGCTTAGCATTACAACTATTAATGGGAGAAGGTGAGCTAAGAGGGTGATCAACACCATTAGACATGAGGACCACTAATCATGGTCGTTCATCTTTAAGCTCTAATATTCAAAGCAAGGTTGCGCATTGAACATCACATGGTGCAAGTATATGACAAGCCACGTGAATCGACTATCAAACCTACCAGAGAGGTGAGCATATTTCTCATTCAATCATCAGACGTTATTGGTTTAATTTTGATGATTTGCATACGTATGTTTTTCGATATGACATTTAGCAAATTGTTAATTTTCAATTGGTAAATATCAACTTGTTGAATTTGGAAGACTGACTGTTTCATTCAATAATCCATTGAACATCTACTAATCAATCATTTGAAAAATCAAATCAATAAAATCTTGTAACCAAGATCCACAGTAATCTAAAACTATAATTTGCATGGTTTAAATTTAGTTCATAATCTTACATTTGTACAATTTTTTGGTGCTAGTGTATCAACTATATTACTCTGCCATAATATATATATATATATATATATATATATATATATATATATATATATATATATATATATATATATATATATATATATATTTGTAAAAGGGGGGAAAGAGTCTATAAATGATAGTCTTTCCTAATAAATTACTCAAATGCTTTTTGTGTTTTGCTCTAACAAAACGATATACAAGAAGCTGTGGATGACTCGACAGATGGCCATGATCGAAACAAATGGGTGGAGAAGTTTGATCTACTATAAAAAGGGCATAAAAGGAAACTATAGTTTCTGGCAAGCATAACTTTACAACCAGTTATTAGATTCGCATACATTGTCGAAAAGTTATTGATGAGCTACATGACATGGCAACTAATAAACCCAGTTGGCCTTTGGGGATTAAAAAAAAACTATTTTCAGGATTAAAAGTGTTCTTTAGTTCAAAACTTATTTACTAAGTTACATGTTTTGTTATTTTTTTTATTCATTTTAGAGTTTTAAGAGTATATTTATATGTTGAAGTCCTCGTGTAAAGTAACCAAAGTGGTTTACCAGTTGGAGTCACATTTGTAATAGTTGACTAATTTTACTATAGTGAGAAAGTTTTGTATTTTAACTAAAATTAGGAGATTAGGGTGTCTTTGCTTATATAAGAATCAAGCATGCTGTAAACAAATTTTTTTTTTATTGGAATAACATCAATTTTTATCCACATTTTCTTAGAATCTCTCCTTTTGAATTCAAAGACTATTATAGAAAAACATAATTTGATCTCTCTCCCTTTCTCCATGCACCCACTAGAAAGTGTGAGGGTTGATACTCAGGCACTTTGAAATCATACATGTGGTATACATTAGCTCAATTAAACCTTCAAGTTGTGGAAATCACATTAGATGAGTTTTTTACTAAATTATAAATGAATTTAATACTTCTAAACTTGGGCTATTTAGCATTTATTTGTTGAAATCAGATCATCTACTAGTTTCATTCAACCATTAGTTAAATATCCACCAATGAGCCATTTAGAAATTAAATTAATATATTTTAATTAAAATACATCTGAATTTAAACCCATGATTTTTAAGGATTAATTTTAGTTCATTAGTTTTATATGTCTAATTTCTTAATGCTCTCTACAATCTTACTTTTAGCAATTTTTTTTTTTTTTTTTTCCATTCTTTTTTTTCTCTCTCTCTCTCTCTCTCTCTCTTTTTTTTTTTTTTTTTTTTTTTTTTTTTGTCTTTTTTATTCTTACAAGCTGCTCTTGCAAACACAAGCACCTCAAACATGCCAACTTTGCATGTTTTCGAGATCTGGACCAATTATCAGGTGGGATTATGGCTGTCAACTCATGGGGTTCAACAAGGGTTAAAGAGTTCTTGAACTGGGTCTAATCCGAGTCAGGTTTTACTGGGTTAGTTCCTTTTGGGTCCAGGTCTTGTTCTCCAGGACTCAAACCTGGATCTGATCGGATTTTGGGTACCTGGCCAGTACCCATCCAGTCTTTGGACCTTGTTTTTGAATTGTGTTTGGGTCTTATCCAAGTCAAGTAAAGGCATTCACATGGTCAACCGCTTGAATAGATAGATTATATCACACACGTGTGCTACTTCGACACATGCAAGGTGTTGTAGCTCGGCTAAGCTCATTCTGTCACTAGAAAAATTAATATATATTTAAAACATATAATATTACTTTAAAAATTAACTAGACCCAATTTGGACTAATTTTAATTAGGGCTGAAAGTCGGGCTGGTTGGGTGGGGTTGTGCTCAACCCTAGCCCAACCCAAGGTTCCTGTACCTCAATCCTAACCCAATCCAACCCAACATCGTGTTGGGAATTCTCAACCGAAGCCCAACTCAAGCGGGCTCGGTCAAGTTGGTCAAGTGGATACATGCTAATATTTTCGTTATTATATTAGTATATTATATTTTCAATACATGTCTTATTTTTTATATCTATGATTTTATTAATTATATATGTAATTATTTATCGTAAAGAACTTCATTTTTTCTAAACAAATAAGCTAAAATATAGGACAACCACTCCTTTAAAAGTCGTGTTGTGTAGCACACAATCTATTTGGGAGAGAGAAATTTGACGTATCTCATTAGCTTTGGGTCATCGGAAATGACGTGGACCAATGAAACCCGACGGCACGGAAATTTCTTGTGCACACACGATTCGCACTCAATTATAATTTATAACTTATATATTGATTGGGTTGGTGTTTATACAGTCCAAGCCCGACCCAAGTTTTATTGGGTTGGTATTTAATACAGTCCAAGCCCGAGACCGAAGCGAATACATCCTGCCCAAGCCCAACCCAATGTTGTGTCGGTCGCGTTGAACCCTAATTTTAATCATGTCCAAGATCGTGGTCACGGACCAAGACCCGAGGTCCAAATGGTGGACCTGGAGCTGGACCCAACTACTAATGGGCATGGAAATTGGAATAGGGTCGGGTTTATTAGGTATCCATTAACAGCTCTAGGTGGGATTCATGGCCAATGTGCCCGGAAAACATGTTGACATGAGCCGGTCAGTTCGGCTCATAGAGAGAAAATGGACCAAAAAGCTAGTGAAAACTTGGGAAGAAAATAGGTAAGAGGAGTTAGATAGGTCGGATATGTGCAAGACATGCGTCTAATTGGAACAGTTGATCTGGTTGGCCACCATGCGAACAAGCCATTTGCTTGACATTTTCCCACCATCCATTTGATCATAATGACTTTTGCCCATCAAATGTGTATACCATTACAAATCTTCTTGCTTGACATTTTCCTACTAACCATTTGCTTGCCACAAATGATCGGTGTGAGTTGTGAGCCATGGTCCATCAGAAGGTCAACGGTCAGCATTGTTCTAAAAGTGCTCTGATTGTGCGGTGGAGATGAGTGATCCTGGGATTCTTCGTTTAAGCTCAAGTGCGTGTTAGTTGAACAAATGCGGTCCAACTGATCATCAAATCCCTTAACAGAGTGGACGGTGTACATTACTCTAAAATTCCATCTAGAATTATTAATTTACATGAATAATTAAGTACAAATGTCTGGGTGGTGTAGTTGGTTATCACGCTAGTCTCACACACTAGAGGTCCCCGGTTCGAACCCGGGCTCAGACATTTTGTAATTTTTTTTTTTTTTTTGGGTGAGCAAGATGAAAGGCCCTCATCTGGTGGGCCACACCTTTAAATGCCTTGGCCCGGAAGCCAGGTTCTCTCTGACTTTAGATATTTTGTTTTTGTTTTTTTATTTTTTTTTTCAGTTATTATTATTTTTTTTAGTGGGCGAGATCAAAGCCACTTATCTGGTGGGCCACACTTTTAGATGCCTTGACCCGGAAGCCAGGTGAATCTGCTCATCTAGATTTCCTATAAAATGAACAGTTAATATTGTTTCATATGAAAATAGGGCCCGGTTAACAAATTGAGCCATCTAAGTTGTCAAGGTGCATCGTGGATTGTTTATGGTTCTAAAGAATCACTTTTTATCAGGCAATCCTGACCATCCCATCCATAGCTTAAAGAAATGGATGGCTATAAAACCGAGGGAAACTTAAGAAACGAGCATTCGAGTGGGATTTTCATGTAACCCATGAAATACATGCGGTACCTAATGGACAGTCAAGATCGGTTGAGTGAACTTTGCAATAATATTCCTGATGCAACTAATGGCACGTTTGAATATTAAGTTACTTGAGATAAGCTACTTATGCCCAGAGCTGTACACGAGCAGAGTAACTCGCTCGACTCGGCTCGACAAAGCTCGACTCGACTCAGATCGAAACTCTGTTCGAACTGAGTCGAGCCATTTTTTGGGAGCTTGGAACAGTTCGAGTCGAGTCTGAGCTGGACCTAGCTCAACTCAGCTCGATTCGGTATTGAGCTCGACTCGATTCGACTCGGCTCGGACTTGACTCAGATCGAGTTTTAAGTGAATATATAAGGGTTTAAAATAAAAAAATCCTCGTTCGCCTGACTGTACTCATTACGCCCAACCCAACAACCCTAACCCATTTCTCCCTCCCTTTCGCCCAAATCGCCAAAATTGCCCGACCCAACGCATTTCTCCCTCCCTTTAGCCCAAATCGGTCATCCGTTCGCTTAATACTCTCGCTGTTTTCCACCACTCAGTGAAATTCCTTCTTCCAACGTCTGTCCAGACGATCTCATCTCCCAAAGTGAGTCATCTCCTCCACTCTCTCCATTTTTTTCCGGCGAGTAGCATCTGTCCAATTAGCAGAACACATTCGACCAGCGACCACTGGCTAGACGAACCCATCCGACCAGCGACCATTGATCGGACGAAGATTCGAAGACTCAAACTCGAACTCGACTTAAAAACTCAGCTCTAACTTGGCTCAAACTCGGCTCGGATGGGACCGAGCTACTGGCTGAGCCGATCACGAGCTGTTGTTCCAAGCTCGAAGGCCGAGACGAGCTGAGCACGAGTTGAGACTCAAGCTGTCCAAGTCGAGCACGAGCTGACAAAGCTCGGCTCGGCTCAACTCATGTACACCTCTACTTATGCCTCTGGTATCTTATCTTGATTTCTAGATATTAAAGCTAAAAAGTAAATAAGCAAGTTTGGTTTCAACCATAATAAGCACCTGCTCTGTGACTTTTTTTTTCTCTTTCTTTTTCTTTTTTCTTTTGAAAAAGGATTGATGTAGCCTGGAACAAATAAAAGATAATGAATGCATCAATCCAATCTGTACAGATTTTGTGACCATCACCAAATTGCTTTGATAGGAAGTGGTTTGTGTGTAGGCCATAAATTAAAAGGTTGAGATTGTTATCCGTTTTTAAGAGAGCTAAAGGAATGCGTGTAATTTTATAAGAGTTACGTGATGTATTCAATATATAAAAAGATAACCAAAGAGTATTTTGTTGTAATATAACTGGTGTTTATTGAGTGGTGCCACATCATCCACAAAGCAAAAGTGGTCGAATTGATAAGGAAGCCTGGAGCGGTTACCAGGACATGTGACAAACTTAAAAGGAAGTCTATGGAAGGTCAGTAATGCTGAAACAGTTACGGTAATCATCAGAACATGATAATCATCTAGATGATTGATTTAAGGCTACAAAATAACAAGAGAATTTAGTAAAAAAGGCGTCTCATACCAAATCAAATCAATCTTTTTAATTACTTTGTGCTCCTTCGCATTATCAGTTGTAGCAGTAATCAAGTAGCGCAACTTTAGTTGTAATTTGGGTCTATGCTCATAAACCAGACTTAGTTCGAATATTAAGCAAGTTCTCCGTTCAGAAAGGTGCTATGTAGTTGTTCTTCGCTACCGACTGTAAGAATTTCCTTTTCGTTTTATTTATATTGAAAACTCTATTCATATGAAAGGCAAAGGTGCAACCCATCTTCATAGGACGAACCCCACCCTTTGACAATTATCTGATCATCGTAAACAATGTTGTGTAAGTGGTTAAATAGGTAACCGATCTTATTCGATCTCGATCATATACGGTTGATTCTGACGTATCTACCTATCTTAGCACTTAAGGTCTTAGTTGTTCAGTTTGAATTGAACCGCACATTTGATTCTAGCACCCCTGCACAAACCACATAACCAAATTTGAAACGGAGAGGCAACATCTTCGGCATGCTCGGTGCGGCGCTTTCTCTGGTTTACTTATCGGTGTGACATTTCAATTTGACAAATCATAAATACGAATAGAAGGGGCAATGGAATTGTTGGGGTTGAACCCTCAGCACTAAGCGCACCACCTCCGATCGAGGACGTACTAGTTCAAATGACCTGCGAATTATTGAATTTAAACACTAATTTGACACTCGGTTTTGTCAAGTAGAAAGTGGCATCCCCCTCTCGGACCGTTTCTCTTGAAGAGATAACGCTCAGGCTTTGGGATGTGCAACTGAATATCCAACATGTTTAAGAATATAGGAGATCTCAGGCAGAGTTGGTACATGCTCAAGCTGAGCAATTCCGTGTTCAAAGTGTGAATGTTGACAGATGGATGGCTAACTAGGGGTGCACATTGAACTCGTAGAACCGTGGAACCGGACCGGAACCGACCAAACGGTCCGGTTTGGTCCGGTTCTAGAGTGCACCGATTCTGGTTCCGGTTTTAAAAATTAAAGAACCGTTTAGTTCGGTTCGGTTCCAGTTTGGGGGTATGTAGAATCGAACCGAATCGTGGATCCAAACCGTGAATCCGAACCGTGGAACCGAATTGTGGAACCGAACCTGGAACCGTGAGTTTACAATATATTTTAGTTGTATATTTGACTCATGATTTATATAGTTTACAATGCACCTTTTGCTTGTTTTCATAAATGTATTATTTAATACCATATATAATATCTAAAGTATTCATCAAGTGTATCACAACACGAATGGACATAGGCTAAATTATAAAATACAACATGCAATTGGGCCGGATTATAAAAAGCCTAGAACCATGGAACCGAACCGGTTTTTACGGTCCGGTTCCAGTTCGGTTCTGGGGTGCTAACGGTCCGGTTCCGGTTCCAAAAATCCTGGAACTGTAAGGAACGATTCGGTTCCGGTTTTACCCCAGAACTGGATCGAATCGAACCATGTGCACCCCTATGGCTAACTAGATTGAGGCCATATATTGATTGATGGCCATCATCACAGAAAGAGCACCTACGGTGACGCAGTATAATGGTGAAGGAAGTTCTGTCAGTAATATGGCTCAACCACCATTGATACCCCCCCTGCAGCGGAGCACACTTCTCGTTTCGATCTAGGATGGATGGAATGCTTCGCTTTCTGCCAAGTTTAGGTGACCAGAGCGGGAGGTCAGAATTTTATCCCTGAAGCTCGGAATCAGGGTATGCCGGGAGGACAACTTTTTCAGCATTTTCTAAAAATCCATTGTTTCATGAGGGGCAGAACAGGGTAGGTCCTGATCCACTGCCGATGGACGAACCTCAACGTGTGGATCATGACCAGATCATGTAAATGGTCTAAGAGGTGGGAGGCCAAGTTGTAACGTCTCGAAAAAATCCATACAAAGACTCGAGTACCACCTCAGGTAGAAATCACTAAGGACCGAATCCTTTGAAAATTAGACAAAAAATTAATTAAGTGTTAAACTAAATAATCAGTGGAATTAGCTTGAACCACTTTTTATACGAACTGCAAGACCCAAAACTAGTAAATCGCTAGCTCTACATTACTTAAAAACCTAGGATTACTCTCAAAACCCAGTTGCTCTCGGGAGCACATTGAAACTCCGTATCGGATCTGGACCGCCTGTCGAAAGTCCAATAACCATAAAACTATATGGTTATGACCACCTTACTGGGCTTGACAACCATCGCGGGAATCGAGCCTGAATAGTATTTAGAAACGCACAACTAGAACCCTGAGTAAAGTGTGTGAGAAACACAAATATCTTTAGAAAATGAACTCAGATTTAAGTAAATTGGGTTATTCGCTTGCAGGACAAATTTAAGGTTTTAGACTGTCAGATTCTAACCCAACTACGCTGTTGGATCAGAGAAATTTTCCTACACATGTCAGTGTACTTGTGGCTCTGATCGAGCAACGATGACCGTTGAACTGAAACTAATTCGCTGCGGCCGATCCACAAATCCGATCGGACCGAAATCTTAACCTGACCTAGATCCATTGTTAGGAAACTTGACCGTATACAAGTAATGGACCTCCAGATGAGCTCCGTTGGCCCGAAATAGAGGACTTTTGGCTATATCCTAAGTATACCATGGCCCTGGGGCCATTGACATCACTTCTAGGCCTATATAATGCTCTAAACCCACCCCTCTCTCATTTCATACGAATTTCCTAAACCCTAGGAGAGAGAAGAGAGAAAAGAGAAGGAGAAAGTGTAGACAAGTGAGAGATAGTTGTTGGGATTCATTCCTACCGCTCCACGTGTTGAATCGCCTTCCCCGTGTCGCTATACCGGCGGTTTCGACTCCATTTTTGGGTAAGAAATCCTAACCCTAATTTGTTTTAGGAATCTAAATAGGAAAAATGGTGACATAACTAACTTATTTCATGCTATAGGTAGCCGTTGTGCCATAGACAAAGGTGTGGTGTACGAACCGAGTTCGTAACAGGTTTTCCAACGAAAGGTGCGGACTATAAACGCTTAGGTTCTGGTTTTCAAGGCTTTCAATGGCAGCTAATGATTTATATCTGACTTGATTGCTTCCATATGATCTTAGTTACGATGTATTCGATAATTTATACATGTGTGTGAATTATGTGAATATATGATGCATTCCGTGTGTTTGTTGAAATGTTTGAATGAAATTGCTATCATGATTTATGATTGCCATGACTATTAACCTAGAACATATGATTGCTATATGTATGACAACTCCTTTGTGAAAGGATTTGCCATAATATATGCTATAACTGATTTAGTACATATATGTGGTAATATGTAGCCGAAGTGTTTGATAACATGTTTGAATGAGAGTGAAATCCTGATTTGTGCTTGTCATGATTTCTAATCTAAAATCCATGTTTGTTACATGCTTTATAACCTACGTTGTGTAGGAAAATGCTGTAGTTCATGTCGTAACTAATTTAGTCTATGTATTTAGTAATGTGTAGTTTAAGTGTTTGATAAAATATCTGAATGAGAAATTGTTGATGGATTGTGTTTATCAAGGGTATCGAGGTAGGATTCTCGATCACCTCATCCATATGTATAATTCCTTCATAAAATCTGAATTTCGTCTACGTGATTTATGTATGAAATACATATGTATAATAACATGTTCAGTGTGTTTGTTAAAATGCTCAAATGGAATTTATTTTTGAAACTTCGTTAAATGCCTATGTGATTATCACATGTCGCCACATGCTGCATTTGAGTATGATTGGGACTACTACGTAATCCAGGCAATCGGTAATAATTTCTGTTTGAGTGGCCGAATTAGTCTTGCCACATTTGATGCATTCGGTGAATCCGAGTTGTACGATGATCGTCGACAGTGGTACCATGTTGATTAATTAAGTGTACGCTCGTACCAGTCGAACTTGTCTAATAAATCAATTGGCCTATTGTGTGTTTACCATGTATGGACGCTACTGCTTGAATCTAAGGTACCACTCACTAATGTAAAGCCTGTTCAACCATGGTACCAAGATCCGCTAAGACTCATGAGCCGGGCATGGTAGTATGGGACATCGTGGTCGAGCTGTCGGCCTACGCTGGGGTGACGAGCCTCCCCGTAGTGACCAGTGAGCAACCTAAACTCGTGAGTCGAATATGCTGGTATGAGACACTGTATTCGAGCTGTCGGCCTACGCACAGGTGACGAGCCTTCCCCTAGTGACCTCGAGTATAAACGAGGCCTACTTCAACGCAGCCTGGCTGTGGTCCCCAGTTGGGTTGGTGACGAGCCTTCGAAAATAGACTGCCAGTTGGTAGGGCCGTCGGTGGAGTAACCTCGAGTGTAAAATAGGCCTACGTTGAGGTGACGAGCCTCTCCGTAGTGACCTGAACTTGCCTATCGTATGTGACAAGATAGGATTGACGACCCTAGATGGATCATTGTTTGGGTAAATGATATAAAGGGAGGTACCTTAGCTTCTCCAATCTGCTGTATAAATAAGTCTAATTAAGAACTTGGTTAATTACGCACATGCACCGCATTGCATATGCATTTGGCGTTGGAGTTGAACACAGTGAGAGGTTGCATGTGCGACCCTGAGATGATGTCATAGAGGGAGTGCAGGCGAGGGCATGCATCATTACAACATATCATCCCTGCATTAATAAGAGTAGCTAGGATTGTTTGATGTATTGCTTTATCATTACTACTTGACTGAATTAATAACATGTTAACCTTTGCTTTATAGTTCTACTGAATTAGCTATTCATTCCTACTTGGGATAGTGTTTTAAAACACCAACCAAACTTTGATGTAGATGCAGGTGGTGACAGTGTCTACGCTGCTGATTTAGATTTCATAGGCGAGGAGGAGGAATTCTCCTATGTTCAGTTATCAGGCGGGTCTATGTACACCATGTACTGATCGACAGGGTTACAGGGATTATAAGGATTAGTTGGACATTTACGTTTCTGTATTTTATAAATTTTGGATCAATACATGTATATATATTTAGCCTGGTAACATACTCATACTCTGGGAATTGAGAAACACTTATATGCTTTATATACCTTCCACTTGCTTAACTTAATTATATTTGGAGTATGATATGCTGATTTAGTATAGTCCCACTCATGTTTAATGCACTAATATGGACAACATTTAAACATCATTATCTATGTTGCATAAGTGATGTGTTGGAACTCGGGAGTTGAGCTTTGCTCGACCCCCGATTTTCAGGGCGTTACACAAGTCCTTGGCTGCAATACCATCCCAACCTACCATAAGCTATATCTCAATTCGACAACGCCCATTGCCGATGAATTATCAACCAGATTTTATACTATTCTCGAGCGATCCTGGTCAATCGACCATCAAACATGTAGGTCGATTCACTATGCAGTGTGGTGAACTGGTTAATAATGACTATCATAAGTTACAACTATTCAGTCATTCATTGACTATGGCGGCCTTAATGTGGTACTCCAATTTACTATCAAATTCAATTCATACATGGCACAAGATATATGAAAAGTTCCATGCTCAGTTCTTTTTTAAGGACATGGAGATGACCATGGCCGATCTCGCACCCTTTCGATAATTACTAAGAGAATCTTTTGAGAGTTTTATTACTTGGCTCGAGAGAGTGAAAATCTGGTATAAAGTTGTCACGACCGAGGCCGAGTTTATGCAAGTTGCGCAAGATGTCCTGAAATATAAACTTTGAAAGAAATTTATTGGAACAAAGCTTATGGATTTGTAGGATCTAACCAGGAAAGTTTCCAGATATGAAGAACTTCTTCAGGAATGAGCTAGGTAAAAAAACTCGACAATCATAACATATTATCATGACCTTAACTACGAGGTTGCGACTGCCAAGATAGTGGCAAAAAAGCCACTCATATGCTTAACGTTGGTCAAAGCGGAAACAACTTCACTGGCCTCGCAAAAGGCTCAAAAGATATATATACTTTTGATATTACTTGGGCCGATGAAATATTCGAAATACTATTAGGTGTGAAATTTATTAAAGTTCCCAGTAATCACAAATTACCCATAACCGATGAATTGAAAAAGGTTGAATACTGCAAATGGCATAGGATGTGTTCTTATTCAAATAACAAGTGCGTTATGTTTAGGAACATTGTCCATGATAACATTAATCGAGGATTGTTGAAATTCCCTGAGAAGGGCGAAGAAGCGATGATGATCTATACTAATTCGTTCCTGCCTAATATGGACATCAACATGGTTGCTGTGAATCCACATAAATTGGATTGACCACAAAATGAGGGTTGATCTTGGTTCTGGTAGTTACCATGGCGTGTCACGGCAACCGAGTTTAGGACGATACTGGTTCTGTGCAGCAACCATAGATTTCGCATAGCGATCGAGAGCAATACATCGTATCAGTTGAGACTCGCAACTATGGGGCTGATGTGCCAGAATGGTCCAGGAAGTAAAAACTCTACCTCGGCCAACGAAGCAGGTCGGATATACAACTCTAAGAGGGACCAACAGGAGGGATCCCCATTGACTGTGAAAGGCGTTTTCATCTTATGACTGCCAGCCTTAGCAAAGAACTCTAAGGCAAAGAATAGTTAAGCCTCTACCAACTCAGGAGGAAGTCTGAAGAAGGGTCAGGCATCCCAGATTCCCTGCCATCCCTAAATCAATGACTCAAACCTAGAAACACAATTAGCAATGGCGTCAAGTAACTAGAAGAAGAGAATTGACAGAGACCAAGAATGCATCTTGGTCAGAAGCCATGCTGTCACATCCATGTTGGGGAATTCTTTAACCAAAGGAACAATTGATCGTAAACACAATCAAAACGATCTTGAAACCCATCGTGCACGATCAAGTTATGAAAGATGTTACCTAGCCGAACAATACAATTGTTGAGGCACAAAAATATTCAATTGCAGTGGTCAGAGAATTCCATGGTGCGGATCTTTTTCAGGGTTGTGCACTCCGTATTTTGGTAAAAATCCATGTTCGGGGGTATTTTGATAAAAATCCATGTCCGGGAGTATTTTAGAAATTTCAGTAAAAGGCAGTAAAGAGGGTGTTTTGGTAAAAAAGGGTGCACATGTGTCGTTTTAATGAAGAAGTGGTTATACAACACTACTTAAAGGAAAGCTTGGTGGACACCGTTGTTTAAGAGGAGCGTGGACATTATGTGAAGGAAAAAGCGGTGGTGATCACCACTTTGTAAGAGAGTGGGGCCTATAAATACCCCTCCCCTGCCTCATTTGAGGGTTGATCAGTTGGTGGGCCAGAAAGGGATAGAGAAGAAAGGTGAGAAAGGGAGAGAAGAAAGTTTTTGCGCTAGCCCGCGCAACGAAAGTTGCTTGTGCGGACCTGCGCAATTGAAGTTGCTTGCGCGGTTACGCCAACGGAAGTGGAAAAATGGGTTGTGCCACTTTTGAAGGGGACTTGACGAGAGGCTTTTGCGCCAGCCCGCGCAATGAAAGTTGCTTGCGCGGTTCTGTGCAACCCTTTGTGTTGGGCGATATTTGTTTACTGTAGCCACTTGTGATCGTATCTCAAAAGATCTGATCCCTTCATTAGCATGAGAAGATCATGTTAGGCCATTGACCAAAAGATGGGGCAGATCTAAGCTCCGAGTGGGTCACAACACATGTGATAAGTGGGTATACTTCAATGGTTAGACTTACGTAACTTGTTGTGGTATTGAAATCACGTGACTTGCTGTGATATTAAGTGGGGTTCACTGTGATGTTTGGTACACAATCCACTCCATTCACCATCTTTTTCCCACTATGTTATGATATGAGGTGAAAGATGAGTAAGTTTCGTAAATCAGGTGGGCCACATAATCTAAATAAGTGGAAATTGACACTCACCGTTAAATCTACTTGTTGAATAGTAGCATGCATGGTTCTAGCTTTATTTACAGATTTGCCATCAATTCCTCAATCATCTTCCGACGTTAGTTATATTAGCATACATCGTCCAAACGCCTTGAAAGTTGGCGGATATCCACCGTTTTTCATGTTCTTTTCATCGGTTCAGTTTGGGTCCCGATCTCCCAAGGATGTCCAAGATGCTTTTTCAATGGTTATTGTCTGATATTGCCCATCGAGTCACTTATACATTGATCCAAGGGCTGAATTTTGACGTGTACGACTAATTTGTAGTCCTCAGACTATATATAAAGTTTCGAGCCGAACGGATGGCAGGAACCCTATGACCATATTTCAAGGGATGATCGTCGCTCCACATCTCAATGGTCAGATCAAGAAAAAATGAACGGAAGGATGATCGGAACCGATCTCAACGGTCAGATCAAGGGCTTCAAGCCCACACAACCCATCTCCCCTAGAGATGTGATAAAAAAGCGTCGAAATCGCCATTGGACTGTCTTATCTTTCATTCATTATGTTGCATTGATTGTACTTTATTTTCAGAATCAAGGGAATCTGATGATGTAAATGAACTCAGAATAAATGTGATCAATGTTCTCTTATCGAATTCTTTGTTATCATTGAATAAATCCCCCAAACCAAACGCATTTGTTTTCTTATCGAAACAACAACCGTGATATATATATATATTTTTTAATTATCTCAATGACGTGTGGTTCTTAGGTGATGATTTGCTGATTGAAGAATGAATGGTGACGACTGAAGCATTGGAAATGTCTTCATCCACTTTTAAGTAGAGAGGGGTGACTTCGATGACCGATAAGAACACCGAATATTCCAGTGCAAGCTCTGATGAGCAACACGGTTTGGAAACACTTGGTAGACAATGTTTGGGTTTATAGATTGTTTTTGGATCATTGCCACTGGGGTGTTTGATTGTAACATGGTACTCACTCTCCCATCCAGTTTTCAGGCCAAGCCATCTCAAGCTAGTAAGATGGTAGGTGATGTGGAGGAGCTTGGTCCTCCTGTAGTGATATATCAGACTTCTTTTTTGCCTAAAAGAGGCAATTAAAGAAGCATTGAGAATGAGCGAAACACCATAAATAAACGTTGTCACCATGGAGTCAGGGGCATCGTCTAAAAGAGTAGTTATAGAAAGGCCCACCCATATCATGACATAACACCTTAAATTGCTGTACATATCTGCTCATTTCGAGGGCTGCCTAGCCACCATAATTTTGGTTGACAATGGGGCTACTGTTAATCTTCTCCTAGTGAGAATGATGCCAAAATTGGAAAAGATTCCAATTAATTTGATTCCATCTAAAGTTACAGTCAGTAACTTTACGGGGCATGTCACAAATACATATGGTGTGTTATTGGTTGATTTGACTGTAGGAACTAAAATAATATTGGCTCCTTTCTTCGTGGTCGATACTTCATCCAATTACAACGCTCTACTCGGGAGAGATTGGATTCACTATTTTTCGTGTATTCCATTCTTTCATCGGTTTATAATATTTTAGAATCAAGATAAAGTTGAGCTAGTACTGGCTGATAACAAGCCATTCTTGGCTACATCAAATGCAAATGAAGCCTACTACTACGGGGATGAAGTAGGGTCGATTTGGTTTACTGGAAGGAACAAGTACAAACATCTAACAGGGATATCCATAAAGAAGAATCCAAATAGTATTATGCGAGATATTACTACTGTAGTTCGCCCAATTAATAACCTACAGATGGATATTATACCTTCTTGACCGGTCCCACATTACACCATCAAAGAAATCCTAAGACTAGTACACCAATAGACAAGGAACGAATGATTGACTTCATGACTATAATAAGAAGGCTCAAAGAGAGCCTAAAATATGTTGACAACGGTTGCTTCATAAATTTGACTGATATGGTTGTTCTGGTTAATGAGGTAGACAAAGATGAAATAGACATGGACTTGAAGAAAGTCCCTGATAAGTTGAAAGATTCTGAGGCTTAGGTTTAGGATCCCTTGGTCGAGGTGGACTTAGGAACCGAGTAGGACCCTAAACTAACCTTTATCAGTGGATTGTTGAAACCAAAAAATAAAGTTGAACTCACAGGTTTGCTTAGAGAGTTTGCCGATTGCATTGTGTAGGACTATATTGAGATGCTGGTACTAGATCAAAGCTTAGTTGAGCACATGTTATTAATAAGAGAAGAGTATCAACCGTACAAGCAACCACACAGGTGAATGACAATAGATGTCACTCAGAAAGTAAAGCGGAAAACATTTTTATAGTTATAGTTAATGGAAAGAGAGAGATATGGTCTCCCTTATGGAAACCTCTATCACTCTTAAAGAAACCATATATTTTCTTATTAACGATAATGGAGAAGGTGGGGAAAGAAATGTAAGCAAATATTCAGAAGATCCATTTTTTGGAAAATTTAAAGCTTGAAAGGTTGTCATGATAAAATCTCATATCAAGGAATCAAAAGTTTTTTTAGATCAACTTTAACACACATCCTCGTAACCCCGAATCGAGTTGAGTTCCATGAAGGAGGTTGCCATTGAGCAAGATATTATTAGAGATATTTGCATCGGGGATGAAAATATATTGATTTTGGTTAATAATTTTTTACATAATATCCTTCATCTTGTTTTCCATTATGCAAGAAATTGTCTAATAAATTTTATTGATGATGGAAATGGGCTTTAGATCGTTAGGGTTGTAATTTTATTAGATTTAAGATCCAAAGCAATAAATGTTGTATTTATTTACATTAGAATATTGGCATAATGAAAAAGAATAAGCTAAGATAATCATACATGCATTTTTGCTAACGATAGGCCAATAGATCTTATAGAAATTGACATTAAAAGCACCTCGACCTAGGGTCTTATTAGGATTAGCATATTTGATGGCATTTTCAATTTTTGATATGCCAAGAGGTCTACATAGATCCTCACTTTGCTAATGAGAGAACCTTTGGAGATTGTCTGATATATTTAAATCAAGCTGAGGGACATTCCCATCACTAGAGTTAAGATTTGCTTAAACTGGTCAACCAAAGTACATTGAATTTCATTTTAATTGGTACAAATAACCCCATTCTTATCTTTAATTTTTCAGGTTCTAAAGAACACTTGTCGAGCTTTGATTGAGGAGTAGAAAAATTTCGAGTTTACATCCTCCAAATTAATTTTAGTTTCTCTTGCATTTAGCATAAACATTTTCAAACTTTTGAGACGATTTAACATCACTATTGCATTCTTTTCAATATTAACATTGGAGCTAGAAGGGTTTCCTCGGACCACCAGCTAGACAAAGACAAACCTTTTTCTAACATCATAAATTTGAGTAGATAACTGACGCAGGGGAGGATGTGATGAGGTCAATAACCGTCTTCCTCAATCGATAATTACCTTGAATCCACAAGAGTTTTCTCGAATCCATGAGAAGAAATAAAATTTCTAAGAAGTTTTCAATTGATGGATCCTCATAAAAACAAGTTTAATACCTTTAAATAACCCTAAACAAACCCTAAAATTGTAATCCAAGAGTCTTAATCAAATAAGGAAATAATTTTAGAAAAATACGTAAATTTCAGTCCCCCCGTCGACCTATCGAGTCGACAAGTAGAAACAATAAAAAAATGTCCAGAGATTTAAACCAGAAATTTTGTGATTTTCGACCTGTCAACTTAATCTGTTGCCCTATCTAAATTGGCAGAAATCAGCTAGCAAGCAATCTTGAATTTAGCAAGACTCTCTCAAATATACAAAAGCTTTCTCGAATCCATGAGAAGAAATAGAATTTCTAAGAAGTTTTTAATTGATGGACCCTTATAAAAATAAGTTTAACACTTTTAAATAACCCTAAACAAACCCTAAAATCGTAATAAAAGAGTCCTAATCAAATAAGGAAACAATTTGAGAAAAATATGCAAATTTCCGTCCCCCCGTCGACCTATCATCGACTTGTCGAGTTGACAGGTAAAAACAACTAAAAAGTTTGTAAAGATTTAAACTAGAAATTTTGTGATTTTCGACCCGTCGACTTGTCAAACTGGATTTCACCTCTCGACAAGATCCATCGACTTGTCTAAACATGCAGAAATCAGCCAGCAAGCAATCTGAAACAGTATTTAGATTTGTCTAAATTGACAGAAATTATCCAGCAAGCAATCTGTAATTTTTGGCTGAATTTCAACCTGCCAACTAGATTTGTTGACCCGATAGAACTATGCTGAATTTTGTCAATTTCACCTTAGGTTTCTTTCGATCCATGTGTGTTAGAAATGTGCTTGATCTTGGTGCAGGGGAGAACATGATGAGGTCAAGCATCGTCTTCCTTGATCGATAATCACCTTGAATCCATAAGGCCTTCTCGAATCCACAAGAGCTTGATCGAATCCACGAGAAGAAATAGAATTTCTAAGAATTTTTAATACATGGATCTTCATAAAAACGAGTTTAACACCTTTAAATAACCCTAAACAAATCCGAAAATCGTAATCAAAGAGTTCTATCAAATAAGGAAACAATTTCAAAAAAATATGCAAATTTCTGCTTCTCGTCGACTTGTTGATTCAACGGGTTGAAACAACAAAAAAAGTATCTAGAGATTTCAACAAAAAATTTTGTGATTTTCTACCTGCCAACCTATCAAACTGTATTTCAACCTATCGACAAGATCTAACGACCTGTCTAAACTAGCAGAAATAAGCCAGCAAGCAATCTGGAACAATATTTTGACCTGTCGAATAGTATTTTGACCTATCTAAATTGACAAAAATCAGCCAGCAAACAATTTAGAATTTCTGGCAGAATTTTGACTTGTTGACCGAATTTGTCGACTTGATCGAACTATGTTGAATTTTGTCGATTTCTCTATGAATTTCTTTCCATTCATGTATTAGGAATGTGCTTGATCCACGTCCTACATCAACAAATTACGTTTACTAGCAGCCCATCATTTGAGTATACAACCTATGTTTATGATCAGCCCATCATAAACATAGGCAATCCATCCACATGTGTGAGCTAAGCAGTTGCCACAATCTTGAATAACCATCCATTTTATACCGGTAATTAGAGAAAATAAAATTTTTTTTTGCCACCATAATCAGTTTCTAAATCGAAAAGCATGAAAGAGTGATAAATTTGGGTGAAGCTAGGAGGTTTTATAGGTGCCAAAAGAATAAGTGAGGGTGGAGTTAGCAAGGAGCTTATCCAATCTACACTTAATCCTTTAGCCCTACATGCTAGAATTGGACCAGGAGAAGATGTTATCAGATAGCCTAAGGTCATCAAGACCAGAGGAGGAGATGCAGTCATTAAATTATTCAATTTGCCACATGCTAGGGTTAGCTCCACCTCACATTACGTGGAGGAAACGAATGCAATTAAAAGCATCCAAAAGAATCCAAGGAAATGAGAGTCCCATGCTAAGTTGAGCTATACTTTCCAATAGAGATGATCTTTGACGAGCATCATTTGAGGTATAAACTCTAGTAAATAAAAGTTTGGCATGGAAAATGGTTAGATATAATGCGACAATGAATGAACTGATTAGTTCTAGCAATAGCTGTGACAATGAGAAAGCGTTTCCAAGCAATCAAAATTAGACAATTAGAGGAGCAATCAACATTAGTATCATAATACCAAGAATTAGAAAATAAAGTGTTACACACATAATACATGTTTGATTTTTTTATACGAGTTTTTTAAATGCAAATGATAAATATCTCTAGAGCAAGGATAGTATTTCTAACCATAGAAGCCTTATTTAGGCCTCTAACATTCCAAGTCAAGATTTTCATGGAAAATCATTCAATGGTAAGGGGTTTAGAGGCAGGAGTGGAAGAATCACTCCCTTGAAGCTTTAATAATAGAGTCTGTGAGCTCATTAAGAAAGAAGTCATCTACACCTGTGTTACCATCTAAATCAGATAGAAAAAGTTGTTTGTTTACGACTGGTGAGTTGTTTGGCTTGGATTTAATGAATTCAAGGACATGCTTGACCTTCCAAGTCTCTAATGCCATAAGAAAATATGGACACTTATTAATGAATTAGTCCATTGTTTCTCACTATGGAGATATTCATGAATAGGAACAGGGATAGAAAGGATTAACAGGTTTTGGCACAATAAACTGAAGATCAAGGGAAGAAGAATCAATCCTACTTTAAGAAAAGATTAGCCAATCTACCTGAAGCGGTTTGATTGGAGGCCGTTGGGGTCCCATGGCCTGAGTTTTGGATCATGGCTACTCCAGGTGGAAGTGGGCCCTTCTGGGCTTATATGGGCTGGGGGACCTCCGTTTGGGCTATATTTTTAGTCACGGCTGCCCCAAACGGCGATAGATTTTGCTAGACCGAAATGGACCTCGTAGAGTTGGGGCTATGGGCCTAGTTTTGAATCATGGCTGCCAGAGACGGAGGCGGACCACGCTGGACTTGGTGGGCCTTCATTTTGTCTAAGTTTTGGAATGGCCCAGACAGCTTGGGATTAGATAGGCTGTTATGTAAGCCGGCAAGCACCGCTTCCGGTTAGGCCCTACGATGCCTAGACCATCTGCAGGCCCAGAAAAACATCTAATTGGTTGGTAGACTGACCAGGAGATGAAGTAATAGAAGCACCTACAGGCCCAATTCGAGAGGAGGGAGAGCCCATGGGAGTAGGGCCAGGAGAAATTCTCAAGATGGGGACTGCAGTAGTTGGGCTAGTGCTGTGAAGCATGGGCCCAAATGGTAAACCCAGCAGGTTCAGTTAGATTTGATCCAACGGCTAGGCTGGAAAACGAGGATGTTAATCCACTTCAAGGCTTACTTGTCCGGGATATGAAGTCTTTCGTGACCCAGATTTCCTGGGATGGGAAGTTAGGTGGGGCTCACCATGATGTTGGTGAGAAATTGATCCCATCCATCTGTTTTGTCAGATTATTTTAGGACATGCGACCAAAATTGAGGCAGATCCAAACGACATGAAACAATGGCGATTGAACATTCATCCCAATAGAAATGATCTTACGAACAGTATGGATGGCGGCACGTAAACATCACGGTGGGCCCAGGAAGGTTTCAACGGTAGGCATGTTTCCTCTTTTGCAGCCCACTTGAGTTTTACACGTGCCTCATTTTTTAAAGACATGATCTGGCAAAAGGGATGGACACGGCCCACCTAGCTTCCACGAACTTTGTGGATGTTGGTAGAAGCTTCTCGTTGCCATCTTTTAATAATGGGTCATTATTCGCACGTGGAAATCCCCCACAATATTGGATCTATTTAAACATTGTCCGAAGGGCTACATTCCTTTCACGATTTTATTTTATTTTTTATTTTTTTATTTTTATTTTTATTTTTTTAAATTTTATTTTTAAATCACTGAACAAGGATGGAAATGTTGGAGTCTATGTCCTCGGATAACTGGTGGGCCTCTGTGGAGCCACCGTTATGTTTATGTTTTATCCACGCCGTTTATCTATTTTGGCAAATCATTTTAGGCCATGAGAAAAAAAAGGAGGGAGATCAAAGCGTCACGTGGACCACATCACAGGAGGCTGTGGGATTGAACACCTACTGTTGAAAGCTTTTTAGGGCCCACCGTTATGTTTATTTTCCATCCAACCTGTTCATAAGATCACGTAGACTTGGATGAAGGGAAAATATAAATATCACCTTGATCCAAAACTTTCATGGCTCCTAAGAAATTTTCAGCGGTGGGCTTTCAATCCCCTTTGCTTCCTGTGGTGTTCTCCACTTGAGCCTTCAGTCTGCCTCCTTTTTGAGATCATTTTTTAAAATGATCTATTAAAATAGATGGACGGTGTAGATAAAACATATACATCACGGTGGGCCCCACGAAACTCCTGACAGGACCGTCTGTCTCTGGCTAGTGGCTACGTCCGGTGAGGTAGTACCCAATCCGCGTCCCACGATTACTTATCAAATCAAGAAAAAAACCGAACCTTTTCCTTTTGGAAACGGATTGGCCACTGACTCTGCCAGATATGGCTAGTGGTCCGTGCTTCGTGGACCCATGATGTATGTGTTTCATCCATGCCGTCCACCCATTCTTCCATATCATTTTATGTATGAGTCCAAAAATGAGATTGATGCAAATCTCAAGTGGATTGCACAGTGTTGATTGAACGCCCACAACTATAAACTTTTGGAGGCCACAAAAGTTTTGGATCAAGGATATATATATATATATATATATATATATATATATATATATATATATATATATATATATATATATATATATATATATATATATATATATATATATATATATGGGAAAAGGTACTATGCGCTCGTGCATAAAGCGGTAGTCCGTGAGGTCGAGCTGATGTGGGACCCACCGTGATGCCGTTCAAAAATCTACCCCCTCAGTTAGATGCACCATTCCAGAGGGGGCCTACACGGCTGAAAATCAAGTCAATCCGTGACTTTTGTGGGCCACACCACGTATAGAAGTTGAAAGGGGCCGTGCACCATTGAAACATTCAAAACCATTTGTGGGGACCTTTCGAGATGTTTTTTGATGATTAACACCGTCCATCATGTGTGTCCCACTTGGATGTAATTTTAAACCAAGTTTCAGGTGGTATCTACAACTCTGGTGGGGCCCACCAAGTGCTTTTACATATTTTTACGTGTATTCTTATGTTTTCTGATGGTATGGCCCACTTGAGTTACATGGACGGATGATTTTGGGCCGTGTGGGCCCAACCTAGGCTCGTGCATCCGTGGACAAGCAGTGTGGATCTTCAAAAGGCATCACGGTGGGGCCCACACAGCCTGACCACTCACGGACGATCAAGCTTTGTTCGAAGCGCATAGTACCTTTTCCCTATATATATATATATATATATATATATATATATATATATATATATATATATATATATATATATATATATATATATATATGGGAAAAGGTACTATACGCTCGGCCGTATTATACCTTCCATAAGGTTGAGTGCTGGTGGCACGCTATTCGTTAGATGGTGAAGAAATTTTACAGAAACTGAAGAAACAAAACCGCAAGAAATTTATGTGCGAGCCTTTCGTTGTTGGAAGATTGTGTGCTGGAATTATGTATGGGGCCCACTATAATGTTTGTGATAAATCCAATCCGTCCATCCGTTTTTCAAAATCATTTTATGACATGCGACCAAAAGTGAGGAGGATCCAAAAATTAAATGGGACACATGAGAGGAAACACCGGGCATTTAGTGACTACTGTTAAAACATTCATATGGCTACAAAAGTTTTGTATTGATTTATGTTCATGGTGTTTTCATTTCATATCAGTGAAAATGACCTTATAAATGGTTTGGATGGAATATAAACACCAAGGTGGAGCCTAGGAAGGTTTCAACAATAAGCATTCCTTTTTGCCGTGTTTCATCTTGTATGGCCTACTTGAATTTTGGATCCTCCTCATTTTTAGTATAATGTCCTACAATGATATCTAAAAACGAATGGATGGATTGGATTTTACACAAAGATCACAGTGGGTCTCACACAGAATCCTTTTGCGAATCTTCACTTTTAGTAGGATATCCGGAAACGTACCGGCTACTGCCAATGGCAGGTGGTCGGTGCTATATGGGCCCCACCATGCTGTATGTGTTTTATCTATGTCATCTATATGTTTTTCTAGATCATTTTATGGTAATGATACAAAAAATGGGGTATATCCCAATCTCAAGTGGACCACGTTATAGGAAACAGTGTTGAATGGGCCTCGTCGGCCATTAAATTTTTTGGGGGGCCATAAAAGTTTTGGATCAAGTTGATCTTTGCTTTTTTCCTTCACATGGGTCCGTATGACTTAATCAATAGTTTGGATGTCAACTAAATAGTACAGGATGATTTTAAGCGTGACCATCATCACTCTCCACGCTTTTTTCTGTGGTGGGGTCCATTAGAGATTTTGATCTGGCTCATTCTTTAGATAATGCCATAATATGATCTTTAAAAGTGGATGAACGGTGTGGATATAATACATATATCATGATGGGACCCACAGAACTTGGTGACTTGACGTCCACTACTCAACCTCTCATGATTGACCAGATATTGTATCAAGCTTATTTTTGGTCTCAAGTCCTGAAATGAGCTCAAGAAACGGATGAATGGGATAGATTTTTCATAAACATCATGGTGGGCCCCACCTTAGTTTTCGGCGCACTAACTTCCTATGAAAACTCAGAGCCGATCGCGTCTCGAGAATCTAGGAGTGCGTATTACAATGGGTTTCCTGCTGACGCAAATTAGCTGCTAATGGGTTGAGTAACCAAACTCGCTGTCACCTAATTTTGTGGGCCCACCACAATACATGTGTTTTATCCACATCGTCCATCCATTTGGAGAGATCATTTTAGGGCATGATCCAAAGAATGAGGAAGATCCAAAGCTCGAGTTGACCCACCATAGAAAACAGTGGGGATAGTGACAACCACCGTTGAAACCTTCCTAAGGTCCATCATGATGTTTATTTGAGATCCAACCTGTTCATGTGTCAACGCAGACATGAAATACAGAAAGCTCAGATATTAGCTTGATCTAAAACTTTTGTAATGCTTAGAAATTTTTAACGGTGGGCGTCACTCTCTCCACTATTATCTGTGGTGGTCCACTTGAGCTTTTGATATGACTCATTCTCTGGCTCATGTCATAATATGATCTCTCCAAATGGATGGACGGAGTGGATATATAATATACATCATGATGAGGCCCACAAAACTTGGTTATGTAACTTCAGTAGCAAGTCCCACCACCCAACCTTTCAGTGGCTAATCCGCGTCCGTTTCCTACTAAATTTCTTGCGGTTTTGTTTATTTAGTTTCCTTATAAAATTTCCTCACCTTCAGACGAATAACATGACGCCAGCACTCGACCTTATGGAAGGTATAATACGGTCGAGCATATAGTACCTTTTCCCTATATATATATATATATATATTTCCCTTCATCCAAGTCTGTATGATCTAATCAACAGGTTAGATGTCAAATTACCGTTACAGTGGGCCTAGGAGGTTTTTAATGGTGGACATTTAATCACTACTGTTTTCCCATGGTGTTGTCCAACTGAGATATTGATGTTGAGCTGATTTTTTGAGCTTGAAAATGGGTTCAAGCTGAGTTCGATCTGCCCCAGCTTGAGTCGACTCGGATTGAACCCAGCTCGAATCAAACTCGGATCGAACCAGTTCGGTGACTCGGTTAATTTGATATTGACGTTGCTCACCAAGTGTTCGATGAAATGCCTCAAAGAAGTGTGGCTGGTGGCAAGGAAGGTATGTATATGAAACCAACAACCTTTTTTTTTTATTTTTTATTTTTATGTTGCTTAAAAGGTGTTTGATAAAATACTTGTAAAACTATTGTTGCGGTCTCAAATACAGTGAGATTTTGAAGGTGCAGTCCAGGTGTTTGCGAAAATGCTACAATGACGAACTCGGCTTGATCTTGGCTAGAACTTGGCTCGAACTAGCCCGAGCTGTTGATCGAATCGAGCCGAGCTGGCCAATCAGGCTCGAGAACCGAGCTGAGCCGAGTTCGAGCTGTGGTCAGCCGAGTCGACTCGATTTGACTGGATGTACACCCCTAGTAGTACCCAATCCGCATCCCATGATTACTTATCAAATCAAGAAAAAATAAAAACCTTTTCCTTTTGGAAACGAATTGGCTACTGACTCTGCCACTAGCCAATGGCTAGTGGCTGGTGCTATGTGGGCCCACTATGATGTATGTGTTTCATCCATGCCGTCCACCCATTCTTCCAGATCATTTTATGGTATGAGCCCAAAAATGAGATTGATGCAAATCTCAAGTGGACTGCACAGTGTTGATTGAAGGCCCACAATTAAAAACTTTTTGGGGGCCACAAAAGTTTTGGATCAAGCTGATATATATATATATATATATATATATATATATATATATATATATATATATATATATATATATAGGAAAAAGGTATTATGCGCTCGAGCTGATGGGAACGCATCCCATGAGGTCGAGCTATGTGGGCCCCACCGTGATGCGTTTCGAACATCTACCCCATCGCCGATGCACCATTCCATCATGGGCCTAGGTCTTCAAAAATCAAGACAATCCGTAACTTGTGTGGGCCACACCACATACGAAGTGGAGAGGGGCCGTGCACCATTAAAACATTCATGGGACATTTTTGGGCCCACCGAGATGTGGTTTTTGCAAATCTAGCCCATCCGTTATGTGTGTCCCACTTGGATGAGGGTTCGATCAAGTTTCAAACATAACATTCAAATCTCAAGTGGGCCCCGCCAAGTGCTTTTATATGTTTTTGGCATGTCTTCACATGATTTTAGATGGTATGGCCCACCTGAGTTCCGTATATGGTTGATTTTTGGAATATCCCATAATTTAAAGGGGACCCATCAAATGCACGGTGTTGATGGTCGACACGCATCACGTTATATATATATTATATATATATATATATATATGGGTTTAGGTACTATGCGCTCGAGCTCACGATAAGCTACCGTGAGGTCGATTTGTGTGGGCCCCACCGTGATGCGTGTCGACCATCAACACCGTCCATTTGATGGGTCCCCTTTAAATTATGGGATATTCCAAAAATCACCAGATATGTGTGTGTGTGTGTGGGTAAAATCAACATTCACGAAAACTGAGGTCGTGTGGGCCCCACCAAGTGCTTTTATATGTTTTTGGCATATATATATATATATATATATATATATATATATATATGGGTATAGGTACTATGCGCTCGAGCTCACGATAAGCTACCGTGAGGTCGATCTGTGTGGGCCTCACCGTGATGCGTGTCGACCATCAACATGTGGTGTGGCCCACACAAGCGGATTGTTTGATGGGTCCCCTTTAAATTATGGGATATCTTAAAAATCAACCGCATCAATACGGAACTCATGGGACGTTCTCGTGGGCCATACCATCTAAAATCATGTGAAGACATGCCACCTGAAAACATATAAAAGCACCCTTGTGATGCGGAACCCACCCCATCAGTGTGTCGTGGGCCTAGGTTCAAAAATCAAGTCAATCCGAGACTTGGTCCGAACCCTCATCCAAGTGGGACACACATAATGGATGGGCGAGATGGATTTGCAAACCACATCCCACCTGAGGGTGGGCCCAAAAACGTAGGCCCCCCATGAATGTTTTAATGGTGTCTTCACACATTGTAGGTGGTATGGCCCACCCCTATCGATTTTTGGGATATCCCATAATTTAAAGGGGACCCATCAAATGTTTTGATGGTGGCCCACACAAGACAGGGATTGTCTTGATTTTTGAGCTCCTAGGCCCATGATGGAATGGAACATCGTGCATCAATCGATGCACCATTCCATCGGGGTAGATGTCCCAAAAATCGTCATCACTTGTGTGGGGCCCACACAGCTCGACCTCATGGGCCATATACCATTAAAACATTCATAACCATTTTTGAGGGCCCACCAAGATGTGGTTTTTCCACACACATATGTGTGTGTGTGGTGTTGCAAAAGTGCAATAAACTCGGTGGGCCCCACCAAGTGCTTGTATATGTTTTAACGGTGTCTTCACATAATTTTAGATGGTATGGCCCACCCGAGTTCAGATATCTGACTGATTTTTGGGATATCCCATAATTTAAAGGGTACCCATCAAATGCACGGTGTTGATGGTCGACACGCATCACGGTGGGGCCCACACAGCTTGACCTCACGATAAGCTTATCATCAGCTGGAGCGCATTGTACCTTTTCCCTATATATATATATATATATATATATATATATATATATATATATATATATATATATATATATGAAAAGGTACTATGCCCCTCGAGCTTATGGGAATGTCCCATGAGTTCGAGCTGTGTGGGCCCCACCGTGATGCATTTCGAACATCTACCCCATCAGTCAGATGCACCATTCCATCGTGGGCCTAGGTCTCAAAAATCAAGTCAATACGTTACTTGTGTGGGCCACACCACATACAAAAGTTGAGAGGGGCCGTGCACCATTAAAACATTCAACAGGTTAGATGTCAAATTACCGTTACAGTGGGCCAAGGAGGTTTTTAATGGTGGACATTTAATCACTACTATTTTCCCATGGTGTTGTCCAACCGAGATTTAGATCTACCTCGTTTTTTAGATCAAGCCCTAAAATTATCTTTCAAAATGGATGGACCGCGTGGATAAAACACATACATCATGGTGGGGTCCACATAGCACCGACCACTATCCACCTGGCTGGTGGCAGCGTCACTAGCCAAACCGCGTTCTTTCCTTTTTATGGTATTCCACGTGTTTAAACATCACCTGAAGTGGGCCCTACACATTACAGTGATCCACGTGGCCCAGCTGGTAGTAGTTGAGGACTACCAAACTTTTGACTCCCACGTTAAAATACCTGTCGTCCTTATCCAAATAGAAGATCACTCCATAGAAGACTATATATATATATATATATATAAGATAGAATGACAAACACACACAAACAGGCGCAGCACATCCAAAGTGTAGAAAAGGTCCTTGTTTGAGAATATTTGGGGCCTGTTTATCAGCTAGAGAAATGGCAGATATAGCAACGTTCGTTGCAGAGGAGTTTGAAAGGAGGAGAAGCTCAGAGAAGGAAAGGCAAGGAAATGGATTCAATGCAGTTTCATATTCCTCTGTTTTGGCTTGTGGGGTTGAGGGAATCTCTCTGTGTATGGAAGGATTGAAGCAGACAAAGAGGATTTTGGAGCCCAAAAGCACATTTGGATTGGCAGCCATTAATGGGACTTTTTCAGCTTGACTTTTCAGTCTTCTTGAAATTCCATTTCAGATTTTGTTATTTAAATCCGATTCTGTACTTTGTTTCATTGTAAGAAGATTTTAGTTTCATGTGTGAAAAATAAGACAAGTACCAAAGTTTAATATAAAAAGAGTTTGCTTCAAGCAGAGGTGAAGACGTTTCATTAGCTCTATGAAGTTTGAGGTTTTTCTATCACCACAGTCTAATAATTCAGACTACGAACGTGCAATGGTCCAAAAGAAGACATCATTCTGCAGATCCTAATATTCTTAACGAGGAAACTGGGATGGATGGTTATGAGAGGTAATGATAAGGGTCGCAATGGGCTGGGTACTAGCCTGACCGGGGCGGGCTTGGACCTACTAGCTTCGCCCTTATCTCGAATATAGGCCATTGGTTTCATTGCTCTAAAGTGTCTATTTCTTTGTGCATGTGTGGCCCACTTGATCAATGAATAGATTAGAAAAATTCAACTGAGAAACGTAACCCTATTAAGGAAATGGGTTGGGCTTGAGTTGAACCTTTTTATTTGATTATTTTTACAGATACACTCACACCCACAAACACTACACGGGTTCTCAAGCCCATGACCTCAGCATTGAAACACACCATGTCTACCACTGAGTCATGAGTAGGGACCTTGGGTTGAACCTTACTTGACCCGACCCGACAAAAGGAACAATAGCTGGGCCGGATAATCCAAAACTCTGAGATAAAATAAAGAAGAAAATTATGGATTTTTTTTTTTTAAATTAAAAAAAAAGTATTTATGTATCCATTGTCCCAGCTAGGTTGCGGATAGCTTTATTGTCCTATTCTATTCTAAACCTGATTTGAGTCATGGCAGGTTGTGTCAGGTTAGATGAACCAGACCCATTTACAACTAGAATGCAAAAAAGAAAATTCTTAGGAGTCCTTAGGGAATCCTTGTGGTAAGTTCCTCTGTTTGGGGGCTTTAGAAAGCTTAAAAATGGTTTCCAGCTGAAAACTTACTCCACCAAAAAGCCCATTTCTGGATTCCTTGTGGTTGGCAAAATTCTGAAGGCATCACACTTTAAAAAAATAAAATAAAATTTGGAAACAAATCAAATTCTTAAATTTTATATTCCAGGTTGCCAAACAGCCTGTTCCCTGAATCAGCTCTGTTGATTTTAGTGATATGTCACACCTTCGTTCTCGGCAATATTCATGATTTGGCCCATCTTACTTGGATATCCAGCACAAGCAACATGCATTGATGGGGGAATAAGGGCTTTTCGTGAAAGTTCACATGCATTTCTCGCAAAAACTTCTCTTTTCCCACACGTTTCTATTTTGGAAATTTCGATCTACATGAACTAGAATGCATGGTACAAAGAAATGACTACCTGCAACAAGCTACATGCTGCAATCCACTTTTCTTATTTCTTCCGGATTTTTCTGGTTCAGAAACAATTGCAGAGAATCCTATCACAAGAGTACCCCATGTTGGAGACAACCCTGTGAAATCATTTCAGAGAAGTTGGCTGATATCATCTTTCTATAAAGCAAATAGATTTTGATTCTTGGACAATCAACACCACTTTTGGTTGTACTGTATCAAAAGATTCTCTTTTTGTGGAAAAGATCGATATCAACATCTTGTTCATTCGCAACAAACTGTTGACCCTTTCTATCCTTCACTTGAATGCAAACACACTCCCTCCCTCCCTCTATTTTCACCTCATAATCCATCCCTCTATTTTCACCTCATAAACCACAATCAGATTGATTCTTTTACTTTATGGAAAAAAGGATTTCAGTTATTTGGCTCGTGAAGGAGAACAATGGGAAAAAAAAAAAAAAAACAAACGAAAAAACAAATCTAGTTTAGCATTTTAGTGAAGATATTGGAGAATCCGAAAATACAGGAATGAGGTGTGGGCAATAGAAGAGTCCAGCCTACTTTTTCATATTAAAGTTCCTTTATCAACCTACCTCTCCTCTCAGAGTAGGGGAGGGAACAGAGTCATAGCTCCCCATGTAGTCCTCAAAAACAAAGTGAGGAAGCGTATAATGTAGTGAGCGACCTGATGTAAGGAACTCTAGCAAGGGCTTCCTTTGACATAAGCATGAGCATTAGGATATCAGATTCCTACCAAAATAAGTGAAGTTCAGACCAATAAGAATCCTCCTAGTGTACTTAAAAAGGGTACAGGTATAGCAGAAGCTTTTTGAGACCAATTATAAGTTTTGTTCATGTATGTTCTGATTGACGGTTCATACTAGATAAATTGCATTCTATTGGAATTGAAAGGAGAAGAAGCCAAATGAATTTCACTTACTTTTCTGTGGTATAGCATACGTAGCAGCACCAGCACCAACAGAACAGCATCATCGGGATCGTCTTAGCCAGGTTGATAGGCAGATTCCATACTAGAATGCCTTGGCCCAGCTCCATATGTAGATTCACTATTGACTGTCGGCTTGCTTCCATAGGTCCCAATATGGCCCCTAAAAACACATCAAATATCTTCGACGCCAGAATGGCTATAAGAATGTTTCAAGAACTGATCAATCCTCACATACATGAACTTAGGTGCATTAGTTCTGGAGTCCTTAATCCGACACAACAATTTCTCTTTGAATGGCCTCCCAATAAGACAATCCAAGCCATTTGATTATTGGCCTGCCAAGCCAATGGATAGTTAAAAAGTAAAATAGAGCCACTGGTCCACAAACAAATATGAAGAATAGCAATTTGATGCTGGCAATGTTCAATGGATGCAATTTTTAGATACATCCACAGAGGATCAAAGAAATGGACATTCTGGATCAATGAAAAATGAGCCTTGCCTCTACACAATGATAGCTCAGATGAAAGTCCAAAACATGCAGGAGGAGATAGTGTAATTCCTGGGAATGATAAAAATGCACAGTAGAATCTTCTAGAGTATCCACTGTGTCAGAGAGCACATGATGTGCATACATTTCAAGGATATGGCTGGTAGCTCAACTTCCATTTTTTCAATAAAATAAGCAAGGTTAATCATATTGTATAATTTACAAAATCATCCACCATACAAATGGTACAGGCATCCCACAAAGGTATGTTTTCACTTCAATGTAATGGCACATATCAACAGCGATTGCAGACTTGGAAATTCTTCGTCCTTTGAAGCATTGGGTAATCGAAGGGTTCATGGCAGCAGAAAAGTTTCTTTGAGATTTGGGGCTTTATGGGTAATACATGGCCCCAACTTGGGTGAATGCAATCAGGTCCAAGGAGAAATTGGATGTATAAGCTCTATTTATGAAGTTAGGGGCTGTGATTTGGGTTTTGAAGCTTATGGATTTTGAGTGTTGTGTATAATGGGGGTTGAAGGAGAGATTGCTTGAGAGCAGATTGACATGTATCTGTTAATATTGCCAACATTACCTTACATGAAATTGTTCTGAACTAGTTTCTTCAGTTCCTCCAGCTTTTTTATGATCTTCGGGTTCATCAAATCCCTTGCTTCCCTGATGAGAGTCCCTTCTCTGCTGAAATGGTAAGCATCAACGACAGTTTGTATCCAGGTATGAAGCTTCTCTGGAGTTCTGTAAATAAACACAACGTTAACGACAACACAACCAAATGAAAGATAAAATGAATGGGAAAGGAGATGGTAAGAGCAATTGTGCAGGGCTGAGAAATGAAAACTTACGTGAATAAGCTGTCAACGTCCTTTCCTTCAAGTTCGTCACCTGGAGTAAATGCATCTTTTAGAGCACATAACTGCTGCTCAGGATCCTCGACTGTGAGAAGATACTTGAGTATCCTGATCTCCTTGGGCATGAGCCGCTGAAGATTACCTCTTGCAGTCATGTACAAGTGATACAGTATGTCTTTTACCTACACCAAATTGAGAAACGGAGTTGGATAACAACATTCATAGTTTTGTATCATAAATAACCAATGGATCCCATTGTTGTCTAATAATATTTTCAGGTGCCAGGGCTCCAATTTCCAATTTTCTTTTTAAATCATAATCGAGTAAAGATGGGCAGGACCCATTCTCATCTCACTTGTGATTTGGAGTTGCACATCCTCTCCACCTTGGGAGCCACGGACATTGTTGTAAAGTAGAAGAGCTACAGAAAGAGATTTGCAGCTGATTATCACCATACCTCATCTTTCATCATATTCGACTCTTTGGCAGCTGAATAAGCTTTGGTGAGCATCAGCATCAATGCAGAATCAAGTTGTTTTTTCTCGGCCAAAGCATCTATCTTTTTGCATGCTGCATCTAGAGTGGGGGAATTAATGATATCATTGAACTTCAACTCAGCAGCATTCAGAGCGTCGATGCTTTCGGAAGCAGTATCATACGCCTGTACAGCAGCCAAGCATGCATTTCCCAGTTTTGCCAAATCTAATGAAAAAACACAACAAATTAGTGCCCATCCATACTAGAAAAGTTAAATATGCTAGAAAGGATAAAACAGAATAACCTGAATTATACCCCCCCCAAGTGTATATATGTGTGTGTGTGTGTGTGTGTGAATAATAATAATAATGACAGAATCACGGGAAGTCAATTAACACAACTTTTAGAAGGAAACTATGAGCAAACTAACCAGCCCCAAAAACTGCAGCTGCAATTAGGATGCGACTTGGGTGGGTTGGGTTGTGTTGGGTTAGGTTGGGTCGGGTTGACAGTCTACCCAACCTGCAACTCGACCTGATCAGAATTCCAACCCAAACCCAACCTGACTCCTCTACACCCAACACTAAACCAACCCAGACCTGATCCAAATACATTTGATTATTCCCAAACCGACCTAACCCGACCTGAATTTTCTCAACCCAAACCCAACCCAATTTCAAATCCAGTTGGGAGTTTTCCACCCCTAACCCAACCTATGGACCCCAACCCAAACTCGGGTTGGATCAGTCAACCCAAACCCAAACTGCGAGTACAGACTTCTTACCCATTATTTATGAAGACCCAGAGAGAAAAAGGCACAAATACTCAGGGAAAAGTGAGTCATCCCATGTACATATAAAGGATTCATGGAGAAGGCCGAACACTAAATGTTAGAAAAATCGTCAAAACCAAAGATCACATGTGCTGCAGGTTGTTGTGTAAGGCCTCAACAATGTAAGAATGGCTGAGGCGTTAAGCAAGGAAAATATACATCTCAATATGTTACAATCCTCATAAAGGATCATCAAGCCGATTAAAAGAATTGAATCCTCATCAAGATTTTCTGAGTTCAAGTGTAAAAGGAATGACTTACATGCTCCTATTGCTGCAAAATTTCAGCACTTATCAGTGTATACATTTTCTTATCATTATTTATAACCGTATAAATTCTGCGTTAACTAACAGTAGCAGATCCCAATCATTTTAAACATCACCAGCAACTTAAGAAAACACACGCTTCTTTTTGGTTGTTGATGATGATTAAGAATTTTAACATCATTGTCCCATGGCATGCATGCTGTTCAAGAATTTTCTCATACAATATCACTGAAGATGTACATGAGTTTCTTAAGGGTAAGATGTTTTATGCAATGATCAACAAACAAGAAAACGTCAAGACTTACCATTTTGCTCAGCCGGATTCTCATAATAGGACTCTGTTACAGTGTGAAGATGCACAAAGAATTCCTTTGTAAAATCTTTTCTGCGCCTGGCCACAACCTCACTAATTTCAGATACTGCTCCTCTAATCACTTCAAGAAGTTCATTATGCCTTTGCACATCGTCATCAACCTATGCAAGAGAATCCCCAGGTGAAATCCAGATAATAATCTATTCAAAGAGGCAACATGCTTTTAAGTTCAGTACATTAACGAGGAACTATTGGGACGTGCTGAGCCACAGGATACCATACATATGGGACCATGGTTCATTGATCAAGACCACTGACTGACCCACCACGGTTTGGGGATGCATCATGCATCAGTAATCTTCCAGGCCGAAATATCCTAACCCTCGGATCTTCAGCCTATTTTCAGCTGAATGTGGACAACTACTGTATTTCCCACCCCCCCCTCAAGTCTATTTCAGGCCACTGATTGACCGGTTAGGCCCTTCCAATTTTGGAGTTTGTTGGGAGGTCCAACATCCACAGAGCAATGGCTAGATCATCACTTTCATGGGCACTACATGTATGGAACTCTGTACATCGTGGAAGCATGAGTACCAAATTTAGAAGGCCATTCACTAGCAACCTGGAATAGGTGCATTAAATGGAAAAGATTAGTCTCCAGAAAGTGAACTAGCTTGCAGCCAAACAGGCAACCAAAATACCTCCTTCAGCTTTCGTCCAAGGCGAAGTAGCTTGTGCTTCATCCCTGGGTCATGCTCCGCATCTGCTCTTTCCTGACAGCGGTTATAGAAATGAGGCCGGATGTTGCTCCATTCCTTGCTGAATGTTAATAACCTTCTCCAGTCAGTCGTCGTGGGCTTGTCAACCATGAAAACTTCAATTAGTTTGTCACAAACTCTAATCATTCTATCATTTTCTGAGGACTCGGGATCTTCTCTATCCTCATCTTCACGAGCTGTGATGTTGTCTGCCTGGACTGAAAATGAAGGCTGCTCTCTAGTACAGTCACTTGGTAGTATAGTGCTATTACCGACAGCTGAAATGGATGATAATTGCTGTGGCCCGCAAGATCCGAACTGTACACAGTAACCTGGAATCACACATCAGCCATGTCACTGAATCTCACTGATTGAACTGATTTCATAACCACATGAAGGCATATAAACGTACACAAAGTCTGACTTAAGAAGTTTAAAACATATCATGCCGTTATGTTCATGTCAAACGCCAACACATATGTCCATGTCTAGCTTGACAGCATGGTTCTGAATGTCGTTATTGGTTGGCATATCGGCCCGGCGGAAAAATGATATGATACGGCATTGCGTATTGGTCGGTATCGGGGCTGTATCGGCCCATATCGGTCAGAAATTATTTTAAAAGCAAAATAATATGGGAAAATTTTAGAAAATAGGAAAAAAAAAAGAGATATCTAAGAATATATCTTCTTCTTCTTCTTCTTCTTCTTTTCAATTTTTTTTTGTATCGGACTGATATTACCCCATATCGCGTATCAGCTCGTGCCGATATGGATATGATACGACCGTATCGGCCAATACGATACTACCGATATTCATATCCATGCTTGATAGACATGCTTTTTGTAGTTGAGCCAAGCATGACAACGGGAGCATGTTTGAGATCTTTGATCAGTTGGACCCCACCATTCAACTAACACATTTGACACACCATACGAATGAACTAGCCTATTTTGGGGGCAAGGGTACATTTAACTCTGCAAACTGTCTTACAAACGCCCTGGGCAGAAACATGTGTGTTGCATTAGCATTTCAGGAGCTACTGCAGCCATGTAATTGCCACTAGCACTCCCCTACCTAAAGAAAAAGGTACTTTTAAGGGGGGATTTTGTATGAGAAAAATCTCCCACCATTGACTAATGGAGGATGGCAATCCTAATGCACATTTCAAAATGGGTTTTTGAAAATACGCACTTGAAATGCCTGGTTCCCTCCAACCCATCTTTAAATGGTGGGATGCACGTGCACCTGACTTCCGGTGTGCACCGTGAACAAGGAAATCATGCCTTCTTTTGCTTTTGACGCACCAAAATCACGTGGCAGGTTGAATTCGCCGTGATTAATGTAAATTCTCCCAATTGAACTGGGTATTGATCCAGTTGGTGAAAATTGAAAAACCACAATGACAGTTAGCTATGGGTGTATCTTATCGGCATCCTCCATTGCTCGGAATCTCTAAGATTCACCACGACCAAACCTTTTTTTTTTTGGGTGGGGGGGTGTAAACCACCAATAACAAACTTTTATTATATGCATGTTTTGCATCTAATGATTCCTCATTTGAAATTTACAACCAAGCTACATTCATTTCATTTGTCTCTTACGTTCTGTCTTCTTTTTTTTTTTTTTTTTTTTTTTTTCTATCAAAGATTCACCCACAGTGAATTTTCGCTGTGGGTGTTTCAAATGCATGCCTGATTCAAGAGAATTACCTTTTGTTTTTCTGTTGGGAACAGAAACCGAAATCCCATAGCAGGAAGAATGCATCTAATTCCGCCAGGTTTTTTTTTTTTTTTTTTTTTTTTTTGGGGGGGGGGGGGGGGGGTTAAAACAGCAATAACAAACTTTTATTATATGTGTGTTTAGCATCTAATGACTTAGAAGTTTAAAACATATCATGCCGTTATGTTCATTGCAAACGCCAACACATATGTCCATGTCTAGCTTGAGAGAAATGCTGATTGCAGTTGTGCCAAGCATGACAACGGGAGCATGTTTGAGATCTTTGATCACGTGGAACCTACCATTCAACCAACACCACACATCATATGAATGAACTGGCCTATTTTAGGGGAGAGGGTACATTTAACTCTGCAAACCGTCTCACAAACGCCCTGGTCAGAAACATGCATACTGCATTAGCATGTCAGGAGCTACTGCAGCCATGTAATTGCCACTACCACTCCTCCTACCTAAAGAAAAAGGAACTTTTAAGGGAGAAATTTCTATGAGAAAAATCTCCCACTATCGAGTAATGGAGGATGGCAATCCTAACACACATTTCAAAATGGGTTTTTGAAAATACGCATTTGAAATGTCTAGTGGATTCCCTCCAGCCCATCTATAAATATTGGGATGCATGTGCATCTGACTCCCGGTGTGCACCGTGAACAAGGAGATCATGCCTTCTTTTGGTTTTGACGCACCAAAATCACATGGCAGGTTGAATTCGCCAGGATTAATGTAAATTCGCCCAATTGAACTGGGTATTGATCCAGTTGGTGAAAAACCACAATGACAGTTAGCTACGGATGTATCTTATCAGCATCCTCAATGGCAGGTTGAATTTCCACACCAACCTGGGTATTGATCCAGTCACCAAACTACCATTGAAAATTTCACCATTGGCAAGGAAAGTGATCCTAACTCACTTGTGAACTGTACTGAATTAGACAATGATGAGAAGTGGGATGACAACCATGAGTTTACAACCCAAATTTCCCAGGAATCAATCTCAATTATGGTCCAGGTAAATGATCACAAGGTACAGGAAGTTGTCGACCATAATGATCTACTCCACCCATCTAACATGTTTGATTTAAATATGGAGGATGAGTTCCTTCCAAGAGAATTGCAGGACTCTCTTAAGGTGTGCTCGGCCCATTCCCCTGATTTAGATTTTAATATGATTAGGGAGATGGACAACTTGCTAGATATGACTCCGGTATTTGAAACTACACAGTAGAGGCCACCATTTGACCAATCATCCCTTGACGATACAATGTCTCTACTGATTAGTATTAATGAACCGAGTCTTCACATTAAATCTTCGTCTTCTGATTCTCAATCTGTCTATGCGGGGCAAGGAGAGATATATCCGGTGATGATTTACTCTCATCGAGATGAAGAGCAAGAGAGTATGCCTCCCTCTACTTTTGAAGACGATGAAAGAATCCTTGGGCATATCATCACAAACCTCAATGTAGAAAACAGGCCCCTCTCAACTGAATCTCTCAAATCTCTGGATGAATGCTCGGCACACTTTGCAGATCCTAATGATAATATAGTGGACACCTTACATGACAATACCTCGGTTATTGATATTAACCGAGGGAATCAATTTTCTAAAGAGCTTCCTTTCACAAATCCTGAATGTTTACCATTAAAAGTGGAGGAGCTAGAAATTTAACTTAAGTCTGAAACTTCAGAATGTGTTGAGACTACACCACCTACTGAGAATTTTTCTAAATTTCATCTACTTGTAGTCTCTAATTCACCATGTTATGCTAACATTGAAACTTTTTCTGTCATAGGTGAATCATATATACTTTGGACACCTCAAGAGATTAAAAAGTAACTTTATGCTAAGGTCCATAAATTTCTCTGGACATTCATGCTCCAGGGCATCCAAGCTTATTGCAAAAAGGGCTTTTGGATGATCTTGTTGAGAAACCTACTGAGAAATTTATGAAGATACTGGCTGGAGGAGGAACCTTGCTGCATGATTGAGTAGATTTCCCTTACTTTCCTTGTCTATGATTAGAATTTATTGCTTTCATAGGATTAGGGTAGTTTGCTTCGGTTTGTCTAGTTTTTGTGCTAACCCATCCTTACATTGAGATCCTTGGAATAGAGTAGATTCTACTTCTTTAGGGACTACATTTCCATCACTTCTCCTTTCTTTTCGTTGTCTCATATGGATTGCTTGCTTATATCTTTTACATTGAGGACAATGTAGATTTTAGGTTGGGGGGTGTGGATTAGGTAAACTAAATAGTATTTTCTTAGTTTTGAGCAAATAACTATGGAAATTTTCAATGGCAGGTTGAATTGTCCAGCCTCTCTAAGATTCACCAACACCAAACTTTTTTCGGGGATGTAAAACAACAATAACAAACATTTATTATATGCGTGTTTAGCACCTAATGATTCCTCATTTGAATTTCACAACCAAGCTACATTGGTTTATCTCCTACGTTCTGTCCTTTTTTTTTGTTCCTATCAAAATTCACCCACAGCGATTTTCGCTGTGGGCGTTTCAAATTCACTCCTGATTCAAGAGAATTACCTTTTGTTTTGCTGTTGCGAACGGGCACCGAAATCCCGTAGCAGGGAAGAACGGCTCTGATTCCACCAGGTTTTCTGTTGCCAGATAGATAAAGAGCAGAAGCGCGGGATGGATGACAGCTTCGAATCCGATAAGAAGGGATCTGGAGAAGATGAATTGAAGGAGGTTGGGTAGTTGCCGAAGCAATTTCCATGCCGATTTAAGAAGAGAAGATTTCAGGGTTTATCGATTAGGGTTTTTGGAAGAAGAAAACGGAATTCTCTTTTGCTATTCCTACAACTGAGATGAGTTAAAAGAGTTCGTTTTGCCTCCGTCGCGACTAAGATTCGAAGTGTGTGTCTTCGCCAACTGGGCCTAGTCGCTGAGTGCTCGGATGATCGCAACCGTGCATTTTGAGGAACTGGCTACTTGAAGAAAATTACATTGAATGGATGATTTTGGACATCACTTTTTGCAGATGAATTTAGAACATTGAAAATGAGATTTCCAATGGCTCACAATCAACTCTAAAAATCAAAGATTAAGATAATAATTTAATTATTATTTTGAGATAATGGTTTGTTTAGAATAGTAGCTAAAATACGGACGGCTTAAATTATCGGACCATCTCAGAATGTGGATTCCAATAGGTGGAAGCGCAGACTGGATGCTTCGTCGCGAGAGAGACAGAATGAACTGAGTGAAAATATCATAACAGCTGTTATTTGATACTGTATGCCAGTTGTTGCAAAGGGCTCAGCTCTAGTACCTTAAACCCGGGCCCTGGCCCTGCCGAGCCCTCATACCTTGGACATGCCCCTAAGGAGCTGGGCCAGGCTAGCCAGGACCGGCCTGTAACCAAAAGAGCTGAGAGATTTAAGGTTTTTAAGAGGCTAATTTCAGAATCTTTGGGGGAATGTCATCCATCCACCATGAAGTATTTGGAACATTGAGATATGGGTAAGATGGAATGATTATATTTACGTTGATAGGAAAGTACTAAGGGGGTGTTTGGCGCATGTATTTGGAAGGATTAGGTGGGATGGGATTCAAAAAATGTAATTGTTATTGGAAAATCTGAAGGGCTACGAGACCTGAAGAGTCCTCTGAGTAGTGAGGTATCGAGGGACGTAAAAGTGGCATGATTGGGAGGTGTCTCCGAGTGCTGAGGCTCGGAGTGTCTTTCAAGCATCGAGGCACGAGGCAGATGTCTGAGAAATGAGATTTAATGAGGTCACGCTTAGCTTAATATCAAATTCGAGGTGCGACGCGTCATCGTCTCGAATGCAGTCGGAGGAGTGGAAGCGGCTGATACGGCGCCCCATTATCACACGATCAACAGAATAATTGCATAATCGCCAATACCTATGCAGTCATCAGACGTGGTGAGTGGCTGTGATCGCACCGAGTATTGCGGACACGTCTATCCCAGCTGAAAGGTATAAATAGTTATCAAATGCAAGAGAATATATACGTAAAATCTCTCACCCTAAACCCTACGACACCACTTAGACCCAGATTCCTAGCCTGACTTTGGCATCGGAGGGTCCCCTGCTCTAGCCAGGGCCTCCTTTGTCCTTCCTTTGTGCAGGCATCTAGAGGTCGGAGTCAGAGCTCGGAGCTTGGTGCAAGTGAACCAGATTTTTGCATCAACATTTTGGCACATTCTGTGGGAAATTGGACAAAAAGTCTTTCGTAGCTCCATCGAAAATGGCTAAGGGAAAAAAGAAAGCACTTGAGGTATAGCCAGAGAATCTCGAACTTGCTGGGCAACAACACTCATCTTCGGTACTCCATGCCAAATCGGCCCCAACAGGACCGTCTCAACGAACTCGGAGCCGAGGGGGCAAGTATCGAGCGTTATAGAATCAGGTGCAAACAGTGGTCGAAGAGATCAATCAACTGAAGCGGCAACAAGCCGCAAATCATCATCCGCCGCCCGATCAAGAAGTGGTTGCTCCAGTCCCTGCTAATCGACCCATCCTCGTAGGATCACAAGCGGGAGCATCTCGAAGCATGTCAGCCCGAGCCCTAACTCACGTCCGAGATGCAGCGGCCCAAGTCTCGACAAATGTGTCTGAGACTTCAGCCCTAGCCCCGACCGACCTCCGCCACAAATTAGAAAGGCGGAGAAGGGGGAGGACGCCCGAGGTCAATGCTCCTCAAAAGGTGGTTGTAGAGAACAGAGGTCCGTGGGAAACTCAACTTGAAGAGCTTCGAGGTCAAATCAGGAATATGCAGCAGACGCGAGTTCCAACTATAGTATAAGCAATGATGGAGGAGACCGAACCTCTGCTTATTAACGTAATTATGGAGGAAACAATGCCTCGGAGGTTCAGGATGCCCCCCATCATCTAGTATTCAGGATCTGGAGATCCGACGGAGCACGTAGAGTTGTATCGTTCTTGGATGCAAATTTAGCAGGCATCGGAAGCAATGATGTGCAGGGCTTTCTCCATTACCCTCACAGGGGCTGCAAGGAACTGGTATCGACAATTCAAGCCGAGGATGATTAGTACGTTTGTCGAACTCGGCAGGGCTTTCCTGACGAAGTTCATCATCGGGAAGAGGAGTCGGAAGCCGTCGACCCACCTACTTACCCTCAATCAAAGAAGTGGAGAGTCATTAAAAGATTACATCTCTTGATTCAATGAGGAGGCGTTGCAAGTGGATGACTATTCTGACAAAATGGCACTGGTGGCGATGATCGCCAGGCTCAAAGATGGAAGATTTCTTTTCTTAATAGGGAAAAATCTGCCAAGTACCCTGAGCGAACTCATGAGGCAAGCTCAGAAGTATACTAATGCTAACGAATTCTTTAGCTCGCGAAAGAATGCCTAGAGTTCGGACCCTTCTTCCAAGGATAAGAAGTGTAAAGATGCTCCACCACATCCCAGTACGAGTAAGAAGAGAGCAGATGAGGATTCGTCCAACAATCGGAGGCCAAGCAGAAAGCCCGAGAGCTGATTCAACTCCTACACCCCTCTCAACATATCTTCAGAACAAATTCTGTTGGAGATTCGAGACAAGAACTGTTGAACTGGTCGAGTTGCATGAAGGCAGATGCAAGTCAATGAGACAAACGCAAGTATTGTCGCTTTCATTGCGACCACGGGCATAACACCAGCGACTGTGTCGATTTGAAGGAAGAGATCAAAATTCTTATCCGCAAGGGTCATTTGCGTCACTATGTAAAAGAAGAAAAGCAGGCTCGGAAGGACGAGCCACCGAGTCGAACCGCAGAGGAAGGTATAAAAATTCGAACAATCTATGGCGGTCCATTCGGTGGTGGTGACTCGAACCAAGCTCGTAAAGCTCATTCTCGGAGCACCGACCCCGAACATTATGTTCATTTGACTAGTAGGCCAAGAAAGGAACTCCGAGTGAATCCGTGTAGCCTCATGTTCACGGAGGACGACGCCCATGGGATTCAGTATCCCCACGACGACGCTCTGGTAGTCTCGATGACGATAGCCACTCACAAGGTATATCGCATCTTGATTGACATGGGGAGCTCGGCCGATGTATTATACTCCGAGGCCTTCGATAAAATGGGTATTAACAGATCACGTGTCCGACCTGTAAAGACCCCATTGCACGGCTTCGCAGGTGACAAGGTGATATCGGAAGGAGCAATTTCTCTTCCAGTCACAGCGGGAGAGGGGCAGAATCAGGTCACCCTGCTGGTAGACTTCCTGGTAGTGAACGTGCTGTCAACTCATAACGTCATCATCGAGCGACCATCTCGCAATGCTATGAGGGCGGTAGTCTCCACGTATCATCTGATGATGAAGTTCCCTATGGTCAGACGGGTGGGTTATGTCAGAGGTGATCAACGAGAAGCTCGAAGGTGCTATTCGATAGCGGTCAGGAAAGGCTCGGCAAAGTAAGCCCTCACAATTGGCGCACTCGACTCCACAGTTGGTGTCTCAATTGAAGATCCCCCTATGGAGGACCTCATTACTCTGAGTATGCTCGACCCCAGGGAAGACGCTTCTATAGAGAGTTCTCTAATGGAGGACCTCCTGACTCTCCCGTTCGATGATATCGATCCAATTAAAACGGTCCAACTCGGATCGTCGTTGAATGCCGAGCAGTGAGATCAGATGATGAGCTTTCTGTGGCAACATAAGGATGTCTTCGCATGGTCCCATTAGGACATGCCGGGCATCAACCCCGGAGTTGTGGTCCACAGATTGAAGTGGATCCAGAGTATAAGCCGATCAAGCAGAAGAGAGGAGCTTTCGAGCCAGAGCAGTATGTAGCGATTGCCGAGGAAGTTACTAAGCTACTCGATGTCGGTTTCATAGAGGAGGACAACTACCCCGACTGGATCGCTAAAGTCGTGCTCGTCAAAAAAGCTAACGGGAAATGGAGAGTCTATGTAAATTACTCTGACCTCAACAAGGCTTGTCCCAAGGATAGCTTCTCACTTCCGAGGATTGACCAGCTGGTTGATAGTACAGCCGGGCACGAGCGTCTGACATTCATGGATGCGTACTCTGGTTGTAATTAGATTATAATGCACCCTTCGAATAAGCAGAAGATGATATTTGTCACCGTTAAAGGGCTTTATTATTACCGAGTGATGCCGTTCGGGTTAAAGAATGCAGGGGCAACCTACCAACGACTGGTTAACAAAATGTTCGAGTAGTAGATCGGTAAGACCATGGAGGTCTACGTCGATGACATGTTGGTAAAGAGCGTCAAGTCAGCCGATCACATCTCAGACTTGGCCAAGGCCTTTTCTATTCTCCGAAAGTATTAGATGAGGCTGAACCCGACCAAGTGCGTGTTCGGCATGCGTTTAGGTAGGTTCCTCAGTTTTCAAGTCAGTTAAAGGGGAATTAAAGCTAACCTAGAGAAGATAAGGGCTCTCTTGGACATGAGCTCACCCCAGAATCTGAAGGAGATACAATGTCTCACAGGACGAGTAGCCGCACTTAATCATTTCATCTCCAGAGCCACGGACAGATGCCTCCCCTTCTTTCAGTAGTCGAAGGGTAGTAAGAAGGTAGAATGGACTCCGGAGTGTGAACGAGCTTTCCAACAGCTGAAGCAGTATTTGAGATCACCCTCATTGCTGTCTAAACCAGAGAAAGGAGAATGACTATTTTTCTATCTAGTCATATCTCCCTCGGCTATTAGCTCGACACTCATTAGAGAATCTGAAGGAAAGTAGTATCCGATGTATGATGTTAGTAAAGTGCTGATTCTGGCCGAAACAAGGTATCCAGACATGGAAAAGTTCACTCTAGCTCTAATAGTCTCAGTCTGACGATTGCGTCCATACTTCCAGGCTCACTCCATAATCGTCCTCACAGACCAACCTCTCCGGCAAGTACTGCAAAAAACAAAAGTGTCGGGACGACTGATCAAGTGGTCCATTGAACTTAGCGAATTTGATATCGAATATCGGCTGAGAACAACTATCAAGGGTCAAGCTGTGGTCGATTTCATAACAGAATTCACCGCTCAGAATAGTGAAACAGGTCTGCTAAGCTCAAACGAGCTTGTAAGCTCAACATAGAATCCTATCATAACTCCTACTCTCTAGTTTATAAAGGAGACCGAGGTTGAAGACAGATGGGAATTGTTCGTGGATGGTTAGCGAATTCAAAATGAGGAGGACCCGGGATCGTCTTGACTGCACCTGACATGACGACAGTCTAGTATGCCATGCGACTCAGATTTTGGGTCTCTAACAATTAAGCAGAATACGAGGCCTTGTTGGCTGGGCTCAGGTTAGCAACTACGCTGGGAGTCCGAGTTCTGAGTGTCAAGTGTGACTCACAGCTCATCGTGAACCAAATATCTTCAGAGTATGAGGCAAAGGAGGTTAGAATGATAGCCTACTTAAATGAAGCTCGGAGGCTGATGGGAAAGTTCCAGGAGTGCAACATCAGCCAGATCCCGAGGGCGGAGAACTCTTGGGCTGACGTGCTTGCTAAACTCGCTTCGACAATAGAAGGGAGGATCCCAAGATTTGTCCTAGTAGAATTCCTGGATAAACCGAGCATCGGTGATCATAAGGTCATCCAACCTATGCAAGCGATTCTAAGCTAGATGGATCCGATATTTGAGTTTCTCAAAGACGAAAAAATTCCCGAAGACAAGGTCGAGGCTCGACGTTTGAGGGTTAGATCGGCTCGGTACACTATTATCGGAGATACCTTATACAAGAAGGGATTTTCTCAGCCGTATCTGAGATGCCTGCGACTAGATTAAGTCGAGTACGTCATCAGAGAGATCCATGAAGGAATATGCGGGAATCATTCTGGAGGCCGAGCCCTAGCTCAGAAAATCATCTGTCAAGGATACTTTTGGCCAACTATCCAAGCTAACTCCAGAGACTTCACTCGGAGGTGTGATAAATGCCAAAGGTTCGCAGCCATCCCCCGATAACCAGTAGAAGAATTGGCCCCCATGAGTGGGCCCTGGCCGTTTACCCAGTAGGGGATTGTCATCATTGGTCCTCTACCCCAGGATAAGGGACAAACAAAGTATCCAATCGTGGCAGTGAATTATTTTATCAAGTGGGCCGAGGCTGAACCGGTGGCCAAAATTACTGAGCAGAAGGTGATGGATTTCGTTTGGAAGAACATCGTCTACCGATTTGGTATTCTGCATACCATTGTCTCGGACAATGGGAAGCAGTTTGACAACGACAGGTTCAGAGGCATGTGTCAAGGGCTCGGCATCAGGAACACTTATTTGTCACCTCGACATCCTCAGTCGAATGGACAGGTAGAGGCAGTGAACAAAATAATAAAGGGTCATCTTAAAACCAAACTGGAAAAGGCTAAGGACGCATGGGTTGATGAGCTCCCGTTTGTGTTATGGGCGTACAGAACGACGTCTCGGACTACTACAGGGGAGACGCCATTCTCTCTCTCCAATGGAGCATAGGCAGTCATCCCGGTCGAGATAGGGCTTCCCACCACCCGAGTCCAGTCATATCACGAGGAACAAAACACAGATCAAATGAGGATGACCCTCGACCTAGTTGAAGAACTGAGAGAGGTTGCCAGGCTACGAATCGCGGCTTGACATCAGCAAGTCGTCCGTTTCTACAACTCCAGGACTAAGATATGACATTTTCGACCAGGAGATCTCATCTTGCGATGTGTGTTCCAAAACACGTTGGAGCTCGGAGTAGGTTCCTCAGGACCTAACTAGAAGGTCCCTACCGAGTCGTCAGTTCGGCGAAGCTTGGTTCTTATCGACTCGAGACTCTGGAAGGATGCCCTCTATCGCATCCGTGGAATGCCGAGCATCTGCAAATCTACTACTCCTAAAAGGAGCAATGTAAGAGTCGATCTGTTTCATCGGAAGTCGTCTACTGTTTAAATAAAAGAAGTCATTTTCTACAAAATGATGTTCAACTCTACACATTCTACAGGGACCCCCACAAGGAAAAAGGTCCTGTGGGAGGGTCGGCCATCAGAATGGATGGTCGACCCATCTCCCGAGTATACTATGAGGGACCGTCTCTCATGTGCAGAGACTGAGTCCTTCTACGAGCAATCTCTTATAGAGGAGGTAAGCTCATCCCTCGATAAACATTTGACAGATTAACAATCATCAATCATCACCCAACAATCTACATATGAAAGAACAAATTATCATTCAAGGACCAATTATAAAATATCATCCAAGAGAGCACCAAAAAATCATCATCCAAAAGAGCACCCATTCAAGAACATCTAGTAAAAAGAAGACATATTAAAAGTTACTCAGCAGGAGGGCTAGGGTCAAGGCGCTGAGGAGCAAGGGGAGCCTCAGAGTCAGGGAAAGGAATCTTTGGGTCGGGAACCTGGTTGGTCTGACCTCCACCGACTGGCTCCTTGGCATCCTCAATAGCGAGACCGTCAAGGTTGATGTCCGGGTATAACCCCCGGACATCGTTAATGCAAGCATTATAACTGCAGCAGTAAAACTTGTTGGCTTTGACAGTCCTTTTTACTGAGGACTTAAATTCCTCAATGGCAACAGTAATCTGCTCGACGATTGAAGCCTCGGATTTAGCACTCTGGGCTGCTTTTGCTTCCACGATCGTGACTTGCAGTTCTTCTGACCCTTGCCCGCTCCAGCTCAGCCACTAGACAAGCATTATTTCCCTCAATCGAACAGAGGCGAGCCCTAACCTCTATAAACTTGGATGAAACGTTTATGCAGCGAGCTTTAACCTCCGCAATCTCGGATGAAGTATCATTGTAACGAGCTTGGAGCTCGATAACATCTCCCCGATACAGCAACTCCTTCAGCTTCTCCTCAGACAACAAGCCCTGAAGCTCCTCCCGTTCCTCCTGAAGTGATCCAACTTTGCCTCAGAGAACCTCTATCTCTATGTCCTTTCCAGCTATTTCCCTCAATCTCTCCAGAGTTTACAGGAGCATTGGTATGGCCTGAATTGAGATGAGAGTTTGAGTCGGGAGAAATCTGGAAACAGAAGAAGGAAGAATCTTCGTGTGAAAATTACCATGTAGCAGATGGAAGTAATGTCATTGATTAAGGACTCATGCCGCTTGGTGAGGAGGTCGACGATTTCTTCTTCAGGGGCATATTTCGCTACCTAGTTGACCAATTCAGACATATGATAGCCCGGAGGCTATCTTGAACTTCCAGCCTCAGGAACCTCCAGAAGAGGAGCAGACCCTGCTGCTTCCCTAGTGCCACTCGCAGCCAAGGCCTGAGGTTCGGCCATTGTGGCGCCTCCATCTCCAGGGGGAGCATCACATTAGCAGCTCGGATGGCCTCCTCGCGCTTGGAAGAAGATGGAATCACGATGTAAGGCTGCTAAGAAATGGGTGGGGGCACCCCGAGGGCTTGAAGGGCAGTGGCAGGTTGAAGAATTCGGGCCCGAGTGGTCTCGGACTCAGGCGTAACAATGGGGCTGGATCCCACAACAATGGATAAAGCTGCAACAACAGAAATTGGAGCTACGACAACAAAAATAAGAGCCACAGTGACTGTAGCGTTAGAGGTCTCGCCTTGGGTCTCCTACCTCTTCTGAGGAGTTATCTTCACCCGAGGTTCGGTAAGCAGCATATCCTTGAGAGGCGGGGGCTTCCTCTGCCTGGATTCAGAAGCTTTCTTAGATTCGGAAGCTTTGGTCATACCTGTATAAACAATGGAGGATTAGTAACTCCCCGAATTCAGGAAAGCAGTATGACGAGGGAGTACCGACTTAGAGCAGAAGGGAGCGGCTTGAGTTGGCAGAGTCCGGACTGATGCAGATTGTCCAGGGTGATCACGTAATGCCAGGTGCATTGCTGCTCCATCCGTAGCCTCGTTATGACAATCTGGTTCTTGAGGAGAGAGGATATTTGGGGGGCTCCCCTCAGGTATTCTATAAAAATAAAGCAGAGGTCAATAAGGAGTCAGATCAAAATATCATGAAGAAGATTAATGCGACTCGAGATCCGACCTGGAAGAGCAAACCGAGTGGGTACTCTGACCCGTTGATTCCTGAGCTCGGCCGTAGGGGCTTCCTATTCTCCTGAAGCCCAAAACCACTTGTTCTTCCAATCTTTGTTAGAAAAGGGGAGTTTTATGAAGAGGCCTGAACCTTAATGAGCTCGGACAGTAAAGTAGTACCAATACGGTTCATTATGGTCATGCTTGGCTTGGTATAGCGTCAGGAACTCATTGGGCGTCAGTTCCTGGTTTTTGGCTTGGTGCCATATCATGTATGACGCCATCAATATTCTCCAGGCGTTGGGGATGAGTTGGCTTGGGACCAGTCTCAGACATGCAGTCAGGGCACTGATGAAGGGATGTAATGGAAGTTGAAGCCCACATTGCAAAGAGTAGATGAAATTGGCGACGTTGCCCTCAGCGGGGTCCCCTAGAGTGTCGTGGGGGGCGGGCGCGCGTATTCAGACGGAGTCGGGAATTTGGTACTCTTCTCGAACCCAGTCCATTTGGGATTTGATAAGCATTGATCCCTTGATGACGAGCTCAGTAGCTCGGCCACCAGAAGGTCCTGCGGTAGCCCTCCCCTACGGAACTCGAGGAATCCTTTTGGTGCCCTTCGGACGAGCACGGGATTTGCCCCTCCTGGGTGGAGGATAGAGAGGTATTGCCTCTAAGGGTCCCTCGGAGGCTTCTCGTCTGGAGTCCGAGCTCCCTAGTTCAGGTTCATCCTTATAGGCATACCCTTCTCGGATTTCCTCCGAGCCGTTTGACATTGCAAGGGTTGAGAAGGAAAGGAAGAGAAGGCCGGGAAAAACTCACCCGGAAATCGCCTACACAGCTTACTGGAAATTGCCTACTCAGCTCACCGGAAATCGCTTACTCAGGTCACCGAAAATCACCCACTTAGCTCGTTGGGAATCGCTTACTCAGGTGGACTCTTACAGCAGATGCCTTGAGAAAATCTAGAATGAAGGAGGGCGCGAGGGCTTATATAGCCTGGACATATCTTTTGCATTTATGGCAAATCGATGCGACTGCAGCCGAATCATCATGAGCCGACCTTGAAAGACACGTGGCAGTGTCTCATTAGCCGAGCATCGTCGAACCACGCACTACAGGCATCGAGCAACTGGAATGACGCCATTCTGTCCCCCTTTGCCCCGTGACGACTTCATAATCATTTCAACAATTCGAAATCGTAACCGTCGCCATGTGTTCATCCCGTATAGGTCTGCAGACGAGGAGTCTCGGTGACACACCTTCTCAACAATAGAGCCATTATTGCGGCTGTACGTATTGAATGAGCCGATGGTTCATAGCTCAAGGGGTTGTGCACGATTTTTGCCATGTATTTACTCTCTGAGTCCATGTCCGAACTCGAAGAGTAGGGGGCTTTTGTTATGGGAAAATCTGAAAGGCTCCGAGACTTAAAGAGTCCTCTGAGTAGTGAAGTATTGAGGGAAGTAAGAGTGGCATGATTGGGAGGTGTCTCCGAGTGGTGAGGCTTGGAGTGTCTTCCGAGCATCGAGGCACGAGGTAGATGTTTGAGAAATGAGATTTAATGAGGTCACGCTTAGCTTAATATCAAATCTGAGGTGCGATGCCGTCATCGTCTCGAATGTAGTCGGAGGAGTGAAAGCGGCTGATACGGCGCCCCATTATCATGCGATCAACAAAATAACTACATAACCGCCAATACCTACGCAGTCGTCAGATGTGGTGAGTGGCTATGATCACACCGAGTATTGCGGGCACGTCTATCCCAGCTAAAAGTTATAAATAGTTATCAAATACAAGAGAACAGGTATGTAAAATCTCTCACCCTAAACCCTATTATACCACTTAGACCCAAATTCCTAGCCTAACTTTGGCATCGGAGGGTCTCCTACTCTAGCCAGGGTCTCCTTTGTCCTTCCTTTGTGCAGGCATCCAGAGGTCGGAGTCCGAGCTCAGAGCTCGGTGCGGGTGAACCAGATTTCTGCATCAACAGTAATATTACATATGACAGGGATTGTCCCCTATTACCATCGGATAAGCCTAATTACATTCTATGTTTGTACATTGAATATATATACCGACCATCATTTGAAACTATTAAGAATAACACATGTGTTATATCCAAACTGTTCATCTATTTTGTAACCTCATTTTATGGCATGGGCCTAAAAATGAGGCAGATCCAAAACTTATGTGGTCCTAAAGAAGTTTTCAACGGTAGGTGTTCAATCCCCGCTGCTTTCTGTGGTGGGGTCCACTTGAGCTTTAGATCAACCTGATTTTTTGGCCCATGCTCTAAAATGATCTCGAAAAATGGGTGGACGGTGTGGATATAGCCCACACATCATGGTGGCCAGGTTAAGCCATACATCATTGCCCCTAGCCTAGCTGGTGCCTGACAGGAGCATCAAGTATATATTTTTGGCATGGGCGCAGCCCAAGCTCTAGCCCCAACGGCCGGATCACCCAAGCAACCCATTACCAGCACTATTTCATGGATGCCTATTGCTTGCAGTTGCGCCGCAAGGGATTGGATTTATGTAGTGCTAAGCTCTGTGGGACCCACTGTGATATGTTTGTTATTTCCCCACTGTTTGTCCATTTCACCAGCTCATTTTATGGCATGAGTGTTGTGCATGTGCATGTGCATCATGGGTGGTCTAGCCCCATGAGTACTAGGCCCACCTCTTGGTAGTATGAAAAGGAAGAAAATATATAGGGTTTTTTTTTTTTTTTTTTTTGCCCTAAGAGTACTTGGCAAAAGTTTGGTGAGAAAGAAAAGAGGTAAATAGGAGAAAGGAGAAGAAGAGAAGGGTTTGCAGGGAGAGAGGAATAAGGTGCCTTCTGTAGGGATTTATTCAAGCTTTTTGGTGACTACAACGGATGTTCTTATTTCAGGTTGGTGAAATCTGGTCCACAATGCCATTTTATTTTATTGTCCTGGTTGGTGGGAAAACTCTATTGTTGCTTGTAGTTCATTTTTGGGTGACCTATTTGCATGTCCAAGAGAAGTCGTTCTCATGATGATTGACATCCTCTAGTTGAGATTAGAGAGGGGTTGTATTTCCATTATCTCTATTATAGTGGATTTGCGGGTTCTGTGGTTTTTTCCATTTACGTTGAATGACATGCACGGTATTGTTAATCAACTCTCCTCTATGAAGATGATGCTAGATAATGAGTTATAAGTTTTGTTACTACTCAATTCTTTACCTGATGATTGAGATAATTTAATGTATTTCGTTGTTACCAGTGTTGTTATTACATGAAGTTTGTTGATTGAGGAAACAAGAAGAAAATCCTTGGATTCTGTTCAACTAGAGGCATTTGTCACAGAAAATTAAGAGAAAAGTAAAAGTAGGAAGCCTCACTATCGTGAGAAGTCAAGAGGTAAATCTAATTTAAGAAATGATATTAATTGTCATAATTGTGGAAAGTCGGGCCACTATAAAAATAGTGCCAAAAGCTTAAGAAAGAGAAAAAAAGAAAGAAATTGATGTTAATAAAAAAATGATAAAAATACCACCTCTATTGCTTTAGCTGGCGATACTAGATTCTCCTAAATTGTGATAAATTTTGGTTATGGTCCTACATGTCAAGACGTAGATTGGGTGATTGACACCAATGCCTCATATTATGTTTTTCCTTGCAAGAACTTCATATCTTACATGCCAAAGGACTTTGCTATTGTGAGGATGGGTAACAATGTTTCTTTAAAAATTGTGGGGATGGGTGGTGTGTTTATTGAGACTAATGTTAGGTGCAGACCAGTTCTAAAGGATGTGAGACATGTATTAGATTTCCATTTAGTGATTTTTATTAGAAGGCTAGAAGATGAGAAAGGCTACAACAATTACTTTGGTAGCAGATAGTGGAAGCTTGCATAAGGGTCTCACTTGTAATGATAAGAGGAAAAAAGTGTTTTACTTTATACAAGATGCAAGCACATTTATACAAGGTCGAAGTAAACTCAATAGAGAAGGATTCTTTTATTAATTTTTGACACCAATGGTTGAGGCACAAGAGCAAGAATGGCCTACAAATCCTTGCTAAGAAGGAGCTCCTTCTTGATATAAATGATACACCTTTAAATAGTTGTATTCATTGTTTAGTGTAGAAACCCCACCCCAGGCTGGTAAGCTAATTGAGTTTGAGCAAATGGATGGTCAACCCAAACCCCAATCCTAAATACTAACTAAACCCTAAGAGCCCTAATCTCAACCCAGTCAGCCTAACCCCAAACCTTAGGAACCTAAAACCCTAGAGCCTTGAGTCAGCTTGATGAGTTAACTCACAGAGTCAACTCACCTGGTTAGCCTACACAATCCAACAACCCATTCGACTCACCTACTTAAGCCCAAAACCAGGCCCGAACCAAAGCCCAAAAGCAAGACCAATTGGAGAAATATGTAAAACCTTAAAGTAGCAACTTTTACAGTAAAGCCTCCACATGTTTGGAGGAGGCTGCCTGCCAAAGCAGGGAATCCAAGTGGGGAACAGTGGCAACCAGCTTTTCGCTAGTCACGTGGCACTCCCCCTCTTTGGGGTGACATCCCTTCAACATGTGGAATCTCCATTTTTTCATACTCTAAGTATGCAGTTGAGGTGTATTTATTCTGATGCCCATTTCTTTACCCAAAATTAATCTTTTACCACCTCATCCAACCTATGAGATGATGCCATGTGACAATCTCTAATCCTAACCCTTTAACCATCTTTTGCCCTTAGGATTACCACCAATTACCAGAAAACTGGGTTTGGAGGCTATAAATAGCCACCTCCCCTTCTCATTTCAAACACCCACTACATCTAAGGCATCTAGAGATCCACTCCCATTTTTCAAGCATCCCTCCTCATCCCTTAAGGCTATAATCATCTAGCCATCCCTCCACCAAGGAGAGTGAGAGTGAGAGAGAGAGAGAGCCCAACCCTAGTCTAGCCTAGCTTAGCTAGAGTCCAAGTCTCCTGAGCCGCCTAAGTTCAAATCTGAGTCACTCGATCTAGCCTTGCAATACTGATGTTCATCTAACCGTTTAAGCTTCAATTAGTTTCATTAAACCAAATCATTAACATCGTGCAACATTCATTCCCTTCTCAACCCCCTTGCTCCACATATACATCAACATTACATTGTATTTCATCATTTTCTCGCATTTAGCTAGTGGGCATATGCTCTAAGGCTTGCCGATATAATCAGAGTAGGTCAATCGATAAGCTTAACCAGTTAGCCGTCATATAGTCATATACATTACATTCCATTATTTCTTACATTTGACCAATGGGCATATTGTAACAGCCCATGCCCACACTGTATGATATTGTCCGCTCTGGGCACAGCCCGCACGGTTTTGTTCTCAAAATTTTCTCCAAAAGGCCTCATACAGTATAGGGTAGCAAATCCACATATAACCACCATAACTTTAGGCGACACTTCTGATGTGAGATAAAGTTTCACCTTCACTGTGTGCATAGTAGCCTGCCAGCCACACAGTAGCCTGCTAGCCATCTTGGGGCCCGCCCCCATGTGTGCCCGCCCATGTGTGCCTGCTCACATGTGGCCACAGTGACGGGGCATCACAATATCCCCCACCGAGGGCAGAGCCGTCCTCGGCTCTGATACCATTTGTAACAGCCCACGCCCACACTGTATGATATTGTCCGCTCTGGGCACAGCTTGCATGGTCTTGTTCTCAGGATTTTCCCCAAAAGGCCTCATACAGTATAGGGTGGCAACTCCACATATAACCACCACAACTTTAGATGACACTTCTGATGTGGGACAAAGTTTCACCTTCACTGTGTGCAAAGTAGCTTGCCAGCCACACAGTAGCCTGCCAGCCATCTTGGGGCCCACCCATATATGTGCTCGCCCACGTGTGCCCGCCCACATGTGGCCACAGTGACGGGGTGTCACACGTATGCTTTGTGGCTTGTTGATATAATTGGAGAAGGTCTGCCAGAAACCTTAGCCAGTTGGCCATTATTTTATCATAAGCATCAATAAAGCATCAAGCATCCCATACACTACATTCTTATATACTTTGCACCCTACACTCGATCATTTCGAATGTATGCTCTGCAGCTTGTTGATATAATCAGATCATATCCATTAGAAATTCAGATCGATCAATTACCATTGCTATTGCATCGCATTATATTTTCTGCATGAGAGAATTAATCTTATTCCTTAAAAATTAGTTAGATCTTGTGAAGTAAAGATCGTACATGTGTACGGGCAGAGTGAGTGCCTAACACCTCCCTTTTTTATAACCGCGGTCCCTTACTCGGAATCCTTGAACACAAATTCATGAGTCATCTTAAAATTAAGGATCCTCCGGTTCTCAATCATAAGCATTTCTACATGGTTTAATTAACTGTAGGATTGTAATAATTGGTTAGTGGCAACTCTAGTCAAATATAACACCCTCTTACCCCTCAAACAAAAGCCCTCAAGCAAGGCAATGAAAAAACGAGTCGATCTCTCGTCCCTCTGGGAAATCCTTCCACTTCATCTCTTTTTTCTCTCTTTTATTTCTTTTTTTTTTTTAAAGAAAAAAAACTTTTTCTCTCTCCTTAGCTATAAGGGTGAAAATGTGTGGGGCTTGGGAGTACTCAAGGGATCTGTAGAGTAAAGTGGGATATAGTGGGAAGGAGGGAAAGAAAAAGGGTAGAATGGGGAGGAAAAGCGGCATGAGGATGTGATAACATGGGGAAGGGAAAAGGTGGTAGGGTAGGAGGGTAGGTTTTGACTTTTGGGGGTGTTTGTATGGAGAATGGAAGAAAAGTAGGAGCATTTTGGTCTTTGTATGGGGTGTAGGGGTTAAAGTAGGGGTATCTTGGTCTTTTGGTGTGATGGGTGTATGGGGCTTGGGAAAAAGTTGATGGGGGCATTTTTTAGTTTAAAAAGAAATGATGGCATGGGAATTTGCTAAGATTCTTGCAAGTGGGGTCCGTGCCACAGTCACCAAGGTATAAGTCTTGGGTCATTACGATACTAAAACAAGGTTGTGACCAATGCTCGTTGATCCAGTCCATCCTGGGCGTGTTGGCACTGGAAATTAATCGTATAAAGGGTATTACAGGGACACAGGTCTTACAATTATCTCCAAGAGATGCTAGGGACCTTTTAGCTAGGTTTTCGTGAGCTTTTGATACCGTTAGAGTTAGGGAAATGTGTCTTAATTGATTTACGATTTATAGATACCTTTAAGTGAGTAGCCGAGATCAAGTCGAGTGGACCATGGGGTCTGTCTAGCTGCTCCATTGATTATTTTTGGGTTACATCGAGGGCCTTTTCAATCTATCCCTTTGGGCTTTTAAAGGCCTTTTGGGGTGGCCTAGGAGTGGCTTTATCAAAATAATGTACTTTTAATCGTTCTGGAGATCCTGTCGATTTTAAGTGGAAATGAGTTAACGGGCCCCTCCGATTTATTAATCTGGCTGGTTGACTGCTTCTGAAACTTTCCCCGAGTTGCACCTTGTCTAACTTATACAATTGTACAATGAGTATCAAGCCGTACAAATACTTTTGATTGAAGCTAAACCAAAGTCGAATAGTAGTTTCGATCTCATTTTGGGTGGGGTATATACAAAGAGTTTCTAAGACCCAATCACAACAAGCCACATAATATTTTTCTCCTCACCTAACCACTATTAACCAAAATATCATTACCCCCACCTATAAATATCCTCTCCTCTCTCACTTCCAACACACTAACAAGTCCCAATAAAAGAAAGCCTTGAAAAGTAGGGTGAGTCTCTCTCTCTCTCTCTCTCTCTCTCTCTCTCTCTCTCTCTCCTCCCTCTCCCTCCCTCTAAGATCTTTCCACCTTTATCATAAATTAACCATACATGTCAAATTTCGGCCCTTAGATTATTGTAAAATGACCTAATTGACAAATAAGCCGTTTAACCGTTAATTTTGGTGTCCATCGAGTAAAGTAACCTTGTGGGTAGTCATTGTAGGATATTTCCCTTCATATGAACGACTTGGATTACCCATCATATGAAGACCCCACTTTGATAGGCTTTTCCTTAGGTGTGAAGTTATCCTTTCAAGGCCTACCAACTAGGGGTGTACATCGAGTCGAACAGAGTGGAGCTGGCCTCAGCTCGGCCACTAGCTGACCTCAGCTCGAACTTGGCTCGGTTCGGTCCTCGAGCCTGACTGGCCAGCTCGGCTCGGTTCGGTCAGCAGCTCGGGCTAGCTAGGGCCGAGTTCGAGCAAAGATCGAGCCGAGTTCGTCATTGAGGCATTTTCACAAACACCTAGATTGCACCTTCAAAATCCCTCTGTAAGTGAAACAGAAGCAATAATTTTACAGGTATTTTATCAAACACCTTCTAAGCAACATAAAAACTAAGAAAACCAAGAAAAAAAAGGGTATTTATTTCATGTATATACCTTCCTTGCCACCAGCCATACTTCGTTGAGTCATTTTATCAAACACTTGGTGAGCAACATCAATGGCAAAGTAACCGAGTCACCGAACTGGTTCGATCCGAGTTCGATTCGAGCTGGATTCGATCCAAGTCGAGTCGAGCTGAGGTCTACTCGAACTTGGCTCGAACTCATTTTCGAGCTCAAAAAATCAGTTCGACTCTGCTCGAACTCAGCTTTGAACCGAGTTGAATCGAGCTTTTTCGAGTCAAGTCGAGCGAGCTAACCGAGCTAGCTTGGTTTGTGTACACCCCTACTACCAACTCCTTATAAATCTGGATCTTCTGATTTAACCACTTCCTTCCGTCCATCGCAACTCAAATTTGGACCACACTCTAGTCTTATATGAGTATGAGGATATACAAAATTTAGGCCCTGATCTATGATCCTACACCATTGAAGGTTGAAGCCAACTCATTCATTTTGGTACAAAAGGTGAAATTTTAGATTTAGGCTTTTTCCACCATCGATCAAGTACCAGAATTTGTCCAATCGTTTGCCTATCCTAACTACACATTTCTCCCAAAATTGGGCCCCGATCATTAAGTGTAGATCATGAACTCAGATTAAGTTCGTTTTGGCACCCGTTAGGAGAATTTTCAAGATCGGCCAACCTAATTTCGGATCACCAATAAAATCAGAAACCCTGGCTCCATTCGACGACCTTAACACAATGAACGAATTAGATTTAAAAAAAGATCGTAAAAAAAGAGCAAATTGAAGAAACCCAATCCAAGTGGGATGGGAAACACACCCATCTCACATGCCCACTCCTTTATAAAAGGAGAAGGAGAAGGAGAAAGAGAGAGAAAGAGAAAGAAAAAGAGAGAGAGGGAGAGAGAGAGAGAAAAGGAAAGAGAAAGAGAAAAAGAAAGAATGTCACGACCCAAACTCGAAAACCAGGCTCACAAAATTCCCGATTACCGAATCTGGCATTGATAGCCTCCGTAGTACCCCATTCTCGGCTCCTGTCAGCCATATACCAGGTTCCGATCCTGGGATCCTAAAAGGAGGATTTTTAATATAAATTTGTTCCATAATAAGCATAACCATAAGCATAACCCACAAATAACAACTAACAACATCATCACAAATCCACTATGATAAAAAACTTTAAGTACAATACACATAAAGGGAAATACAATATAATAATGATAGAAACTCCAGAAGCTCTGCGGCACGCTCCTGCTCCTGGTTAGCTATGTCTTAGTGTTACCTGCACGCATCAATCATGCATAAGCTTATAGAAAGCTCAGAGGGTAGTGAAAGTGTGTGCGCAAGGTAGCAATGCAAGTATGCAATATTAGAGTAATGCGAAAACATGCTAGTAAATCTATGGATGCTATCAGCCATACCAAGGCTATGTGATGCAAGGCATGAATGTTATCGATCACTCCAAGGCTATATGATGCAATGTCTACATAGCCAATGTCATATGCAAGATGCAGCTCAAGCATACCAATCCACATATCAACCCAGCTAATCTCCGGAGCATCGTATATCAGTATAGTTTTCTTTGGATAATCACCGGGGTCTAATACACTATACACCAGATTGCCGCCCTAAACTGGACGCACAACCATGTAAGCGGAAGAGACCTCACTACCCGCCTGACTAGCAGTCTACCAATATCTACCCGACACGTCGGTAGCAGACTTATTTACGAACTGGTCATACTCCACCTAGTAATAACCCCATTCTATCCGGGTGGGTAAGGTCACTCCCCCTTCCAACCGACCATGACACAGTGGGAGACGTGGCCTCTTGGTATTCGACCCTTATGCACTCATACATCCACTCGGTCTAAGCATTGGAGCATCCTTCATGATACCATAAGGGTTTGAGGACTTTCACCCTGGGACATTTATAGCGCCCCCATGCTTTAACAAGTATTTCCGGTATCCAATCTTGCCATTCGCGCTATACCTGCGGAGGCTACAACCCTGGTGTCACTAGGGCATACAATAATCATAACACATAATGTAAAATGCATGAGTCACACAATCCAATCATGCTTCAATCCTGCGCGTACTGTGCGCTCATATGGGACAACTCCACCTATCAAGGAGTCCTATAAACAACCTGCCCAATGACACATGCAATGGTCAACCACATCTCATAACAAGCATGCAGATGATGCGTACGGGCATGTATCATGATGCTATGTTAAGCATACTCGTAATCGGGATCGATAATTGACCTATATACAAGGCGGGGTCCATAGATGGACAACAGATCCATAACATGAGGGTCAGTCCTTAACAGTGGATATACCAAACCTGACAGCATGGATCCTTCCGTCAACAGTGATGAACTCTCCTCATATCAAGGTTGGGCTTAGGTGGCCTACCTATAACCTAAGGATCCGGAATGGGCTTCCTTCACTATACTATCACATAGCCCGCTAGATGCCCTATGGAGCCCAAATAAGTCCTAGATGGATTCCAAGATTAAAATAATTCTACCAGCAACTAATGGGGGCCCAACATCTTAGGTTAGTCCAATGGGAATAGATGGATCATGCAAATATCAATGGGACCCAATGATTAGGGTCAACTCACTTAGAGAAAGATGAGAATGGGCCTAATAAAGGCCTAAGGGAAGGTCACGATGTGGATATTTAACCATCATTGCCCATCAATGTGGACATTTAACCAACATTGCTTCCAAAGAATGACCCACATAGAACTAAACGTATAGTGGGCCAGTATACATCATATTGGTCCTCATTATATGGGCCACATATACATCACATCGGGCCTCATCACATGGGCCTCTCGTACATTACATTGGGCCTCATCATATGGGCCCCTCATACATCATAATGGGTCTCACCAAATGGGTCACATATACATCACAATGGGCCTCACTCATTGGCCATGTATACATCACATTGGGCCTCACTCATGGACCACATATACATCGTAATGGGCCTCACTCATGGGCTACATATACATCACATTGGGCCTCACTCACGGGCCACATATACATCATAATGGGCCTACCAAATGAGCCATATATACATCACATTGGGCCGCACATATGGGGCACACAAACATCATATTGGGTCTTAAGGGGCAGCCCATAACTTGGTAAAAATGGAGGGGCAACATGTAAAACATACATCTCAAGGTGGGCCCCGTACAAGCAGCAGATGAGGCCTTGCATGTCCAGCAAATGGACGGTCGGTGTGGGATGAAACACATACATCATGGTGGGTCACACGTCCTAGTGGAATGGATGACATTGATAAAACACAAAATTAAGGTGGGGTCCAGTCCACGTATATGGACAGTCGGTGAGGATAAAATCCATACATCGGGGCCCCACAACATCTAGACGGTGCTGATCAAACACAAACATCAAGGTGGGGCCCCACATCCAAGATCAGGATCGACAGATGGACAGTGTGGATGAAACATTACATCATGTGCCCCCCTGTCCAGAATGCTTGGACAGTGAAGATATGAAACACATACATCGATGGAAGGTCCCACCGTCCAGAATACTAGATGGTGCAAATATAACTCATACCTCAAGGTGGGCCCCACCCTCACACGTGTAGCACGTGCGGGGTGGGTCCATGTCCAGCAAATGGGTAGACAACATGGTTAAAACACATATATCACAGGTGGGATCACACCGTCTAGCGGTCTGAATGGTGTGGATGCAGAATATATACATCACAGGTGGACCTCACCCCCACACATGCAGCACGTGTGGGGTGGGTCCCACGTCCCAAAAAAATGGATGGATGGTTAGATATAATACATATCTCAGGATCAGACCCACAGAACTTGCTGACGTCAATACGGCAGCCATGTGGGACCCACCGCCCCTGCTGGACGGTGGATGAGACCCATACACCAAGGTGGGTCCACATGTGTGGGGCCCACCAACTTTAAACAAAGCTAATATTTGTGTTTTCACTACTTGTTTGGGCCAGTCCAAAATGGACAGCAATGGTGGGCCCCGGACATGGCAGCAAGGTGGGCCCCGCTTGGACAGCGGGTGTGTCCCACTTGGTGGATGACATGGATAAAATACATCATAGGTGGGCCATCATGCAAGGATCGAGAGAGAGAGAGAGAGAGAGAGAGAGAGAGAGAGAGAGAGAGAGAGAGAGAGAGAGAGAGAGAGAGAGAGAGAGGCGTGTGGAGAGGAGGGACTCTGCCACTATGAGCCCTCCCTATCTTACAATGCATACATCAAATGGGTCCCATTGAATGTGAGCCCTCAAATCCTCAAATCCATGGAAGAAATCCTAGATCACCCATCGATTTCACTCCTTAGTCCCTTGGCCTCCTTGGCTCTTATGCTCAACCTTTAATGGAGGATGATGAAGATTGAAGGGTCGGGATGTAAGATCTTGGGGTAAGGAGTGGGGCCACACACTTGGGTTCTCCTCTTGGAAATGCTTGGACAGTTGCTCTCTCTTGGGTGCTTGGAAATGGTGGAGAAAATGAGAGAGAGAAAGAGGAGATGTGTAAGAGGGATGGGATGAGAGGAATGTGTGTGTGTAAGAAAGGGATGGGTTGTTATAAGAAAGAGTTGACTTTGGGGATGGCTTGTGTAAGAGAGGGATGGGTGTGATGGGTGGAGTGATGGGTTGTATACTTGACTAGTACTTGATTGATTGATATGATGTTTGGGTAGAGATTTTCTCAGGATTCGTAATGCCCAACATTTTTTTAAAATAAACATGGGCCCACAACTCCTATTATGGGTATCGCATTGGTGCACAAGTTACGGCGTTGGAACCGCGATGACGGCGTGGTCGCTAGGGTATAGGTTTCGAGTCGAGTCGACTCAGATCTACGAGATGTGACTTATGATTGTACGCGAATGCCGACTGCAGGTTGTCAAAATTCGTGCCGGGAGGATTGGAGAAGTCAAAAGAACGGTACGGACTAGGATACAAGATTTACAAAGAAAGAGAAAGAGAAGGAGAGGCCTAGATGCCCTCTTCCTTCTCCATATGTATGGTGTCTCCCTCTTGCTCAAGCGATGTTGTGATTCATGTGGAAGCTTTTCATGTAGAAGCTTTCTTACATGGATATCTAACTAGAGTTTAGATCTAAGGCTAAGGTGAGGGATTCTTTTAAGCTTACATTAATTTGAGTTGATATGATTTATCTTGCCTTTTACATGCTTTCATGTTACTGTGATTTTCTCCTTGCAATTGTTTGATTTACCACCATCAATCATTTACCCTTTGAGAATTATGATATGATGTTAATTATGTGTGATCTTTATTAATTCATGTGGGGCGATGGATATAAGCCTTGCCTTTGCCTTTACCAATTTTGTTGAGTTAGTCCTTGCTACTCTTCTCTTTTGTTGAATTAGCCCTTGCTACTCTCCTTTTTTGTTGAGTTAGTCATTGCTACTCTCCTCTTTGGTTGAGTTAACCATTGCTAATCTCTTCTTTTGTTGAGTTAGCTTAATGCTACTCTTCTTCTTTATTATATTAGCCTTATGCTACTTCCCTTTAAGGCTTGGGCATGTGTCTTGGAATGCCAAAACTCTCACGATTCAAATTATTTCTCTATCGATGCAAGTGATGTGTTAGAGGTATCACAACTAGTGATTCAAATATTTTTCGTAGATGTAATGCATTACGGGTAGCGGCCCTCTTGGTCGGCACGTAATTTCGTGGGTTGGTTGGCGTGGTGCATAATCGATATAAGTAAATCACCATGCGTGTTACATTACTTCTCAGGATTGGATGTCGCAAATAGTCGCTCTATGAACACATCGTGTCACGTAAATCCTTCAATCTTGTTGTTGTGTCAGCTTGAGATGTTCGCATAAATCCACGTTAACATTGGACATGCTGACGAATCTCCGTATTTATGGGATGCGGGGCGAGTCGGATTTTCTATGAATTATATTCCACATTGTGATGATAACTACGCATGATGAGCCACACTCACTTTGTTAGGCATGCATTCATGTAGGTTGGTTATGCATACTGATACCACTCATAGTGGTGGAGTACGAGACGTATCAGAACCCTTACATTACTTGATGAATCTCTTGAATTATTGTTAATATTAAAGGATAACCGTCACTATGATTAGGGCATTGACCCTCTCTAACCATATAGATGATGCAGGTGGTGTACAGATTGAAGACCTAGAGGATCATCTCCCTGTGGAAGATTATACTGAATGAATAAGAAGATAGTTTTATGATTTAGTTTTATATTTCTGCTGCAAACTCGATAATGTAATAAGCTCCCATTGAAAAGGCATTTGATAATTTGTTGAAATCTTCTACTCTGATGAAATAATAAATATAGCCAATTTTATTCTCGTAAATGATTACCTTCATGAATGTAACTAGATGTGATCTAAATGAAAAAATAATTGTGCGATTTTTAAACCATCTAATTCATTCAATTATTAACACCTGGTTTTCTCGGGCACGAATATAAACTCTGGCCATGAAAATTCGAGATGTTATATTTACAGATTAGACTCAGAGATCTAAAAGATCTGATCATCTCCCCTAAGTCTTAGAGGAGTGTCAAAATCCTTCTCTCTATTCGCATCTTTAGGCATTCGGTTAATCTGAGTAGTTCATTTACTACTTTCCTTTACATTATCATATTCTTATTGTGTTGCTATATTTCCATTCACATACACTCTTATTATATTTTTTCTTTATTTACTACTCTATGCACTCATATTTTCAAGCAATCAATTAAAGTTAAAATCTTAATCATCTCAAACTTGTAAAGTAGGTTCTTACTAAAAAGCTTTGAATGTAGACTGCGTGGAATTATTCAAACCAAAACCACAAATCTTGACTCCTAGGTCATTATGGTTCTCTAGTGTCTAACTTGCTATAGATTCTAATTTTTTTATACTAGTGGTGACTTTGTAAACATTTTTATCTTTTTGCTTTATCCTTTTAGTAGATTCTATTAATATGTTATACTACTAGTACAATAAGGAGAATACAAAATACAAGAGAGTTAATACTTAAATACAATGAACATACAATAAACATCTCTTGCCTCTTATTAACATGTACCGGGAGAACCTTAGTAAAAGTTATCCTCCACTTTATCTCCACCTCCTGGGCACATGAGAATAAAACTCTTTTCTTCAAAGAAACACTCACTTCCACTCCTCTCCATCTTGTTAGTGCAAGTAAAAACCCTTCGGGCATTGTATAGAAAATGATATCCTTTTAATTTTAATAATATATTTCAACTTGGAGACATATTTGAAAAGATTCTTTCGTCATTAAAATAATACCTCTCACCCAACATGCAAAATTGTCCATTTTGCCCTTAGGAAAATACGCCTCACCTAAAGCTAAGGTGAAGGGCAAATACCCTCAATAGTCTAGTTATTAATTATATGATATCCACACATAGTACAACACTTGTGTGCACTTAGAAATTGTACATGTCTCATATGTTAATTCAAATTAAACCAATTAGATTGTTGATACGCTTAGTCATAATGCCAAGATTGTATTGGAGGAAGAATCATAACCACCGGTCCACGGAAAATCCTCATTGAAATATGACCATTGGGTATGTATACCAATCCTATCATTAGATAATTAAATAAATGTAATGTTTAGTTCATGATAAATCTAAACTAGGAACCATAATTTGGACAGTTTAATTAGATTCATGCTATATATGAAATTTTTGATTAATTTTTAAATGCATATGTTTGGCATTATGCTTGAGTATTAAAGCTTTTCTCTTAATTTAACAAAAATAAAATAAAATTTGATAAATGAATGTGGTCAAAGAGATAAGGTGGATATGGCACATGGATGTCCGGTCCACAAAATGATGATTGATGAGTCACAACCACTTGCAAAACTATAGTGAACTTTGATCATTGTTTGGTCCCAATGGATGTGGATTTCCCGTAGAAGCCTTTCCTATGAAGTTCCTGCGCTGGAAACCTAGGTGAGGCCCACCGTGATGTTTGTGAGAAATCCACCACGTCCATACATTTTGTGAGCTCATTTTAGGAATTGAGACCAAAAGCAAGTAGGATTCAAGACTCAAGTTGGCTGGAAATGGGAGGATTAAACGTCCACGGTTGGAATATTCATGGGGCCACATAAGTTTTGAATTAGGCTAATATTTTTGTTTTTTGTTCATCCCAGTAGGAATGACGTTATAAACTGTATGGATGGCTTGTAAAATCACGGTTAACCCCAGGGAGATTTCAACAGTAGAAATTTCCCTACCCACCTTTTCCTTTAGTACGACCCACTTGAGTCTTGAATCTTACTTACTTTTAGTCTCAAGTCCTAAAAATGATCTTATAAAACGGATGGATGGGGTGGATTTCTCACAAACATAAAGGTGGGCCTCACCTAGGTTTCCAGCGTAGGAACTTCCTTCCAAAGGCTTTCCCACGAAATTTGCGGTCCCAACTACGCTAAAAGTCACAAAGATAATAATGCATTGATGTCACCTTGCCTTTGCTACTATGATTATTAGCCGTCTCTTTTATTTGTTATGTGTAATGACACAGGGACTCCAATCTCATCATGATCACTTGGTAAGGTTGCCATCTGACTGTACATACAGTAAGGGTTGGTACCCTTTCCCTTTCTGATGTAGAATGTGTCACAGAGATATTCCAGCATGGTTGAGCCAAAAGGAGGTGGACCGTAAATTGACCATAAATTTTGATCCGGGTATCGTTACGGGGCGTACAACCTATCAACCTATCACTTTCGCCCTGAGTTCAAAGTGATGCTCAACCACTCGTGGCCGCTGTACGACACAACTCCAATTTCTACAAAGCACCATCAGATGATGGTAAATCACAGGCCACCACTTCGATTATGAGGAAGTCGCTATACATGCCAAAGGTAGAAATAAAATTACAGCGAGACAACATCTTTCGCACAAGGTGCACTGCATACAAAAAAGTCTGCAATGTGATCATTGATGTCAGGAGCGATGAGAGTTTCGTGTCAAATATAATGATGGAAAAACTACAACTGAAAACAGAAAGACACCCATCTCCATACACGATTGGATGGATCAAGGAGGTCAACAAAACAGAGGTAACTGAAAGATGTCGTATATCTATTTCCATTGGTAAATATTATAAAGATGAAGTAATGTGTGACGTGGTCGACATGGAAGCTTGCCACATGTTACTTGGTCAACCCTGGAAACATAATATTAATGCTACACATAGGGATCGAGATAACCTATTTATCTTTATTAAAGATGGTAAAAAGATTATCCTCGCCCCTATGGGAAGGGAGAACCAACCTAACACTTCTAAAGTTGATGAACACTATCTTATAACTGAACATGCTTTTGTTAAACAATCTGAGGAAACAAGGCATATATATCCATTAGTTGAAAAGAAAGAATATATGGAGCCAGTATATATCTCAAAAGATTTGAAGCCAATGTTGTAGGAGTTCAAGGAGATTATGCTTGATGAACCTCCCAATAAGTTGCCTCCTATACGAGATATACAAAATCATGTTGATCCCGTCTCAGGGGCAAGTCCGCCTAATTGCCCACATTATCAGAAAAAATATGAGATCTTAAAGACAGATGTGAAGGAACTGATCAATATTAGTCAAGTCAAGGAGAGCATGAGTACATGTATTGTGTCAGATGTGAAGGAACTGATCAATATTAGTCAAAAGTCAAGGAAAGCATGAGTACATGTATTGTGTCAGCTCAAGAACTTAATGTCAAGTATAAAAAAAGGGCTAATGAACATCGGCTTCAGAAGTTATCTCAGCCTCATGTGCCAAGTCTCTTGCGTAACTCGAGGACGAGGTTTTTTCAAGTGGAGGGGTCTGATGTAGAACGTGTCACAGAGATATTCCCAGCATGATTGAGCCAAAAGGAGGTGGACCGTAAATTGACCATAACTTTTGATCCGGGTATCGTTAAGGGGCGTACAACCTATCAATCTTTACTGAAATGGGCCATCCGAGGTGAATTGACCCACAGAGTGGGTCGTATCTGTTCGTTTTGTCAGAAAACGCGTGCTTTCAGCTCAAAAACGAATTTTTAGAAAATTTTTACTATTTTTAGTAATTCCGATTTTTTAATATTTTTAAAGTTTTAGATTTTCTTTCCTTATAGAAATAACTTTTAGTTATACTAGGACTCTTTTAGTGAAAGTTTATTTGCAATTTTTATTTTTAGAAATTAGGCCTTAGAAGAGTTTTATTAGAATTAGGATTTTTATTAGAGTTAGAATTTTGCTATTTTTGGTAATTACGAATTTTAGTTTATTTATTTTTTCTATATTAATGGTGTAAGGAGACACATTAGAAAATTATCAATGATTAATTAATCAATTTCGAATTTCTTAGAATTTATTTCTATTTTTCTGCTTTCTTTCCTCGTGGATTCGAGAAGTCTCTGTGAGGAGTCCAGAGAAGTTTCGTGGATTCGGAGTAGTTATCCTCATCACGTTCATCCCTGCGTCAATTAGTATCAAAGCAAGGTTTCCCCTCGGGCCGATGACAAACAATGAAGGTATGAATCAAAATCCTGTGGATGGTGATCCAGGGATTTATTATCTTTTGGAAAGAATGGAAGCTTTCCATCGGGAGAGTCAGTTGACCATGCAAGGGCTGCAGGCAACCCTCAACCGTATTGCGGATGCGCTAATTCCGCCCTAAGTTCAAAGTGATGCTCAACCGCCCATGGCCGCTATACGACACAACTTCAATTTCTACAAAGCACCATCAGATGATTGTAAATCACAGGCCACCACTTCAATTATGAGGAAGCAGCTATACATGACAAAGGTAGAAATAGAATTACAGCGAGACAACATCTTTCGCACAAGGTGCACTGCATACAAAAAAGTCTGCAATGTGATCATCGATGTCAGGAGCGATGAGAATTTCGTGTCGAAAATAATGATGGAAAAGCTACAACTGAAAACAGAAAGACACCCATCTCCATACACGATTGGATGGATCAAGGAGGTCAACAAAACAGAGGTAACTGAACGATGTCGTATATCTTTTTCCATTGGTAAATATTATAAGGATGAAGTAATATGTGATGTAGTCGACATGGAAGCTTGCCACATGTTACTCGGTCAACCCTGACAAAATAATATTAATGCTACACATAGGGATCGGGATAACTTATTTATCTTTATTAAAGATGGTAAAAAGATTATCCTCGCCCCTATGGGAAGGGAGAACCAACCTAACACTTCTAAAGTTGAGGAACAATATCTTATAACTGAACAGGCTTTTGTTAAACAATCTGAGGAAACAAGACATATATATCCATTAGTTGAAAAGAAAGAATATATGGAGCCAGTATATATCTCAGAAGATTTGAAGCCAATGTTACAGGAGTTCAAGGATATTGTGCTCGATGAACCTCCCAATAAGTTGCCTCCCATATGAGATATACAAAATCACGTTGATCCTGTCTCAGGGGCAAGTTCGCCTAATTGCCCACATTATCAGAAAAAATATGAGATCTTAAAGACAGATGTGAAGGAACTGATCAATATTAGTCAAGTCAAGGAGAGCATGAGTACACGTATTGTGTCAGATGTGAAGGAACTGATTAATATTAGTCAAGTCAAGGAAAGCATGAGTACATGTATTATGTCAGCTCAAGAACTTAATGCCAAGTATAAAAAAGGGCTAATGAACATCGGCTTCAGAAGTTATCTCAGACTCATGTGCCAAGTCTCTTGCGTAACTCGAGGATAAGTTTTTTTCAAGTGGAGGGGTCTGATGTAGAACGTGTCACAGAGATATTCCCAACATGGTTGAGCCAAAAGGAGGTGGACCGTAAATTGACCATAACTTTTGATCCGGTATCGTTACGGGGCGTACAACCTATCAATCTTTATTGAAACGGGCCATCCGAGGTGAACTGACCCACAAGGTGGGTAGTATCTGTCCGTTTTGTAAGAAAATGCGTGTTTTCAGCTCAAAAATGAATTTTTAGAAAATTTTTACTATTTTTAGTAATTCTATTTTTTTAAAAATATTTTTAGAGTTTTAGATTTTCTTTTCTTATACAAATAACTTTTAGTTATACTAGGACTCTTCTAGAGAAAGTTTAATTGCAATTTTTATTTTTAGAAATTAGGCCTTATAAGAGTTTTATTAGTTTTAGGATTTTTATTAGAGTTAGAATTTTGCTATTTTTGGTAATTACGAATTTTGGTTTATTTATTTATTTTATATCAATGGTGTAAGGAGATACATTAGAAAATTATCAATGATCAATTAATCAATTTCAAATTTCTTAGAATTTATTTCTATTTTTCTACTTTCTTTCCTCGTGGATTTGAGAAGTCTCTGTGAGGAGTCCAGAGAAACTCTATGGATTCGGAGTAGTTATCCTTATCACGTTCATCCTTGCGTCACTTTCCCTCCAAACTGATCTCTCCTCATTCTCTCTCAACGCCCATTCAGAGCACTACAAATTATAGTGCTTCTAGTTGAATCGGTTCATTTGGACAGTCCAATTGAGCAATCTGAACTGTCCATTTAAGTTCATAACACTTTTCACAGGCTACAAGAACAATACAATGATGGGATGATCCAATTCATTTTCGCTTAGGCTTTATTTTCTAGAGCCATCCGTTTTCAAGCCATGGATGGAACAGTTACAATAATTTCTTTTAAAAAAATTTGATTCCTTAGAATTATAAGAAATCCATGATGATCTCTGGTAACTGATGGATCAAATCGTTGATTGGATCTATTTTTGTGCAGACGATCTTGACCGTCATTAATTAAGGCTTTGTCAAATGCTTAATATTTCTCAAGTCGGTGTGCTGTTACATAGTAGCCTATGAAATTTGGATTGGACATTCATATGTCCGGATCAATGAAGCGGACTAAGTGTCCGGTGCAGCTCGGGGCAGTATACATGCTTGGAGAGCGTCATAGCATCTGCCTAACCTTATAAAAGGAAGGGAGAGAGAGACTCGACTGTGATCTGCTGCGTTTAAAACATGGTTGCGACTCTTCAAGGCTATCGGGGTTGCTGCCATCAACTCCACGCAGACAACTGAAAATTTGCAATGAGGGCTTGTTTGGAATCATGGAAAGGAAAGGAAAAACCATACTCTCTGCTAAAAACTAACTTTTAATTGTTTGTGAAGCATTTCTTTGTTGGAATTTGTGGGAAACATGATTCGTTTCCTCTCTCTTTCTCTCTCTCTTTTTTTTTTTTTTTTTTTTTTTTTTCTGAAAAATCAATAAATTTATTTTCCAATGTTCTCCTTCAAGAAAGTCATTTTCCCCACAACCGAAGGAAAATAGGATTTTGAAGCGTTAAACTCAAATGTGTGTTGAGAATTTGATAATCTCAAATTACAAATTTATAATTAATGTAAAAAAGAAAAAAAAAATAGGAATCCAAAATTCTAATATTAAGGATAGGTTGAAGCACGTGTAATCATGCTGTCTTTAAAGCGTTATTTGTCCATTCTCAAAATAATTAATATTGTTGATAGGTTGTAGGCAAATCGCTTCCAGGATACGACGAGCCTGTGTGTGGTTCTGTGTTTATCAAGCACGAAGGAGACACTAGTGGAACTCTGCAAACACAATTTTGCTGGCAGATGAAAATTATAAGAAAATTCTCAAATCGGAAAGAGAGATTGAAAATGAAGTTTAACTTTTCTGGATTAGACCACTACATTGGTCTGGTTCTCATGGACTTGTTGGTCCTGACAGTCTTAGATTCGTATTGAACCTGCTGGCTTTATCATAGAATAGGTGGAGCTTGCTTATTCAGATGAGAGAATGAATTGGTTTGCTTGGTATGATGGAATGAACCAGCTAAGCTTTGTTTATATAGGCAAGGGTGGCTAGGCGTTTTGGTCTAGGTTCATTATTGTAATGGACTGTTTCTAACTTTTGGTGAGAAGCTAGCCATTATTTGGCAGTTTCTGACCATTTTGCATGTGGGAGACTAGCCGCATGCTAGTCATTTATGATTGTTGGGCTAGCCACATGCATAAGTTTCTGCATGGTCAGGTTAATTACTAAATGAGCAGTTACACCAGGCCTATTAAATAGCTAGTTTAGCTCCTATATAAGGCAGAGAGGTCTCTCTTAGACCTCTTACACGCAACACTTCGAATCTAGCCACCTAACACCTCTCTTAGCCACTTTCACAATGCGACTCACACCTGCCTCACACCGGTTCACGAGGGAGCGACCCATCTGTGACACGATGTGCACGTGGGAAGTGCAAATTGTGCCACTAGTACCTCTATGGTCACACTGCCTCACATGCCTACGCCCTCGCACTGAGCCCGGGTCTGAGTCTGAGTCCATGACCATGCTTAAGCTCGTGCGCGTGTGTTCCAATACTTCGCAATGGAATATAAAAGTCTCGGTGTTCTTCTGTTTCACCAAGCCAATAGTAAGGTACTCAACACCCTACTTATTAAGAGAAAAATTTCTTCTCTCCTTTCCAACGTGGGACTATTCCCAAAAGTAAAAAAATTGTCTTTTCACAAACAATTATATATTTATATATAATTTTTTTATTTAAAATATTTTTAGCCAAAACATTTTTCATAACATGTGTCACCATCCACCTTCAATAATCTGACACACGCCACATTTTCCAATATAACTCCCATTGTAATTTGGCCCTTTGGTTTAGAGACTACCATTATACTTGTAGGACCGCGACACTCTCTGATACCGTTTATTGGGTGTGGAACCAACCTCAGAGATGAATTAAAACACGTAATAGAGAAAGAAAATTCAAAAAAACATAGAAACCATATAATTTTTACATGGAAAATCCTTGTGAAAAAAAAATCGTGGCACAAAGCGACAAAACAATCCACTATAATAAAAAATTTACAAGAGATGGAACAACTTACTGATAGAAAACCCTAGAATCCCCTTCATAACCCTCTCTTCGTGTTAAGCTCTATTGTGTTAAATCTAATCACATATTACAAAGAATATTTATACACTTCTGTATGTAATTAAAAACAAAACCTGCACTCATGCAAAACTTTCACAAACTATCGATCTGACTGTCAATTGAATTGACAGGACTTGACAAATAATCGATCGAATCAACACTGCTATCAATTGAATAAAAAACGTCCAAAATGTCTAGTAAGAAAAAATGAATTTTTGAGAATATTTTGATCGAATCAACACCCTATTAATCGAATCGAAAACTCTATTCTAGCAACAGATTGGAGGCACGCGATTAATAATATCCACTGTGGCTTCAATCCTCCATCTCCACCGCTCCAAGCTGTTATCACCATCTCTACCTATATTTATTGTAGCATCATCATCGTCGCTTCTCGTGTGCTCTTTGTCTCCATCTCTTCTTTGTCATGCCCAGAAAAGTCAAGCAAAACTTAAACTTCTCTCCAGGAATAACCTTCATAATCATGTCCGTCGAATTCTCACTAGTGTGAATCTTCTCAAGAGTATAATCGCCTTCCTCTAACATCTGCCTGGTAAAATGATGACGAACATCAATGTGTTTAGTCCGTAAATGGTATACCGAGATCTTTACCAATTTGATATCGCCCTTGCTGCCACAATATATAGGCATGACTTCCTGCCACAGTACATAGGCACGACTTTCTCTTGAAGCCCCAACTCATTCATCATCCCTTTTAACAAAACAACTTCCTTGAATGCTTCCATCATTGCCATATATTCAGCTTCGATTGTGGAAACTGCAACCATAGATTGAAGCTTCGACATCCACTGATAGCTCTACCTACTAACACAAATGAGTAACCAAAAGTCGACCTTATTGTCCATATTCCCTACATAATTTGTATCCACATAGCCTACAAGTTTTTCTTCAAAATTTTAAATATCAAGTTATAGTTTTTCGTACCTTGTATATAACAAAGTATCCATCTCATTGCTTCCCAATGTTGCTTGCTGGGGCTTGACATGTATCTGCTCACAACACCTACCACATGTGAAATATCAGGCCTAGTATAAATCATGACGTACATAAGATTGCCAACCACGCTCAAGTCGGGCACACGAGACATACCGATTTTCTTCATTTAATGCAGGACGTAGTTTTGATGAAAGCCGAAGATGAACAACGTGGAGAGTGCTAAACTGTTTTCGCCTTTTCTAGTCCAAACTTGACTAAAACTTTTTCAAGATACTCCTCCTAAGATAACCATTGCCTAATCTTTTCCATTCACCTTGAACCATTTAGGTAGCTTCATGTAGATTTGGTCTTTTAGTTTCTCATGTAAAAACGTAGTCTTCACATCTAACTGTTTCACTTTTAAATTGTATTGGACAACCAAAGCTAATATGAGTCTGATATATACTTGTTTGACCATAAACGCGAATATCTCATTGAACTTGATACCTTCTTTTGAGCATACCGCATCACTATCAATTTAGCTTTGTACCTATCCAGTTCTTTCGAAAAATCCACTTGCAACCGATCGTTGTCCTCCCAACGGGCAACTCCACTAACTCTCACGTTTTGTTCTTGTATAGATAGCCCATCTCATCATACATCACTGCCATCCACTTCTCTACATTTCTGTTTTCCAGTGCTTCTTGAAAAGTAGATGGATTCCCCTCTATAATGAGAGCAAATGCAACATTTGTGTCATCCCTGTATCTTAATGGTACTATGCGATTCCTTAGTGGATTTATCCTAACAGGTGGTGTAGCCACCTCTTCTTGTACCTCTATCTACGACTTAACTTTTTTAAGTTTTTCACCTTTGTCTATTTTAATATTAAAAATAGATTTTTTTTTTCTTTTCTTATACTTATCCTTCTGAAATAAGGAACCTTAGTTGAACTTGACGTCCCGCTAAATATGATTTTTTGTGAAACTCGGTCATACAATCTATATCCTTTCACCCCATCACCATAGCCAGAAAAATTATACTTCTTAGCTCTTTGGTCTCACTTATCTCTCTCAATTGATGTTACATGAGAGTAAACATCATAACCAAATATTTATAGTCTCGAGTAATCAACTGGCTGACCAGTCCATACTTCTTTTAAAATTTTACAATCAATAGGTATAAATGGGGATTGATTCGCTAAATAGCAAGACGTAAAGACGGCCTCAGTGCATAACTCCTTGTCCAACCCAAAATTACTCAATATACTCCAAGCCCTTTCCAAAACTGTCTGGTTCATAGTTTAACCACACCATTCTGGTATGGTGTGTACCTAATTATTCCCTCATTCTTACAATATTAATTAAATTCCCTAGAACTAATTTCTTCGTCGTTATTTGTCCTTAGAATTTTCACATTTCGCCTTGTTTGTTTTTCAATCATTTCTTTCCATGCCATGAAAGTGGCAGAAACATCAGATTTATGCCTCATAAAGTAAACCCAAACCTTTATAGAGAAATCATTTATGAATGTTACAAAAAATGACGACACTCCTCTATAAATAATAGGCAACGACCCTAACACATTTAAATGCACATAATCAAGCTGTCCTTTACTAACATATTTCTTGATTTTAAAATTTAACATTGATTGTTTCACATATATGCAATGCTCACATATATTTAAATTAAAACTTTTAAAACTAAGAATTAAACCACGATCAAGAAATATGTTCATACCGTGTTCTTTCATAAAGCCTACGCACACATGCCATATACGTGCCAACGTGGAATCTACTATAGACGTTGCAACTCCACCCGATATGGTATTCCTGATCAACTTGTAAAGATTTTCATTTCTTTGTGTGTTCATTCTATGAGTGCCCATTTTAAAACTTTCATGACACCTTTATAACTAGTGAACTTGCACCCGAGTGCATTTAGAGCTCCTAAAGAGATCAAATTCTTCTTTAAATTTGGAATGTGCCTCACGTCGGTCAGAGTGTGCTTCACCCCATCAAACATTATGATGCAAACTGAACCAAGTCTTATCACCTTATAGGCATGATCATAACCCATAAGAACTAGGCAACCATCATACTCATTATATGTGGTAAAAAAACTCCGATGAGGACACATATGGTACGATTCTCTCGTATCCAAAATCCACGTATGATAGAAGTGATCGACCTTGGGCACTAACAACACATCATTATCACTTGTTCCTTCATCCGATTATGTTGAATTGGCTTCCGTCGATGAATCATCTGACTTCTCATCCTTCTAGGTTTTGGGATATGTATAGTTCTTCATCATATGTCCTATCTTCCAACAATTTTAACACTTCAACTTGCCTTTGATATTAGACTTGGATCTCAATCGTGACTTCCCTTTCTCTCACTCAGAAGATCTTCCTCGAGCAATTAGTGCACCTGTAGAAGTACTTTTGCCTCCGCTATTCCTTTTCAACTGCTTCGATTGAAGGGTTGAGATAATGGTCTCGACATCCAAGGTATCCCTACCATAAAACAGAGTATCCAACAGATACTCGTAGGACTCTGGGAGAGGCGTCAACAAAATTTAAGCTTTGTCTTCTTCACTAATCTTCACCTCTATGCTTGTCAGTTTGTGAATAAGTTTATTGAATGTGTTAATGTGCTCAAAGAGATCCAAACCCTTCTGCCATCTTCAAAGTATAGAAATGTCTCTTTAAGTACTTCAGATTTAAATGATTGGTGAATGATTTGGTCATGTAGATGCTCTCTAACTTCATCCATAATCATGCGGTAGTCATCTCATCGGTAACATTATAAAGAACTTCATTAGGCAAGCACAATTGAATTATGTTAATCGCCATCTTATCAAGTTCATCCCAATCATCTTCCTTCATCGATTCTGGATGTTTCGCTTTTCCAAGGAGAGCATGCTACAACCCTTGTTGAATTAGGAGAGCTTTCATCTTCAACTTCCATAATTCAAAATTATTTTTACCTTTGAACTTCTCTGTTTCAAACTTCACATTCGATCCCCTCGATGTCATGTTTCTAGATTCAGTCTAATAACCCAACCTACACTTTGATACCACTTGTAGGACCCTGACACTCTCTAATATCGCTTGTTGGGTACGGAAGCAACCTCATAGATGAATTACACACGCAATAGAAAAAGAAAAATTCAAGAAAACATAGAAAACATAGATTTTTACGTGTAAAATCCTTGTGGGAAAAAACCTACGATACAAAGCGATGAACAATCCACTATAATCAGAAAGTTACAAAAGATAGAACAACTTACATATGAAAAACCTTGGAATCCTCTTCAAAACCCTAGCTTCATGCTAAGCTATATTGTGTTAACCTTAATCACGTATTACAAAATACATTTATACACTTTCATATGTAATTAGAAACAAAACCCTCACTTACGCAAACTTAAGAAAACTATCATCTGATTGTTGATCAAATTGACAGGACTCAACAAACCATCGATCGAATCAACACGACTATCGATCAAATCAACAACTTCCAAAAATTTCTAGCAAGTAAACATGAATTTTCAAAAATATTTTGATCGAATCGACACCCTGTCGATCGAATCGAAGACTCTGTTCTAGCAACAGATTGAAGGTACTCGATCAACAATAGTATCATGTGTGCTAACGTGCCATTTTCATATAACCTTTGCATTTGAGGTCCCTATAATGGCACGATGATGGACATTGCCTTTCATGTTAAGTAATTTGCCCAGTGCCAATAAAAATGTGCATGGTCAAATACAGGCGCGACAATGTAAAGGACAACATTGTCATTTCACATAGACAAACCTATGCTTTTCACTACCGGCACTACATTTAATCCAGATTCATGGTGCCTTTTCATTGAGCCACATCAAGGGTTATAAGAGGCCCTTTAACCAGGAGTTATCGACAATTCTCATCCCTTACATCACATAAGCCAATGTCACACATGTGCTTTCATGTATGTTCAAGTGCTCCATATATGGCACATCTGATGTGTACAAGTGCTATCTCTAGTTTTAAGTGCCCAGATTTCCAATGTTCCAATGTGTCTCATGTGTCACAAGTGCCACCATCAGCTCACATCCACAACAATTCAATTTCAATCACCCCTCATATGTCGTATATACCACATTTGCTTCTATTCATTTTCTAGTACGCCATATGTGCGGCGTGATAATGTGTCAGTAGTTAGGAATTAATTTTTTGAAGAAAAATTTTATTTTTTCAAAAAATAACTTTAAAAATAGGTTTAAATAGTAATAAAAAATTTAAGAAAAAATAAATAAAGAAAACTATGTTTCTTTTTTTAGAGTTGCCTATAAATAAGGTTTTCTTAAAAAAACACAAATTACTTTTTCATGTTTTTTGTTGAGGTTAAAATCTGGACCACCCTCCACTCAATGCTGTGAACTTGAAACAGAACCTAGTCCTGCACAAAAAAGGTGAGCAAAGGAGACCCTAGCTTAACCAGGGGACCCTCCGATGCCTAAATTAGGCTAGGGAATCTGGGTCTAAGTTTCATAATGTAGAGAGAGGGTACAAGATATTGCATACTTGTTGCAATGGGGGTTCCTTGGTATTTATACCTGTGGGTCGGGTGGATCGTGTCCATCAATCTTGGCATGATTTACTCAATCAAGCGGATATTGCAATCGTGGAGATATCTTCCACAATCTTTGAATCGCGTATCACATCGTGTCTTAATGGGGCATATCACTGGGCGTGATCTTTGGCCCACGTCTATACTTGGACTGATTTCTCAGCTCGATACTCCATGCTATGGTCAGGCAATCCTCATCCTAGCTCGGACTCATCCTATCCAAGTCTGCGGCTGAGCACTAGTGGTCAAAATGTTATGATTGGAGTTTGTAGAATGTGCCCGCCCGGGGTCTTAATCCTCGACCTCTGGATCGGATGAGGACGAGAACGAGGATGAGACCTTGGCTTGGCTAACCATCTTCAGATGAGGATGAGGACGAGGACGAGAGCTCATCTTTACTGATCCTCTTCGGATGTCTGCTCAAGTCCATTGTAGTGTTCTCCTTCCGAAACCCTATTGATCGATTCGATTCGCTTGAGTTGGTCCTTATCGGTCTGCTCACATTTTCCTATAACAGAAGCCCTCTACCCTCTTGGTCCAACTCCGGACTTGGAGAGTAAATGCCTGGGGAAATGAGGAGATGCCTCTACGCCTCCACTCATATGATGGTCCTAATGACTAGAGCATAATCACTATGACGATTATGCTTCAGGGGATGTGTGCAGTATGGCGGCCGCAACCCTTCGACTCTTGACCTCTGGGTGAAAGACACATGGCAGTGGTTACGATTCATAATCGGTGGAGCAAAGGAAGAGATGCCACGTGTTTGTAGAGAGGAGAGAGGCCGCCTGCGCCACAAATGACATTTAATGCTGATGGGGTTCAGACATGGGGACACGGACTCGAGCGTATCGTCTCTTTCCACGTGTCCCCTGGGTTCAGTGCTGAGTTGCCTCGGCTTCAGAGACAACTATCTACAATGATGATGTTGGACGATGGGGGGTTATATAAACCCTTCGTCGCTCTCATTCATATTCTCCTCCTTTTGCTCTTTTTCGAATCGCTTTCTACCAGGAAAGGTTTTTTCTTACCGGATAAAGGGTTTTTGTCAGTCGGAGGGGGGATTTTACTCAGAAGAGGTTGTCGGAGCAGAGAGAGTTCCTACCGGAGTAAATCGCCTACAACGTAGTGAGTCTTCCATCGTTTTAGCTTGCTTCTTCATTATGTCAAGTAATTCCGATGAAGTCCAAGAGATCCGAGGGTTGGGAGTGAACTCTGAGCCAGAGGCCACCGACTTGGGGCTCGGAGACTCCGAGGGCCCCCTCGAGGCCATACCGTTAAACCCATCGGCCAAGTAGATTGCTGGTCCAAGTGCCAAGAGTCGAAGCAAGAGACCGAAGAGGGCTCTTCGAGACCCAGCGGGGCGGTTTAAGGCTGGCCCAGTAGGGGGCAGATCAAAGGCAGAGATTCCTGGGGGCTCGATTTTGTTTGAGTCCCAAATGGCCCAGATTCGCGCCGATTATCAGATCCCGGACTCAGTGCACATCCGAGCTCCTTCTCCTATGGATCAAGTGGGTGTTCCTACTGAGGGGGTAATTGCCATATTCACCGCCGCCCTTCAATGCGGGCTTCAACTTTCCATCCATTCATTTGTACGTGAAGTAACCGCATAGCTCAGAGTGGCCTCGGGCCAGCTAACCCCGAATGCCTGGTGGATCCTAGTCTTCACTCCCATCATCTGACATCGGGTGAAGAATCAGAGGCTGACATTGGACGAGTTTTTGTATTTATACATGGCCAAGTATAACAGGTCCGAGCCTGCTTGGTATTACCTCTCAGCCATACCCCTGTGTATCTCGGGTCTGATAACCCAACTTCCCACCTCCAACAAAGATTGGAAAGGGAAGTGGTTCTTGTAATTGTTATATTGTAAATCTAGCACCTAGAGTTGTTAAATTTTGTTGTGCTAAATCATTTAGAATCTGTATCATGTGTTGATGAGATGAATAGATCAACTTCGTGCATTTTAAAGTTGTCCACGTCTTCGTTGAACTTTCTACGTATTCAAGTTGAAGAGTGTTGTTGAAGTTCAAGATTTCAAGCTCAAGTACATGTACAAGTTCAAGGCTCAAGTTCAAGTTTATTCTTTAAGTTCAGTACCTTAAAAAACTCAAGAACTCAAGCCCCAGTTCAAACTCAAGTTTAAGATTTTGAAGACAAGCTTCAAGTATTTTAAGTGATTGAGTTAGTAGATCGAAAGATGTTTTAATTGTTCAAACTCACAAACAAGGTATGGATGACCCTAGATTGACCATAGGATGAGTTATATTCATTGTATATTTTATGTGGGTCATTTCATAAGTTTATAGATCATTTCCTCGACTAGTCCTAGTATTTGTTTGACTAGTCCAAGCACTGGCTCGACTAGTCCAAGATTAGTTGCAAAATTTTAGAATTTTCTGTTGGATCCTCAACCAGTCGTGGAAATTGCTCGACTAGTTGAGTGAACAGTGCTCGACCAGTCATGCAGGTTCGACTCAAAGCCTAACAAGCTTTTCTGGTCCCACTCAACCAGCGAGTGCATTGCTTTACTAGTCGAGCAGGCCACACGACCAGTTGAGCAAGCTACTCAACCAGTCGAGTCATGATCTTATCTTATCGTGCCGAAAATTTTGAAATGTTGTTGGTCCTTTGACCAGTCGAACCGACCCTTAGACCAGTCGAGTGAACAGTATTTTCACCTATAAATAGAGGACAAATTTCAGAGTTTTTCATTCATTGCAAGCTAAATCAAGCCATCACTCTGAGAGATAAGTTCTTGCATTTGTTAAGCTATATTGTGCTCATTTTAGATTCATTTTAATAGCTTTTGTTATTTGATTTTGTGATCTCCATTCAACTCTATTTTATTAAAGAAGGGATTTGTAAGACTGGACATTGAACATCTTCGTCTACATCGAATTGGTTCTACCAGGCTTCATCAGAAGAAGAATCTTCAGATAAGTACAATTTAATTATCTGCATTTTGGTTTTTGAGATTAAGCCAGGAAAAACTCATTGTGGGGTTTTTAGAATTGTGTAAACCCATTTGAAAGACATGATTATGAAGGTTTTCAGGTGAACCTTGAAAAACCTTATTTGATAGTGAAAGCCAATATCCCGTGGGTGTGGATATTGGGAGTGGAGTAGTTGTGTGGCTATTTTCTAATAGTTGGTGTACACATAATCAAACCATTATAATTCTTGGTGTTGTGGATGATGATGATGATGGTGATGTATTGTGCTGAATGTTGTTATTTCCTTTTATGCACTTGTGGTGAATGTTGTAATAATTTTAGATTATTTCCTTTGCCTTCTTCTAAGTTTGAGTTTTTGATACTTACCAAACGTTTTAGTAAGGTTGTCCTGCCATAAGCCTTCGTTTTTGGTGTCAGGTTGTCCTTAGAACCTAGTTTGTATCAACCTCTTAATATTTGTGCATTTGAGGTTGTTTATAACTGTGCTATCTATCTTTGTTTATCTTTATAATTTCGCATTTATTTTTTAATTTGGCATAGTTCTATCACCCCCCTCCAGTACTTTAAGCTCGGCCTTTTCAAGTGGTATTAGAGCTTAAGAGCTCCTTTTTATTATTTGGATTTATTTCATGAGCTAACCGATCTAAGCTTATAAGATGTCAAATTTTGATAACCTCTCAATTACTAGGCCTCCACCTTTTGATGACTCCAATTATGCGTATTGGAAAGCCAAAGTATCTTTTTGAGGTCCATAGATGAGAGCATATGGCAAGCCACAATGACTAGATGGAACCCACCCACATCTGAAGTTCTAGGCACTGATGGAACTAAATCTGTTAAAGTTACACCTTATTATTCATGGACCACTCTTCAGAAAAATGAGAGTAGTGCCAATGCAAAGGCTTTAAATGCAATCACTTGCGCACTATCACCAATGAATTCAAAAGAATTATATCTTTTGATACTGCAAAGTAAGCCTGGGATATTCTAGAAATGACACACGAGGGTACAACTATAGTCAAGAAATCTAAACTTCAAATCCTCACCGCTCGGTTTGAGGAGATACGTATGAAAGAAAGTGAAACTTTCATGGACTTCTATACTAAGTTAAATGACATAGTCAACTCTATGTGGGGTCTTAGTGATAACATCCCAAAAAGTAAAGTCTGTGCAAAGATACTGCGCTCATTGCCTGAAAGGTTTAATTCTGAGGTCACTGTCATTCAGGAACTTCGTGATATGGATAACATGAGGGTTGAAGAACTTGTTGGTTCTTTATAAACCTACGAGTTAAATTTTAAGTCTCTTAAAGGTAAGTCTATCGCCCTTAAGTCTTCTAAAAATATTTCTTAAGATAATGCTAGTAATTCTGATTGTGAAAATTCTGAAGATGATATGACACTACTAGCCAAAAAGTTTTATAAAATTTTCGAAAGAAAAAAGAGAGTAGATTTTCAAAAACCTTCTAAAAAGAAAAGGACTAGATCTAAAAATTGGAAATCTATTAAAGACAGTTAATGCTTTAACTGCCATGAATACGGGCATCTGGCAAACAAAATGTCCAAAGAGGGACAAACCTAAGAAGAAAAGTATGTTGGCCACGTAGGATGAGTCATCTTGCTCTGAAGCTTCTTCTGAGTCAAATGATTCTGAACTTAAGTCTGCTAATGAGGTAAAGGCCTAAATGACTCTAGCCAGAGTCACTTCCTCAAACAGTTGTAATTCAACTTATGATGAAAATCTGAGAAGTGACCCTAAAAACGATGATGATTTACAAGATGCCTATAATGCCCTATACAGGGAGAGTTGTAAGATAGCTGTAAAACTAAAACTTTAAAAAGAAAAGTTTTTAAAACTGAAAGAAGATTTTGATAATCTAGTTTTAGAAAAATCGCATCTTTCTGATTGTTTTGAAAAAGCTAAGTGTGATTTAGATTTCAAAACATCCCAAATTGAAAATTTAAAATCTGAAAATGAAAAACTAAAACTAGAAGTCTCTTCTCTCTTGAGTTTGAAGGATACTTGGAGGTATGTCTAGGGTGATCCTAAACTAGAAAGATTACTAACCGGATTAAGGAAATTTGGCGATAGATCTGGTTTGGGTTACGATATGAATACTTCTCCTAAAAGTAAATTCACTCCTCCTAAGTTTGTTAAAGGGGAGTCCTCTAACTCAAAAGGGAAAAGTCTGAATCAAAATAGTTTCAAAAATCCTAAAACTTATCAGGCTATGAAACCTAAAAGCAACCATATCAATTATAGAAATCAGAATCATAACCCCTTAGCTGAGAAAATTATAGATTTACTTAAGAAGCTTCTAAAATCTAACTCAAATGGTAGAATGTATACTACTATAAGTATAAAAAAACCTACTATGCTCCAAAACCCAAAACAGTAATGAAATAGGTCCCTAAGGTTGCTTGTCTGGTTGCCCACACCGCTTTCAAGGCTTCGAGTCAATCAAAGTGGTACCTACACAGTAGTTGCTCTATACACATGACAGGTGACAAAGATTTTTTTCACCAATCTTAAAGATACTGATGGCTCAGTCACATTCGGTGATGGTAGCAACTGTAGAATTGTTAGCCAAGGTACAGTTCAACTCTTTAATCTTCCTCTATTTGAGAATGTTTTATATGTAGAGGGCCTTAAGCATAATCTCTTAAGCATTTCTCAAATTTGTGATAATAAACATAGCGTCAAATTTACCAACCAAGGGTGTGGGATTTCTAATGAGAATGGTTCTGTGATATTAACTGGTCGCAGAACATCTTAGAACTGCTATATAGTTAGTGATTCAAGCTCATTTAAGTTATCATGTTATATGGTCTAAACTAATGAGACCGATCTATGACAAAAATGCCTAGGACATGTACACTACCGTAATCTTTATAGATTGAGCAAAGATGAAGTAATAAGAGGTCTACCCAAGTTAAAGAAAATGGATAAAATTTGTGACGAATGTCAAATTAGAAAACAAACTAGGAGTGCTCACAAGAAAGTGAACTCCAGTGCCACATCTAAACCCTTTGAAGTCCTCCACATGGATCTCGTTGGACCTACTAGAACGAAGAGTCGAGGTGGTAAGAAATATATTCTTGTAATAGTGGATGACTTTACCAAGTTTACATGGGTAGTTTTCATGAGAGAGAAATCTGAAACTCTCGATGAAGTGATAAGGATACTCAAGCGTATCCAAACTGAGAAGGAATCACGTCTCTAAAATTCATAGTGATCATGGTTTCGAATTTGACAATAGCAGTTTTGAGAAGTTCTGTAGCGATCATGGTCAATACAAGAAATTGGCCTTTTACCGATGAAATTATTATCGACGAAATTGGCCTTTTATTTCGTCGGTAAAAAGGACTTTCTCCGACGAAATTACTGACGAAATAATTTATCGCAGGTAAAAGTGTTTTTCACGATGAAAATTTTCATTTTGTCGATAAAGAGGACTTTCCCCGACGAAATTACCTACGAAATATTTAATCGTTGGTAAAAGTGTTTATCCCGACGAAATTTTTTATCGGTAATAGGTGTTTTGACTTTTTTGATGAAAAGGAAATTTTGAAAAATTTTATTACCGGCGAAAACTACTTTTGTCAGTAAGTTTTTTTCTCGACGGACATAAACCGTCGGCAAAAATCTGCTACAATGTTATTACCGATGAAATTATTTTCGTCAGTAAAAGTGTTTTTATCGACGGACAGAAATCATTGGCAAAAATTTGGTACAATGTTATTACTGACGAAAATATTTTCTTCAGTAAGTGTTTTTACCGACGGATATAAATCGTTGGTAAAAATTTGATACAATGTTATTACTGATGAAATTAATTGTCAGTAAAGGTGTTTTTCCCGACGGACATAAACTTTCGGCAAAAATCTGGTACAATGTTCTTATAATTTTGTCGGTAAAGTGTTTTTCCCGATGGACAGAAATTGTCAACAAAAATCTAATACAATGTTATAACCAACAATTATTTTTGTTGGTAAAAGTGGTTTTACCGACGGACGTAAATTGTCGGCAAAAATCGCCATATTGAATTTTTTGATAAAAAATAAATTTTAATAGAATCTTATTACCGAGGAAATTAATTTCATTAGTAAAGGTGTTTTTCCCAACGGACACATTGTCAGCAAAAATCTGATACAATGTTATTACCGACGAAATTAATTTCATCAGTAAATGTGTTTTTACCTACGGACAGAAATTGTCGGCAAAAATATGATACAATGTTATTACTGACGAAATTTAATTTCGTCAGTAAAAGTGTTTTTCCTGATGGAAAGAAATCGTCGACAAAAATCTGTTAAAATATTATTACCGACGAAATTATTGTCGTTGTTAAGTGTTTTTACCGACGGACATAAATCGTCGGTGAAAATTGATGTCACGCCCCAAATTCAGAAAATGGGCTCACAAAATTCTCGATCACCGAATCCGGTGTCGACAGCCTCCGTAGTGCCCCATTCTCGGTTCCTGGCACTCATGTGCTAGATTCCGATCCTGGGATCTTACAAGTAGGATTTTCAGTGTGAATTTTTTTTTTTTTTTTTTTTTTTTTTTTTGTAATGGAGCATAACCACAAGCATAACCAAGTCACAAACAACATCACCACATATCCACTAATATAAACATTTGAATACATTGCTGAAAGAGAAATACATATGTATCAAAATCAAAGCTCGTAAGTCCACGCACGCTCCAAGTTCTACGCTGCTGCGACCTAACGCCACCTGCACGCATCTATCGTGCATAAGCTTATAGAAAGCTTAGAGGGTGGTGAAAGTGTATGTAAGGTAAGTGCCAGGTATATAATAAAGCCCATAAATCATTCATCATCAGAATAAGCAGAAATATTGACAAGATCATGAATCATGCGATATTAGAGTAAGCGGAAATATACTGGTAAGCCCATGAGTCATATAATATCAGAGTACGCAATGCAGATCATAATGAGTCAAATATCATATACCACGGATGCAATGCAATATGCAGATCCTGCCAAGTCCGTCTAAGCCATATAAGTGAAGAAACGTAGCAATCCAAAATGCCACATGCCGTGGATGAAATGCAATATGTGATGCGAATGAAAAGACCAAGCTGGAGTGAAGTTGGGATGATAGTACGTAGTATCGCAGGCTATGGGGTCCATTACAAGGGAATTCTATCCAAACCAGTCCCATACCTAAATTTGGATAGTCAAACACAATGTGGTAAACTCCTGATCTCAGGTTAGTCATGTGGCCCAACTGAAATTTTGGCCATTATGAAGGTACATGTAACAAATAGTTGCTCACCACCAGCCCGAGTGGATAGTGAATGGATGAATGAATGAGTATACAACTCCTACTCAGTAGCCTGCCAACCACTGGTAGCTCGTCCAGTGTGGTAGCTCGCCTAGGCCTCAGCCCCTCCCACATCACACCCACCCACATCAGCGTCCGCCCACGTGCACCCGCCCACATGTGCAACAGTGACGGGGTGTCATAATATCATGTCTGTCCTCATATCAAGTCCACATATCAGTACGGTTCCTCTCTGGGGAATCACCGGGGTTTATTACACTCCACACTGACTGCTGCCTCCCTAGCCACACAACCCAGCGAGTGGAAGAGATCACACTATCTGCTTGACTAGTAATCTGCTAATACCTACTCGGCTCGTTGATAGTGGACTCATTTGTGAGCTGGTCAAACTCATCCTAGCTTATAACCCTCTCACTCGGGGGGATAAGGCCACACCCCCTCCCAACCGACCATGACAAAGTGGGAGATGCAGCCTACTGGTATTTGGCACTCGAGCGCTCATGTATCCACTCGGTCTAGACTTTGGGCATCTTCTGGCCTCAAAGGTTTAGGGACTTTCACTCACGGACATCCAAGGTGCCCAAATGCTCAAACCAAACATTTTCGGTGTCTCATCTAGCCATCTACGACATGCCTGTGGAGGTCACAGCCCTGATGTCACTATGTCATACGTAATCACAATAACACAATGTATGATGCATGAGTCATGCAGTCCAATTATGCATCAATCCTACGCATACTGTGCACTCATGTGGGATAACTCCACCTATCAGGGAGTCTTATAAGCCATCTGTACTATGACATATGCAAGGGTCAATCACATCTCACAATAAACATGCAGATGATGCATATGGGCATATATCATGATGTTATGCTGTCACATACTCATAATCGATATCAATAACTGACATTAACAATTGACCTCGACAATGTGGACATTTAACCATCATTGCCCCTAAGGAATGACCCATATAGAGCTTAACATAGTGGACCCATGACATCGCATAAGGACCAAATATACAACACCATGGGCCTCACTCAAGAACTTAATACACATCATGATGGGCCTCTCACATGGGCCTAATATACATCACAATGGACTCCATCGCCCGACCCTCAAATGCATTACAATGGGCCTTATTACATAAACCTCATATTCGTCACATTAGGCCTTAAACACGGGCTGCATATACATCACATAGGTCTCAACAATCGGCCTTGGCAATCAAAATTGGCCTCGACAATCGAAATTGGCCTCAACAATCAGAATCGACACTCGGAATCGGCCTCGATACTTGACCTTGATAATTGGAATCGGCCTATACAATCAGCCTCGACAATCGGAATTGGCTTATATAATTGGTCTAGACAAATTAGAATCGGCCTCGATACTTGACCTCGACAATTGGAATCAGCCTATATAATCAGCCTCGACAAATCAAAATCGGCCTCGACAATCGAAATCGGCCTATACAATCGGCCTCGACAAATCGAAATCGGCCTCGATAATCGAAATTAGCCTATACAATCGGCCTCGACAAATCAGAATCATCCTATACAATAAGCTGCCGACAAATCGGTAATTGGCCTCGATATTTCGCATTGATAATCGGACCACCGATAATTGGAATCGGCCTATACAATCGGTCTTGGACAAATCAGAATCGGCCTATACAATTAGCATCGACAAATCAAAATCGGCCTCGATACTCAGCCTCGACAATTGGAATCGACCTATATAATCAGCCTCTACAATTAGAATCGACCTATACAATCAGCCTTGACAAATCGGAATCGGCCTATACAATCGGCCTCAACAATCGAAATCGACCTATACAATTGGCCTTGACAAATAAGAATCGACCTATACAATCAGCCTCGACAAATGGGGATCACTATCTAATCGCCTCGACAATCGATCGACCTCGATACTGGGCCGACATTGAATTAGAATCGCCCGATATCACTGACAATCAAAATCGGCTTATACAATCAGCCTCGACAAATCAGAATCGGCCTATACAATCAGCCTCGACAAATCAGAATCGGCCTCGATACTCGACCTCGACAATCGGAATCGGCCTCGACAAATTAGAATCGGCCTTGACAATCGGTGAGAATGGGTCTATCAAGGCTTAAGGGAAGGTTGTAATGAGTACTCTAAACCATCATTGCCCATCAATGTGGCCATTTAACCAATATTGCTCCCAAGGAGTAGCCTACATAGGGCCAAACCTATAGTGGGCCCATGGCCTCACATACAATCATAACGGGCCTCATTTACGTCACATCGACCTCGTCATATGGGCCAACATACATCACATCGGGCCTGGAATACACAACAAGTAGGCCTTAAATACATCATATGGGCCTCATCGCACGGGCCTCAATACTAGGCCTTATATATCAAGTGGGCCTCATTACATGGGCCTAACAATACAAACGGGTGGGCCCCATCCATGGGCCAAATACATCATGATGGGCCTCATGGGTGGGCCGCACCAATGAGTTTCATGTATATTAAATAGGCCGCACCGATGAGCCTCATGTATATCAAATCGGGCCGCACCAATGAGCCTCATGTATATCAAATCGGGCCGCGCCAATGGGCCTTATGTATATTAAATCGGGCCGTTCCAATGGGCCTCTTGTATATTAAATCGGGCCCACCCTTATGTATTTTTAAGATCCAACCTATTCATAAGTTAACATAGAGATAGATGAAGTGAAAACATCTATCAGCTTAATTGAAAACTACTGGGGTCCTTAGAAGTTTGAACGGTGGATGTTACGATCCACTATTTAAATGGTGGGGTCCACTTGAACTTTAGATTTGACCGATCCTTTACATCATACCATAAAATGATACCTCAATATGGTTGGACGGTTTGGATACAACGTATGCATCATGGTGGGCCCCACCATTGAAACGATGGACGGTGTAAAAATACATACATCAATGTGGGGTCTGCGGGCTTGCTGTCAACAAAGGAGTAACTAGATAGCTACTGTACATGCAGCTGACTGCACTAAAAAGGCAGAGGTGGGTCCCACGTAGGGCCCACCACCATGTATATGTTATATAATATATATAACATATGATATATAATATAATATATTATGTTTATAATATATCTGACGTCCAGGCTGTCCACGGCCAGGACAGTCACATACATCAGGGGTATCCCCACACATGAGGTGAGTGTGGGTGAAACACTACATCAGTGGGTCCCAAGTGGGGCCCACCATAACGTTTCCATCCAATCGTTAATAAGGTCACAGGCACCTGAATGAAAGGAAAAACAAATTTCATAATGATTCAAAACTTTTGTAACCACAGAAGGGTTTCAATGGCAGACGCTCAATCCCACTGTTTCCCTGTGACGTGAGCCACCTGAGCTCATATATGGCTGATGTTTGAAGTGGCTCACGGCTAGAAGGGGGCCCACCATATGCACGGTGTTGATGTTTCACACACATCACGGTGGGGTACACGGCCTTATATGCACGCCCTGTTCAGCCTTCTGACTATCATTGCAGAAAGAAAAAGCGTCAGCCGCTTTATGTATTTTTTTTAAATGGATTCTTTTTGCGTGTTTTTCACAGGTGGGGCCTGCCTTAGGGGAATCCACCCCGTCCATTGGCTCATATGGCTCAAGACAAGTCAAACAAGCCTAATATTCGGTATATTTTGACGTATCGAAACATCAGGGTGAGTTTTAACTGTAAAAACTACTATTTTCTATGCTACGGCCCACCAAAAAATTGGATTGGCTTCACATTTTGGCTCAACGCCTAAAATGAGCTGAGGAATGGAATGGATGGCGTGGATTGGATCAATGCATCAAGGTGGGGCCTGTATGAGTGGCCCACCCAAAAGTTTAGAATCAAGCTGATACTTTAATATATATATATATATATATATATATATATATATATATATATATATTTCTTTCTTTCTTTCTGCTGTGAGTGCAACCCACTGTCGGTTCACACCTCATTGGACCACGACCAGCGTCCAGGAACGCTGGACGTGTGAATGTCCATCAAGGTGGGTCCCACACGGACGTGGCCCACTTGATTGGGTTAACTTGATATGTGTGTTTCCCCATCGCTAAAGGGTATGGCCCGCATGGCTTGGACGACCATGGGGTCCATTTGATGGATGGTCTAGCTATCACATACACTCATCATGTGGGCCACGAAAATAAAGGAAGGAGAGAGAGATAGAGAGAGAGAGAGAGAGAGAGAGAGAGAGAGAGAGAGAGAGAGAGAGAGAGAGACGTGTCATGGAGGGACCCCGACACTGTGGGCCCTCCCTTCCATGCATTCAATCATACATCAAGTGGGTCTTAATACATGTGGGCCCACCAAAACAAAAATCAATGGTGGAGATTACTTCTCCACTAAGAGGGAAGGTCTAGATGACCTCTTTCAATCTTAGAAAAGTAAACATCATGATGGGGTCCATGGAGAATGGCCCATCATGGAATTATCATGAGAATTAAGGTGGGCCATCAGCCACATCTAGGGCCCAAAGTGAGATCCATACCATCAATCAGTAGGTCCCACTTGGCCCATCATCAAAACATGACAATCTAGCCTATAAAGCACCCACCGTTTGATCTTCTTAGTCTGATGGAACGCCGAGCTCCTTGTGTCTCACTTTGATGGAAGGTGTGAGAAATGAAGGGCTAGGATGGTGGATCTTGGGGTGGGAAGTGGGCCACACACACTCACTTTTCTCACTTGGGGTTGCTTGGACGTCCACCACTTCTTGGTTGCTTGGAATTTATGTTGAGAAAGAGAGAGAGAAGGGGTGGTTGTAAGAAAGGTGATGGGTGTAAGGTGATAGGTGATGGGCATATACTTGACATGTATGGGTGTGTAAGAGAGAGAGAGGGAGAGAGTTGACTTTGGGGTTGCTCTTGTACTTGACATGAGGTGATTTGTTGATTGATTGATGGGACATGATGTAGAGATTCTCTTGGGATTTGCAATGTGTGGTGTTTTCCTCGAACTGAACGCCGGCCCACATCTACCTACCAGGGTATCGGATTGGTGTGCAAGATGCGGCGTTGGAACCGCGGCGCGGTGCGGTCGCAATGGTATAAGTCTTAGACTACACCGACTCAAATCTACAGGATATATGACTTACGATCGCGCGCAAACATCGATTATACATCGCAGGTTGTCGGAATTCGATGGGAGGGATCATGGGAGTTGATGGAACAGTACGGACTAGGATACGAGTTTTACAATTGCCATATTGAATTTTTTGATAAAAAATAAAATTTGATAGAATCTTATTACCGACGAAATTAATTTCGTTGGTAAAGGTGTTTTTCTCGACGGACATAAATCGTCGGCAAAACTCTAATACAATGTTATTACCGACGAAATTAATTTCGTCGATAAATGTGTTTTTCTCGACGGACCGAAATCGTCGGAAAAATTATGATATAAGGCTCTTACCGACGAAAATTAAGTTCGTCGGTAAAAGTATTTTTCCCGACGGACATAAATCGTCGGCAAAAATCTGGTACAATGTTATTACCAATGAAAATTAACTTCGTCGGTAAGTGTTTTTCCCGACGGATATAAATCATCGGCCAAAATCTGGTACAATGTTATTACTGACGAAATAACATTTTCGTCGGTAAAGGTGTTTTTCCTGACGAACGTAAATCATCGCAAAAATTTGGTATAATGTTATTACCGACGAAATTAAATTTCATCGATAAAAGGTATTTTACAGATTTTGGAGTTGCAATGGTCTTGCAGATTTTGATGCTTTAATCGACAACTACTGTCATCACTGGAACCTATGGATACTTGGCACTTGGTAATGGAATTTCGACGTAATTCTATTTCGATTCTAATTTTTGGGTCTGATTTATTTAAAATTGGTTTTTACTCAAAAATCTTAAATATTTTCAGTAATCTTGGATAGAATGTTTGTTTGCATTGTCATTTCACAGTTTGCATAATTCTGTCTTTGCTTCTGAATTTATTATTATTATTATTAATCCCTTTGAATTGAATCTTGATTTGGTTGGATTATATTTGAACTTAATGCATATGAAAAACATGTGTAGTTTTACAAGAGGATGTGTTTGGATGTACCCAAATCACAAGCATTCCGGATATTTGGGCAGAACAGAACACATGTTGATCCAACAGAACGGTAATTGTCAAGCAAGCTATTGTTTCTTGGCATGAAATCATGATTGCTGGCATTGTAGATTGGACCTTAAACATTGGAAATCCTGATTTGAGTGGAAATGCATTTGAGGACATCCAAACAAAACCTTAATGGGAGGAAGTTCATTCATTCTCCCCAGCTGTATTAGAATTTTATTGCCATTTCATTTATCTAAATTGATTCAAAACATAAATGATCTTCCTTCACTAGTTAAATAATGATCAATGTCATCCTATTCCTAATAAAAGAATACGTGCGTTCATCTAAGGCGACAATCAAATGCGAGAACATGAACATCGAAGCAGAATCCGACAAGAACATGAACAACTTTAAAGTAGTATTGATGGAGCTGATTATTGGGAAAAAACCCATCGAAGCAGAATCCGACGAGAACATGAACATCGTCTTTTGGGTCTCACAAAAGATCCCAACCAAAGAAGGGGTGTTCAATGTCTTGGACAAGCGATTATCGGGCTCATTCAAGGACGAGATGATCCAAACACTGAGAATTGCCATCCGTTGCACTTGTTCGGCCCCACCTCTTCACCCCACCATGAAAGAAGTCATCTAATTGCTGATTGATGCAGATCCGTGCCAATTCTACGCTTACAAACTGTCAAATAAGCTCAAAGATTCATCAAACACCATCAAGCCTTAAAACCCATTAGAGTTATAATTAGAAGAGGATTTGGTAGGGAATGTAAGAACATGAGATGCAAAAAGTACTAGCACAAACACATGTTGGCATGGCACGTGTGCACAAGATCCAGGCTGTTCAAAAGTGGGCCTTCATAAATCATGTATTCTGTCAAAAAATAAGAGTGGTCCACTCATCAGGAGTATAACACATCCATAAGAAACAAACATAAAAAATTGACAGAAAATCTGGAATGTACAAGTGTGGCTCATCTGATGATCCAACCGGCTCAATTTTTCGGCCAGAGAACATCCTTGGAGGGACCCACTTGACCAATGGCCCGGATCCTACATACACATGCCAGGCTGGCACACTGTCTCTAAATATGCCAAGTTAGTATTGAGAGACTTGCTTATAAGAGTTTTTCTTTCTTTGTTTGTTTATTTTTTTTTATGTGTCCCCTTTAGGTTATGAGATATCTCAAAAATCATCCGTATACGAAACTCAGGTGGGCCATACCATCTAAAACTATGTGAAGACATCCTAAAAAATATAAAAGCACTTGGTGGGGCCCACATGAGTTTTGAATGCGGCTAAAACTTGGTCTGACTCCTCATCTAAGTGGGTCACACATAATGAGTGGGTTGGATATGTGAATCACATCTAGGCAAGCACAATATATGATTATGAATGTTTTAAGGAAACCCATCTCCACTACATTTAGATGAGTTGCTCATTACCCTTAGCATACTAAGTAAATTCTGTGGGGTCCACCGTTATTTATTTATTTTATCCACTCCGTTCATCCATGTTAACAGATAATTTGAGGTCTAAAGAACAAAAAGGAATCATATCCAAAGCTCAAGTGGACCACACCACAAGAAATAGTGTGATTGAACCTCTACCATTGAAAATTTCTTGGAGGCCATAGAAGTTTTGGATCAAGCTGATGTTTGTGTTTTCTCTTCATTCATATCTTTTTGATATTATGAACAAGGTGGATGGCAAATAAACATTACTGTGGGCCCAAGGAAGGTATCAATGGTGGAAATCATTATTCCACATTGTTTCGTGTGGCATGGTTCACTTGAGTTTTGGATTTACCAAAAATTTGAGATAAACCCACACCGTTCATCCATTTTTCGAGTCATTTTAGAGAATTATCTAAAAAATGAATCATATCCAAAGATTAAATGGACCACACCACAAATAAGGGGAATAGATTGATTACTCCCCCTGACACCATCCAATGGTTAGTGGTTGGTGCTCTGTGGGCCCCACCATGATGTATGTATTTAATCCATGTCATCCACCTATTTTTAAAGATCATCTCATGGCATGAGACCAAAAATGAGGTATATCCCAATCTGAAATGGACCACATTATAGGAAACAGTGTTGAATGAGTGTCAACCATTAAAAACATTTTGGGGTCCATAAAAGTTTTGGATCAAGATGATTTTTGTTTTCCCCCTTCATCTAGGCCTGTATGACCTAATAAATAGATTGGATGTCAAATAAATAGTACAGTGGGCCTTAGGAGGATTTTAATGATGGATATCCAATCACTATTATTTTCATGTGGTGTGGTCCACCTGAGATTTATATACCTCTCATTTTTGGGCCCCACCATGATGTATGTTTTGTATCCACACCTTCCATCCATTTGGAAAGATCATTTTAGGGCAATATCCAAAGAATGAGTTAAATCCAAAGCTCCAGTGGACCCCATCACAGAAAACAATGGGACAGTGACGCCCACCATTAAAAACTTCTAAAGGCCACAAAAGTTTTAGATCAAGCTGATATTTGTGTTTTCCCTTATGTCATGTATTTTTTAACTTTTGAATAGGTTGGATTTCAAATAAACATCATGATGGGCCTTAGGATAGTTTCAACGATGGGAATCACTCTCCGCTGCTGGAAAAAATAAACGAGGGCTTTTCACCTCCCGAATAGCATCCCCAAATCGCACACGCCAAATTTCTCTCCCAAAACCCTTCTTCCCTCTTCTCTCCCAAATCGCCCCATCCCCAAATTGCACGTGCGCCAATATTTCTCTCCCAAACCCTTCTTCCCTCTTCTCTCCCAAATCGCCCCATCCCCAAATCATGCACTCCATCCCCAAATCCCGAAAGTCTCTCTCTCTCTCCAACGTCCCTTCACTCCGGCCTCTCTTGATATGGCTTCCATTTCCATTGCTTGTTGAAGACACTAATCTCTCGGCCGTTGCCCTCCTTGCTGGAACATGCCAAAGTTCAAGAAGGCCTGCAAGAGGAAGAAGCACCAGCAATAGCCGCAGCAGTAGCTCCCCTTCTCCAACAGCCACAACAATATGCTACTCTCTCTCTCTCTCTCTCTCTCTCTCTCTCTCTCTCTCTCTAGGTTTCATCATGTTTAAAATATCTTACAGAGTGTGATGGATGATACTCAGGCACTTAGAAATTGCATACATGTTATACATGGTGAAAAAAATCTGATATGCATCTTGCGGGTGGTGTGGTTTTTGGTTTTGTTTTGTTCTATTTTTTTTAAAGTTTTTTTTTTGCTATTTCCTGTTGCTTTTCCCTTTGGTTTTTAGTATGGAGTTTCAGTTTGCTATCTCAGTGGTCTGTTTCTCTCCGTTCTGTTTTTCTTTAATGGAGCTTCTATTTCTCAAAGTGTGATGGATGGATTGGGTCTTGCTCCAATGTGTCACATTGGTGTAGTACCCACCTGTTGGAAGCTAACTCCATTGAATGGGTGGTTATTATTTTCCAATAAAAGTGATCTTTTTTACAGGACGTGTGATTAAGGATGAGAATTACATGACAGATGGTCTAGATGGATGATCAGAAATGTGAACTATGTGGGCCAATCATTTCTCTAGATATAATGAATCACACTTACAAATTTTGCTCACATGAGCAACATCCAATCCACTCATTTTTTTGGTCACATGATATACCATAGAAATTGAGAGTTGTAGTTGATGAAGAGATGGAGCAATCCCTACTTGTTCATTTAACTTGGACACTACTTAGATGAATAGACAGTACACCACACGTGATTCCAAACCTGTAAGCCTACTAAACACAGTCATTATAATTTCTAGGAAGTACAATTCCTACTAAAAGTTGCCCAAACAAAGAAAATATAATGGTTGATACTTGAAAAATCCAGGATATCCAAACAACTCATTAGCTTTATTCAGTGAATCGGGTTTTAAGATTTTGACTCAGTTACAGTGAGTTCATCTTGGATGGTTTGATCTGAGTCACTATATGTTGTGTGAATAATTTTTCAAGTGATTTTCAAACATCAGATGCTGCCAAAGTATCAAATCATTCCCTTTTTTAAATGGGACCCACAATACAAGTGGTATTCATGCATCTTAATGCAAACAGTGGGAACTTTCATTGGTGGAACATTTGGAAAAAGATAAAGAAAAAAATCAACAGGATCTTAAGACATTTATGCATATGGACTCATCAGCTTGTATGTTTCCTTGGCTTTGTTTTTCCTAAGTGGATTGCTACTGTAAGAAAATTGTTGATTGCTTGGAATCGAAATTGTAGCTCAATGGAAAGCACTCAATCGCTTCAACCTCGACGTGTTAGTTTCATGTCTAGATTACCCATTAGAAAAAAAATGTTGATCACTTGCTTTGTTGGTTATATCTTCTTTAGCTAGTTGGTGATATTGTTTTAGAACAATAAACTTCATATCTTGTTTGGAGGTTTTTTTTTTTCCTTTTCTGTTTCCTTTGGTTTGCTAATTTGCACTCAATCGCTTCAATGGAACATACTTCCGTTTTCACTCCCAAATAGTAACATATGGGTTTCACTCCCAAACAGTCCATTATCTGAGAATGGACTTGAAATCCCTTGCAACTTCTGTTGCTACTTGCAAGTGCTGGAAAATAACAGTTAAGTTTTCTAGGGATATCTCCCGAATGTAGACTTGTCATTTATTGGCCCCAACTGCACCGATTCCATGTTCCAGAACATAATGATGTCCCTTTATTGAGCCAAATGGAAATGGAAATAAACGTGTTGAATTTTGGCTTATTGTAGAATAGATACTACACTTGATTTTAATCAAAAGGCTAAGAAGATATGTTATGTATGTTGAACTTCTTGGAAGTTGCAAATCTTTGGAAGAAAATGTGCTTTGTCAAGATATACCACCACTACAAGAAAGATGAGAATATTTATATTTTGACATTTAATCTCATTGTTCTTGTTACTCAGAGGTTTTGGATTGATGGGTCTTGATCTATATGCATGTTTGATGCTCTTTTAGTAGTAGTATTGATGTCACTCTTTTTATATCCTAACTTGGGATTTCTAGAACTCTACATGGTGTTGCTGCTTGTCTTTGCATATGTGAAAGTATATGTAGATTTGCATATGTAATGTTGATTTCTCTTTGTCATAATATGTCAGATGGTTCTTTTCTTTCTCTTGTTATAACCTCCTAGAATCAATCTTGTAATTTTGCCGTTTGAGTCAAGAGATGTAGCTTTCATGAAGCCGTCATAGCAACTTGTAATATTGTAAGACAATTGCTAGGCATTGGTTTCATGTAGTGGAACCTTATACAATTATGCATGAGGAGTTTCCAAGAGGTGTTTCTCTTTTCTTTTTTTTTTGTATTTGTACTTTTTATGTGTATGCTATTTATTTTCTTTTTATTGCACAATAATCTCCTTGGGTAGATTGAAACTTAATTATATGACTATTTTAGATTTCATCTTTAAATTATACTTGTTCATTTCAATTGTCTTACTGACATGCCTGAGCAGGTAGGCTTATTGATTTTTATTTTTATTTTTGTTTAGGCTGTTTGGTTGAATTGTCTAGGCTTGGGCAAAGATGGTTTTATGACTTATACCTGCTTTACCGTTTGTGTTTGTATTGTGCAAACTTCAAGATTTACACAAGATGAGAACATTAATATATGGTAATGAGGATGCTAGATGAAAGATTTGGGGCCCATCATTCAGTGTCTGAATCATTGAGATTTGGGACCCTACTATAGCAAATTTCTCTAGTTTCTATTTCCACATTTATTTATTGCTTTACATATAGGCTTCTTTAGTTCAAAAATAATTTTTTTTAGTTGTTAAGTAATAAGAACTCATGTTTAAAAATATAGTTGTTAATTGATCCTACTTATAATATATTTATTGCTTCATTTATAGAATTTTACAATAAGAAGAAATAGAGTTCAAGAATAAGCAGGAGAAGAGATGAGTAATTGTAACGCTCTGAATTTCGAGGGTCGAGCAAAAGCTCTGCTCTCGAGATTCAACACATCACTTATGCAACATGGATAATGATGTTCAGATTTCGTCTATATTAATGAGTTAAACATGAGTGAGATTATACCAAAATAACATATTATACTCTAGGTGTAATTAAATTAAGCAAGCGGAAGTCTTAAGTAGGTGTATTTAAACATGAAAGTGTTTCACAAACTCCGGAGTATGAATATGTACCAGGCCGAATATATACAAGTATTGTTTTAAAATATACAAAATATCAAAATGTAAAGAGTTCAACTAATTCATATATCCCATCACTAATGCAACAAAATGAATGATGATTGCATGTCAAAGACGAGGTCTACATAGACCCGAGCAGAAAGCCGTGATAGTAGGAAACTCCTCTTCGTCTCCATAAAGTCAGGTTAAATAAATCAAGTGCGGTTCTAAAATGTACCAAATGTGAGGAAGACTTCATAGCCCGTCAATACAATGTACTTCTAAATCATAGAATTCCTCCTATTGGTATTTTAAAACATCGTCCCAGGCTGGGAGTGAGTGATCAACTCAGTGGTACTATAAATAAAGGTTAACATGTTATCAAGTCAATCAAGCAGTAATGATAAAGCAATACAAAATCACTTCCAACTACTCTTGTTAATGCAAGAATGAAGTGCAGTAATGATGCATGCCCTCGCACAAAGCTCCCTCACAAGTGACTTCGACAATGAAGTTTGTGCATGACATACTCCCTAAAGTACAACTTCCTTGCCAAAGCACATGCAATGCGGTGCATGGTCGTGTTAGCCAAGTTCTTAATTAAGCTTATTCATATAACAGGTTCGGGAAGTTAAGGTACCTCCCTTTATATCATTATCCCAAACAAATGATCCATCCAGGGTCATCAATCCTAGTTAACCACATGCGATAGGCAAGTTGTAAGGCATCACCCCTAATGAAATAGTAGTCGATAGGCAAATTTAAAAGTTTATACTCGGGTTCACTATGGAAAGGTTCGTCACCTTAGTGTAGGCCTACAGCTCGAACACGGTGTCCTATACCACCATGCCCAGCTCACAAGTTTGGGTTGCGAACACATCTGTCACTCACGGGGAGGCTCATCACCCCATCAGTAGGTGAATCAAGATTTCCACTCATACAATCGACCTTGGTAATTCAACCACGGTGTCCCATACCACCATGCCCTGCTCATGAGTCTTAGCAGATCATGGTACCATGGTTGAAATAGGCTTTTACATTGGTAAGTGATACCTTAGATTCAAATAGTGATATTCATACATGGTAAACACATAATAAGCCAATCGGTTTGTTTTACAAGTTCGATTAGTACGAGCACACGTTGACTTAATCAACATAGAGTGCATAAGCACCCCTTGTGGCCTAACCACTGTCAACAATGGCCGTGCAACTCGGATTCGTCGAGTTACCCAATGTGGCGAGACTAATTCGACTACCAGTACATGATCTGTTACCGATTACTTGGGCTACGTTGTGCCACAATCTTACTCAGATGCAATAAGTAGATACATGTGATAATCATATCGGCATTTAACAAACAATTCAAATCAATTCCTCATTTGAGCATTTTATCAAACACATTGAACATGTTACATTTTTCCAAAAAATACATATACGGTATTTCTAGAATATACAACCACTTGCATTTACACATGAACATGTATTTCAAAGCAATTCCTTTCACCAAATTTTATCATAAATACATTAAATCATAGAGTATGTGAAAAATTTCTACGCATGGTGGCGGACATGATTACCTAAAAGAAATAATACATATGAGTAAGGTGAATAAGAATCCTATCTTAATACTCTTAATAAATACATATCATTAACATTTTCTCATTTAGACAATTTACCAAACACTTAAGCTACGCCTCACCAAATATATAGACTAGGTTAGTTACAACATATATTTTAGCAAATCCTTATACAAAGAGGTCAACATACATATGGCAACAATGAATCCTAGATTAGTAGGCATAACAAACACAAATCATATTTACATATTCATTCAAACATTTCAACAAACACATGGGATGCATCTTTTATTCAACATAGTTCATACATGTATGTTATATCGAAAATGTCATATCTAAGACAGTATGGTAGCAATCAAGTTAGACATAAATCATTAGCTGATATTGAAAGCATTGAAAACCATAATCTAAACTTTTATAGTCCGCACCTTTCATCGGAATACTTGATTCGGACTCGGTTCAACTATGACGTTCCTGAAAACGAAACGTCGGGCACCTAAACAATGAAATAGGTTGGCTATCTCATCGATTACTCTATTTAGATTTCTAAATCAAGATTAGGGTTAGGTTTTCTTATGTAAATCGTAGTTGAAACGGGTTGTGTAGCGAAGTGGGGAGGCGAATCAGTGCGTGGAGTTGTGGGAAAGAATCCTAGCAAAGATCTCCAAGAATCTTTTTTCCTTCCTTCATCTTTTCTCTCCTTTTCTCTCTCTCTCTCTCTCTCTCTCTCTCTCTCCCTTAGGGTTTTTTAAAAATTCGTATGGAATGGAAATGGGGTGGTTTAAGGGCTTTATATAGGCCCAGTAGTGATGCAAATGGACCCAGGGCCATGGTATACTTAATTTATAACTAAAGGGCGCCTGTTTCAGACAAACGGGGCTCATCGGGAAGTCCATTACTGACATACGCCAAAGGATAAGTTTCCTGACGATGGATCTATGCCAGGATGTGATTTTGGTGCGATTGGATAGGTTGATCAGCCGTGGAGGACCTGTGTCAGATCGACGGTCGTATTTACTTGATCGAGGCCATAAGTATACGGATATGAGAAGGGAAATTTTTCTTTTTCATGGGTGAAGTTTGGCCAAAAACTGACGGTCTAAATTCTTAAGTTTCAATACATTTTCAAATGGCCCAATTCACTTAAGTTTCAATACATTTTCAAAAGATATTCGCATTTCTCACACACTTCACTCAGGGCTCAAGACACCATTTGGGCTTAATTCCCACGATGGATGTCAAGACCAGTAGGACGAACATAATCCTATAGTTTCGTGGTCACCGGACTTTCAACGTGTGGTCCAGGTCCGATGCGGAGTTTCAATGTACTCCCGAGAGCAACTGGCTCTTTGAATTTTTTCTAGGTCTTTATGTAGTGTTGAATCAGCGGTATTAATGGTTTTAGGTCTTCTCATTTATGGAAATAGTGGTTCAAGCTAAATCCACCGATTATTTAGTTTAGTACTTAACTAATTTTTGCCTAAATTACGACAGGATACGGTCCTTAGGTATTTCTGCCCGAGGTAGTACTCGGGTCTTTGTACGGATTTTTCTGAGACGTTATAGTAATTAGAAAAGGTAAAGGAGAAATAGGAGGACAATAATGAGAAGAAGTAGAGAAGCAGGAGAGTAAGAGAAAGAGTCTCAAGAGAAAGACTCTCTCAAATGACTTCCTCACATGTGTTAGACGTGTGTGGGACTTGAAGTCTTTTATCAAAAACTTCCACTATCGGTTTACCCAAGCTGTGCCACTAAGCCCCATTTAATGTGGACCGTTGGTTGTAATCATCCATTTGGAATTCACCACATTTGCTAGCATCATCTGATAAGGGAGATGGTCCATCCCATGATAGAGCCCTATCTAATCAATGGTTTAGGTTACTAAAAGGTAGGCCACACACCATTAGTGGGTAGAACATGACATGATGTTTCTTCTGTTGATCATCCTATAATGCCTATTTGTATTTTTGTGTATATAATTTTATTCTACTTTAATGGTAACATGTGATGGAAAAGGAGCCATTGTGTTACTTGGATTGCCATTAAAATCTTCTATTGTTAATTGAGCTATTAGGCGTATCTCTGTTTATAGCTGGCAATGGCTCCGTCGCAGCCTCACAGTGGGCTGTTTGTTGGGTCGAATAAAGGGCATGTCGTCACAAAAAGGGAATTGGCTCCTCGCCCTTCTACCAGAGAAAGGGTACATAATGTAAAAGCGATGTACATTTTATGTGTAAGTTTGTTCATGTTGGTTTTCTTTAATTCTTGCTTCATCAGATTTTTGAATTTTAAATGTCTAATGATGATTGAACATCTTAGCATTCAACATTTTAGTGGCAGGTTGGTAGCAATTCCTTGCTGAGAGTTTTATATTTGGGGTATTCTTTTCTGGAAAATGATATTGTGTTGGACAACAATTGATATATTCAAACTTGCGCATTAATGACCTTGATCATGAATTTACACTAATTCTATCATTTCATTTACAACTTCAGGAGAATGGTCCAGAGTAGATGGGAGGGAGGGTAATACTTTCCTCCACCATTGAAATCATTTATACTTTCTTCATAAAAACCTTGTCGGGCTTGCCGCAAGCTAGACATCAATAATCATACCCAGCATATCTTTATACTACATATAACGCCCTTAGTAGAGTGGAGTGGAAGAACAGAATTCATGTAGCCAACCCCAATTAATTGTATTAGGCTTAGATGATAATGATGATGATGATGTATTATGCCAGCAGGTCTTAGATATGTTTGCCCTAGCAATTAGTTTTGCTAATGGAGAACCATGATCAGACCGTTCAAGCCGTTTAATGAGGATTGTTCTGGTTGAATGTGGGCTATAACTTATTTCTATCCATGGGTGTTCATTAGTTGACTATTCTAGCTAATCATGTGACTTTTAAAATGTGTAGCAACATGAAAGGGTCCACCTGATTCACTACTTGGATCTCATTCTGAATTGTAAAGTGTGACTTTTAAAATGTGTAGCAACATTCCTGTTGGAGTTACCAAAAGAAATGGCAAGAACATCAGTCACAACATTTATAATCCAAGGTATTAATGGTTAATAGACGGACATCACAATCCAAATGTAGAAAAAAAAGGACTACAATTGCCATGACCGTTGGATGTTCAAGTCCATGAAGTGCCTCATTTCCCGAATGATGGATAACATCCCTGTTATCTTCACCTGGATTCTCTACTGCTAATATATATATAAGATGGTTAGATGAGCCTTCATCAATAGATTGAACAGAAATTTCTTCTCACATGAACAAACACCAAGCTATCGTCATTTGCTCCCTTGTACAAAACAAACTGCAAATGCACTCCTTGCACTCATTTACCTGAATAAATTTATGACAGTTCTTTAACCTTTATAAGGGATAATCTTATTTGTTTTAATAAATGGAATTAGGGAATCTCAAGAATTTGGTTGAGTTGACATTACAACGGAACAATTTGACTGGTCTGATTCCTCATGCTTCGAGTAATTTGAGAAACCTTGCATTGTTACCTTACATTGTTGTTGGTTCGATTCCTCCTGCAGGTAAGCTTACAACAGTAATTTGTTTATAACTGCAGGTATATGTGTGGCTTTTTGGCTTTCCTTCTAATTTTCTAAATTCTTACAGCTTGGAGTATTGGAATTTGATGGTAATGATTTTGTTAGCCGGTCTTCTGAAAAATCTAGAAATAGCAGTTGGTGCTGCCATCATTTGGTAAGTAGAATCTTTGAAATAGCTTAATCTCATTTTTATTGTTTATATTCTTTGGTTTGAACTGTCTGTAGTTTCGTTTATGTAATAATGTCTAAATATTTCTCTTATATATATATATATATATTCAAATGCTGCAATAGCTTTCATTGTGTGTATGATCAATTCTACAAAGAGAAATAAGAGTGTTAAGGTTGTGTATATGATTCTTTAAGTTATATGGGCTACAAATAGAATTAAGTAACATGTAGGTGTTTGTAAAAATGATTATGGCGTATGAAAAATTGACTTTGCTAGAAATTTAGTTTTGAAAGAAACAGATGTAGGGAAGTGTCATATAATAGGAAAGGATCAAAGGCTTTTGGAGCATTCAGAATGGAAGTGTTGGTCAAAATTTGTAGAGAAATATATGTACAAAAAAGTAAATTAATTAAAATAAACAAAATTTGTAGAGAAATATATGCGTCGGAGCTACCCGGATGTTGAGCGGGGGTCCCTGGAAGGTGGGAACCGCTGTTATGACCATGATGAAGCTGTCCATTTTCTATGGATAGCAATATGAATGGCTTAGCCATTTGGATAGGCCCGTGTTTATGTATTAGCTTGAAATTGGAGTAGATTCGGATGTGCTTCGGAGCTATCCGGATGTTGATCGGGGGTCCCTAGAAGGTGGGAACCACTAATATTTATTTTTTTCCTTCATCACTATCTGTGTGATCTTGTGAACAGGTTGGATGATAAATAAACATCACTATAGGCCTTAGAAAGGTTTCAATGATGGAAATCATTATACCCACTGTTTCTTGTGGTATGGTCCACCTGAGTTTTGGATATGATTCAATTTTGGTTTCAACCCCTTAAATGATCTAGAAAAGCAGATGGACGGTGTAGATAAACTACATATATTTATAGTGGGTACAATGATTTCCTAACCCTAAACCCAAACTTGAAAACCTAAACCTAAACCCAAACCTAAACCCGAACTCGAACCCAAATTCCTAAACCTAAACCTAAACCTAAACCTATAACCTAAACCTAAACCTATAACCTAAACCTAAACCTAAAACCTAAACCTAAACCTATAACCTATACCTATACCTATAACCTATAACCTTAACTTAAACCTAAACCTAAACCTATAACCTATAGCCTATAACCTAAACCTAAACCTATTCTCAAATCCCTAAACCTAAACCTATTCTCAAATCCCTAAACCTAAACCTAAACCTAAACCTAAACCTAAACCTAAACCTAAACTTGAAAACCTTAAACCTAAACCCGAACCCGAACCCAAACCCGAATTCCTAAACCTATAACCTATAACCTTTACCTCAAACCTAAACCTTAACCTAACCTAAACCTAAACCTAAACCTAAACTTATAACCTATAACCTAAACCTAATAACCTATAACCTATAACCTATAACCTATAACCTAAACCTAAACCTAAACCCAAACCTAAACCGAGAAATTCCTAAACTTATAAAAACCTAAACCTAAACCTAAACCTAAACCTATAACCTATAACTTCTAAACTAAACCTATAACCTAAACCTTAACCTTAACCTTAACCTTAACCTAACCTAAACCTTAACCCTAAACCTATAACTTATAACCTAAACCTAAACCTATAACCTATAACCTAAACCTAAACCTAAACCTAAAGTCTAAACCTATAACCTATAACTATAAACTTAACCTAAACCTAAACCTAAACCTTAACCTATAACCTAAACCTATAACCTATAACCTAAACCTAAACCTAAACCTATAACGTAAACTAAACCTATAACCTATACCTATAACCTATAACCTAAACCTATAATCTGTAACCTAAAGCTAAACCTATAACCTATAACCTATAACCTATAACCTATAACCTAAACATATAACCTATAACCTAAACCTAAACCTAACTCTGAAAACCTAAACCTAAACCCTCGAACCTAAACCCATACCGAACCCGAATTCATAAACCTATAACTATAAACCTAACCCTATAACATAAACCTAAACCTATAACCTATAACCTAAACCTATAGCCGAAACCTAAACCTAAACCTATAACCTATAACTAAACCTAAACCTAAACCTATAACCTATAACCTATAACCTAAACCTATAATCTAAACGTAAACCTAAACCTATAACCTATAACCAGTAACCTAAACATATAACCTAAACCTAAACCTAAACCTATATCCTAATCCTATAACATAAACTTATAACCTAAACCTAAACCCATAACCTATAACCTAACCATGAGAGATGGATGCAAGAGATATTACAGGCTCTTACTGCATGCTTACCCACCGATGCCCCATCACTTCCGCCTTCATCTGATGCCCCGCCACCTCCACCTTCATCTTTGTGATTTTTTGTATTTTATTTATGATTTATTTTATATATGAATATTAAACTTATATGTATTTGTGTGTGGATGAATGTGATGTGGATAAGATTATTTGTGTATGTATGGATGCGGTTTGTGTTTGGATGGATGTAGTTTGTGTTTGGATGGATGTGAAAGTGAATATAATGAAATATATTGTAGCAGGTGCATATCAGAAATTTTTTCCTGATTTTTGGAAAAAAAAAAGAGACTTTTACCTACGAAAACTTTCGTAGGTAAAAGTTTCATGGACATCTTTACCTACCAAAATTTTCATAGGTAAAAGGTTCATTCACATTTTTTATCTACGAATAATTTCGTAGGCATAAGTTTCATCCACATTTTTACCTACGTCAAATTTCGTAGGTAGAAGTCTTAACAATCTACACAATTTTTACCTACAAAAATTTTCATAGGGAAAGGTTCCTCAACAATTTTTTACCTAAGACCAATTTCGTAGATAAAAATCTTACCATTACCGACGAACACAAAGTACACGGTTTTTACCTATGAATACTTTCGTAGGGAAAAGTTTTGTCAACATTTTTACCTACGAACAATTTCGTAAGTAAAAGTCTTACCATTGCCGAAGAACACAAAGTACACAGTTTTTACCTACGAAAAGTTTTGTAGGGAAAAGTTTGGTCAACATTTTTACCTACGAAAACTTTTTTAGGTAAAAGTCTTAATACTGTTTTTACCTACGAGACATTTCGTAGGTAAAAGTTTCGTCAACATTTATACCTACAAAAAAATTCTTCAGTAAAATTTCGTTAACATTTATACCTATGAAAAAATTCATCAGTAAAAGTTTTGTCAACGTTTTTTACCTACGAAAAAAATCATCAGTAAAAGTTTTGTTAACATTTTTTACCTACGAAAAAAATCGTCGGTAAAAGTCTTATCATTACCAATGATGGAATTTTTTGTTGGTAAAAGCCTTTACCCACGGTCATTTACCGACGAAAAAATTCGTCGGGAATACTTTTTACCGATGAAAAAATATCATTTACCGATAAATTGTTTCGTCGGTATAAGTGGAATTTCCTGTAGTGGGTATATCGCATGAATTTTCTGCTCCTAAGACACTTCAACAGAATGGGGTTGTTGAAAGAAAAAATCGTGTGCTTTAAGAGATGGCTAATGTGATGTTAAATAGCATGACACTTCCTAAAAATCTTTGGGCTGAAGCAGTGAATATGACTTATTATATTATTAACCGTGTTTATACTAGAAAATTAAATAATAAGACTGCATATAAACTATGGTTCAATAAGAAGCCTACTGTCAAATACTTTCAAGTTTTTGGCAGCAAGTGCTATATTCTATGGGACTGGTAAAATCTGAAAAAATTCGACACTAAAAGTGACAAAGGAATTTTTCTAGGGTATACTCTAAATAGTCGAGCGTGTCGTGTTCTCAACAAGAGGACTGGTATAAATCAGGAGTCTATTAATGTGACTATAGATGATCACCTGAATACACCTGTCTTGAGTTCAAAAGATAATGAAGTCTCTTTGTTTAATAAACCAGACTCTTTATTCAGTCAAAATAACACTAAACTGCAGTCAGTTAAAGACCATTCAACTGATCAAATACTTGGAAACCCTCTCACTGGTGTGCGCACTCGTAGATAATTAGAAAACATTTGTAATTATGCGTGCTTCGCATCCCAGATTGAGCCGACCAAGGTAAAAGAAGCACTTGCTGATGAAAACTGGATAGTGGCTATGCAAGATGAACTTAATCAATTCGTAAGGAATGATGTATAGCACTTAGTTCCTAGACCTAATGATAAACATATTATTGGAACTAAATGGATTTTTAAAATTAAGTCTGATGAATTAGGTAACATTATAAGAAACAAGGCTAGACTGGTTGTACAAGGGTATACTCAGATAGAAGGCATCGATTATGATGAAACCTTTGCCCTAGTAGCTTGTCTTGAATCTATCATACTATTTATATCCATTGCTTGTTACAAAAAAAAAAATCAAAATCTATCAAATGGATGTTAAGAGTGCTTTCTTGAACGGTAATTTGCATGAAGAAGTATATGTTGAACAGCCTAAGGGTTTTGAAGACTCTAAACATACTGATCATGTTTATCACCTGAAAAAGGCACTCTATGGTTTAAAACAAGCTCCCAGGGCATGGTATGAGAAATTGACTAAGTTTCTACTGAGTCATAACTTTGTAATGGGGAGTGTTGATAAGACACTGTTTGTAAATAAACACAATGATTACATTCTAATAATACAGATATATGTTGATGACATTATCTATGGATCTACTAGTTCTAACATGTCTGTTGAGTTTGCAGAATTGATGATGTCTAAGTTTGAAATGAGCATGGTAGGAGAATTGAACTACTTTTTAGGTCTGCAAGTGAAACAGCTTGTTGATGGGATCTTTATTTCTCAAACCAAGTATGCTCTAAACTTGGTGAAAAAGTTTAGATTCGAGAGCGGTAAAAACTTCGATACTCCTATGAGTACGACTCTGAAACTCTCTAAGGATTCGACAGGTAAAAGTGTAGATCCTAAGTTATATCATAGTATGATAGGTAGTTTATTATATTTAACTGCGAGCCGACCCGATATTGCATTCAGTGTAGAAATCTATGCTAGGTATCAATCTGACCCTAAAGAATCCCACCTGATTGCTGTTAAGCGTATTTTGAGATATGTTGCAAGTTCGGCCAATTTTGGCCTTTAGTATCCACATGATACTAATGTTCAATTAGTTGGTTATACAAATGCTGATTGGGCTGGTAATATTGATGACCACAAGTCTACTAGCGGTGGATGTTTTTATGTCGGGAACTGTCTAATTTCATGGCATAGTAAGAAATAGAGTTTTGTATCGCTTTCCATAACTAAGGCTGAGTATATTGCAGTCGGTAATGCATGTACTTAACTTGTGTGGATGAAGAGGATGTTAAATGACTACGGATTTATGCATGATTCTATGGTTCTGTATTGCGATAATTCTAGCGCGATCAACATTTCTAAAAATCCAATCAGCATTCACGAACTAAACATATTGACATTAGATATCATTATATTCGTGAATTAGTGGAAGATAAGATTATTTCAGTAGATTATATTCAAACTGAAAATCAACTTGCGGACATTTTCACAAAACCACTTGACATAAACAGGTTTGCTAAATTGAAATTAGATATTGGTATGTGTAATGTGATCTGAGTTAATTGTGTTTGCTTGTACTATATTGCATGTTTTTATTTTTAAAAATTTTTTAAAAATCAAACATTATTGAAAATTGTAAAATTTTTGGGTTACACACGAATCAGTACACACTCGACTGTGTGCATGGCACAACCTATTCGGTATGTATCGACGGTTGAGTAGCTCGGGTTAGGGGTTTTATAATGTGCAAAAAGCACTTTTTCTTCATTTCTCTCATCTTCTCCAACGAGCCCTTCCACGACCGATCGAACTCACCTTCGATTGCAACTTGATTAGTGCATCTTTTCCATTTTTCTTTTGGATTTAGGTTCTTTGCACTTCTATTTCCTTGATTTTTAGGTTTATTTCAAGATTTCTAATGGTTTCTTTGGTTTTCTAGCAAAAAATCTGATTTGTGTGAAACCCTCCATTCCTTTTGTGCATTATGAAATGGAAAGTAGATACAAAAAGCGATCCTCTTGTGGTCCTTGTTCACGTCCCACACCGGTTACGGTGCGTACTCTTCGACCTCCAAAAGAGGACCCCAAATACATGAGGGATATTCATCTCCGCAATGTTATTGTTGAGTGGACTGTTAATTCTAATCATTTGAGTACTTTCAATATCGTTCCCCTCCTTTTGGCTGTAGGATGGGCTAAAATATTGAATTGGGGCAGTTCTGCATACCGGTCCATTGCACAGGCCATGTATGCATGTATCAGTGACTTCTCTATTGAAAAATTAACCTTTATGGTGACAACTAGAGAAGGTCCAGTTGAAGTAGACCGACACTTGATCTCTGGTTTGATGGATATTCCTGTGAATGATGAAGGAATACCTATCTCTACATTAGTTGCAAGACCGTCTGAATCTAAAAAACGTATGCTAACTAGAGTTTTGTGCAACATGAATGTGGAATGGAATTCCGGTATTGCACTCAGTTCCAAAAATATGTTACCCAGATACAGAGTTCTTCATCGTATTTTCATTTCAAATGTGTATCCTCAGTTTGGTAATAAAACTGAGTTAACATCTTTCATGACGCACATTCTTCACTCAGTTGTTTTTGGTGTTCAAGTATGTCTTCCGTCTCTTATTTGTTATATCATAATTCATTTTCGTCTCCATCCTGGCCATAGTGATATTCCTTTTACATATCTGATGACCACCATAGCTATTCATAGTCTTGTGGTCATGCTTGTTGGAGAAGCTCCTATTTCCCATCTACACTTCAACAATTCCAACATTAACAAGATGAATCTGAAGTTGGAACTTGGCCAAGTTGATAGGGATGCTGGAGGAGCTGCTGAAGAAGCTGGAGAGGAAGATGCTTTACCTCCTAATGATGTTAACATGGATGATTTATTTGATGAATTAGAATCTGATTCTGAGGCTGATCTTGACTTTCAGCCATCTGATTTTGATGAGCCTAGAGGAAAAGGTGGAAGGTTTGCATGTATCCGAGGAGACTTAATTCAAGTATATGCGCAAATACCTTGGGCGCCTTAACAAGGGATTACATCAAATTAATCCATTTATCACTGCTCCATCTTCTGGTTCTGACTAGACTTTTTAATTTGGGCATGTATTAACTCTTATCTTTATTTGTGCTTGGATAGTACTTGAACTTATGTGTTTTTATTTGCTACTTTATGTAGACATGTCTTTACGCTTCATTATTATATTTTGATGAACGTGCTTATGCTATTTACTCTCTTCTTTCTTATACTTCTCATATCTATTTGTTTATATCATCAGATTGTATTTCTTTCCTTTGTCATATTGTGACAAAAAGGGGGAGAAATGTGGAATGATTTTAATGTTATATGATGATTGTTGGGGATGTGTGATTATGGAAAATATGTATTTTTTTTGGATTGGACATGTATTTGATTCATATAGGTTCTACATATCACCTCGCCTGGATTGAGGGGGAGAGTAGCTGTTGCATAGTTGGTGCATGATTCTTTATTTAATTTTGTCACAAATTTAACAGAGGGGGAGATTGTAAATGCTATATTGTAAATCTAGCACCCAGAGTTGTCAAATTTTGTTGTGCCAAATCATTTAGAATTTGTATCATGTGTTGATGAGATGAATAGATCAACTTCGTGCATTTTAAAGTTGTCCACGTCTTCGTCGAACTTTTCTACGTATTCAAGTTGAAGAGCATTGTCGAAGTTCAAGATTTTAAGCTCAAGTACATGTACAAGCTCAAGGCTCAAGTTCAAGTTTATTCTTCAAGTTCAGTACCTTAAAAAACTCAAGAACTCAAGCCCTAGTTCAAACTCAAGTTTAAGATTTTGAAGACAAGCTTTAAGTATTTCAAGTGATTAAGTTAGCAGAGCGAACGATGTTTAGATTGTTCAAACTCACAAACAAGGTATGGATGACCCTAAATTGACCATAGGATGAGTCATATTGATTTCATATTTTATGTGGGTCATTTCATAAGTTTATAGGTCATTTTCTCGACTAGTCCTAGTATTTGTTTGACTAGTCCAAGCACTGGCTCGACCAGTCCAAGATTAGTTGCAAAATTTTGAAATTTTCTGTTGGACCCTTGACCAGTCGTGGAGACTGCTCGACCAGTCGAGTGAACAATACTTGAGCAAGCTTTTTTGGTCCCACTCGACTAGTCGAGTGCATTGCTCTACCAGTCAAGCAGGCCACTGACCGGTCGAGCAAGCCACTCGACCAGTCGAGTAACAATCTTATCTTATCGCGCTAGAAATTTTGCAATGTTGTTGGTCTTTCGACCAGTCGAACCGACCCTTAGACCAGTCGAGTGAACAGTATTTTCACCCATAAATAGAGGATGAATTTTAAAAGTTTTCATTCATTCCAAGCTAAATCAAGCCAGCACTCTGAGAGATAAGTTCCTGCATTTGTTAAGCTATATTGTGCTGATTTTAGATTCATTTTAATAGCTTTTGTTATTTGATTTTGTGATCTCCATTCAACTCTATTTCATTAAAGAAGGGATTTGTGATTTACCCTCTTTTAAGATCAAAATCAAATCAAGCTAGCCTAGGTTGATTTAATTTAAAATTAATTTAGACCTAGAACCCTTTCACTTGTGAGACTGGACATTGAACATCTTCGTCTACGTCGAATTGGTTCTACCGGGCTTCATCAGAAGAAGAATCTTCAGATAAGTACAATTTAATTTTCTGCATTTTGGTTTTTGAGATTAAGCCAGGAAAAATTCATTGTGGGGTTTTTGGAATTGTGTAAGCCCATTTGAAAGACATAATTGTGAAGGTTTTAAGGTGAACCTTAGAAAACCTTATTTGATAGTGAAAGCCAATATCCCGTGGGTGTGGATATTGGGAGTGGAGTAGTTGTGTGACTATTTTCTAACAGTTGGTGTACACACAATCGAACCACTATAATTCTTGGTGTTGTAGATGATGATGATGATGATGATGCTGTATGTGTTGTGCTAAATGTTGTAATTTCCTTTTATTCACTTGTGGTGAATGTTGTAATAATTTTAAATTATTTTCTTTGCCTCCTTCTAAGTTTGAGTTTTTGATACTTACCAAACGTTCTAGTAAGGTTGTCCTGCCATAAGCTTTTGGTTTTTGGTGTCAGGTTGTCCTTAGAACCTAATTTATATCAACCTCTCAATACTTGTGCATTTGAGGTTGCTTATAATTATTCTATCTATCTTTGTTTATCTTTGTAATTCCGCATTTATTTTTTAATTTAGGATAGTCCTATTCACCCCCCCCCCCTCTAGGACTTTAAGCTCGGCCTTTTCAATTATGGGCCTCAGGGGAATGGGAGGCATCCGCCTCTGAGCTGGGCACACTGCGGGTCTAGGTCCCCATCAAGTTCGCTAATCTAGGTTGAGCACTTTTCATTTTATGTTGTATTTTTCATGCCTGACTCATCTTTCCGTGCTCTAACTTGTATCCCGCCTTTGCTTGTAGTCCAACCGCAAGGGTCCCCTAATCTCAATCCTCTTCAGAAGGCCCAAGTAGATAAAGCTAGAGTGCTCGCTGAAGACTAGCACATTTGGTTCGAGCTTATCAGCGAGGAGAACCTAGTGTCGTCCGGTTTTTGCAGACTTCTTCCTCATCCTTTTGCTTTGGGTAAGCAAGGTAAGGGTTGTGACTATGCGTTGTTCTTTTGTAGATTTTGCTGATTTCCATTTCTTTTTGTGCAGGAATGTAGACAGGCGGCTCGAAGAGGAAGAGGCCTATCGCACCGTGCCCTCCAATGAGCGTGGTCCTCGTGACTGAGCCAATGACTAAGGTGTCGGCAAAGAAGAGAAAGACTTCTAGTGACGAGCCTGTCCCGGCTGAAGCCGAGTTTGTCCCGGCCTCGACCCTTGCTGCTAAAGCCGCAGCCCCCGAGGCCCTCGTCAGAGCCGAGCCCATCATCATCTCAACTCTGTCTCCTGAGGGGCAACCCTCCGAGGCTTCACCCCCAAACCCTTCTTGCCTCCCTGGGATAGAGGGAAAAGTCGTCAGGGAGACTCCTGACGCCGATTACCCCCGTCATGGGGAGGCTTCTGAGGCTCATACTCGCTTTGCTGCCCGCCTAACTGCTGCCAAGGTTGACTTCCTAGCTGGCAGAATCGAGGCCTTAGTCGGGTATACCGTTATGCCTTAGGTTGCAGCTCAAGCCTCCTAGGCCAGTGGAGTCTGACGAGCAACTGACCTCACCCCTTCGGAAATCTTTCCTCCTAGCTACCACATGGCATTGCTGACCCCATGGGTAGCCAAGCACGTGCCGGAGTCGACCATCATCAACACTCTTTCCCGCAATTATACCTCATTCGTGAATGATTATGCAACGGTCTGCTACTAGTCGCTGCCTATGCTCGTGTCGGTCAAGGAAAGGCTGAAGGAGATGGAGCAGCTTGAAGCGGAGAAGGCCAAGCTTAAAGCGGAGAAGGCCGAACTTGAGAAGATTTTGGAAGCTTTAGCTGCCGAATGGGAGGAATTTAAGAGGGTTGCGGATGATGGCCGGGCGAGAGAGATGACACTCCCAAGATTATGAGTCTGCAAGGTGTCATTGAGGTCCTGGAGGGCTCGGTCGAGTACCTAGAGGCCTTTGTCAAGCACGTAGAGTCGAACAACGTAAGACTCGAGTAAGACCTCGGGAGGGCAAAGCGCGAAGCTGTCGAGGGGTTGACTCAGTAGAGGGTTTTTCTCGAGGCCTGGGTTACTACGGAGCTGGAGAAGCAGTGAGGGGAGCTTGAGACTCTGGCAACTTTGTGGGCTGTTGCAACTGTGGCGAAGTACAAGGACTCTTTAGAGAGGGCTGAAGAGTTGGATAAGTTGTACCTTTACGGCTACAACACCGGCTTCGACATTTGCCTTGTCGAGGTCCGTGGGCTCCACCTCGACATCAACCTTGATGCAGTTGGTGTGGACGAGGCTGAGGATGCTGAACCAGCTCCGACCAAGGAGCTCGAGAATGCCCCTCCTGTTGCCGAGAAGGTCCCTAATGCTCAACCTCCTAGTTTGGTGGCTGGTCCCTCTGTTCGGAGGGAATGAGATACCTCCTTTTTTTTTATATTTTTTTTTTATATTTGTGGATGGTAATTTTGTAGATGGATGATGATTTTTTAACCATTTGATCCTCGGCCGAGGGCATGATTTTATGTGTTGATTGCTGAATGATGATTTGTAGATGCTAAGTCCTTGGACGAACTAACCTCTTAAGAGGTCAGCTCTTCTTTTTCGCAAATGAGAGGCGGCCCTTAGTCATTTTGTAGATCTTTGTTGAATGATGAGCTGACCCCTTCTTTAAGGGATCGATTCACCTAAGGATTTCATCTCTGCACATGAGAGATGACCCTTAACATTTCTATAGATTTTTGCGGATGGACGAGCCAACCCCTACTTTAAGGGATCGGTTCATAGAGTTCACCTCTGCTCATAAGAGGTAACTCTATGTAGTAGATAAGCTGAATAGGCAAACCATGTAGAAAGGATGACGCTTTTATTCAGAGCCTTAAAAGGCTAGTAAATCTGAGCTATACATTTATTGAGGGCCTTAAATGGCCGGTAGCTTTTCTTCATGGATAGTAGATCTTCAAGTGCTCGGTATTCCAAGGGTGGGGGAGTGGACGCCCTTCGAGATCTTCCAGGTGGTAGGAGCCCGACCTTGTTGATCGGACCACGCGATAGGGTCCTTCCCAATTTAGTCTGAGCGTCCCTGCTCCAGATTTTATAATGTTCTGGAAGACGCGGTGAAGGACTAACTCACCTGGCTGAAACTGCCTCATCTTAACCCTGGAATTGTAGAATTAAGCAACTTACTGGTGTCGAGTTGTGACTCGGAGTCTGGCGACTTCTCTGACTTCCTCGAGTAGGTCAAGGTTTACCGCAATTTGCCCAACATTCTGCCCTTCCTGGTAGTTTCCGACCCGAGCTGTAGGGAGGCCGATCTCAACTAGGACGATCGCCTCTTAGCCATAAGATAGTGAAAATGGGGTCTCACCGGTAGACGATTGGGTTGTTGTCCTGTAGGCCCATAGAACAAACGGGAGCTCTTCTGCCCAGTTACCCTTGACTCTTTCTAACTTCGTTTTGAGGTGGTGCTTGATGACTTTGTTCACATCTTCCACCTACCCGTTAGACTGTGGGTGACGAGGTGAGGAGTACGCAATTGAGATTCCGAGCCCCCTACACATGCCTCTGAATCTGTCATTGTCGAATTGCTTCCCGTTGTCAGAGATAATGGTATACGGGACTCCGAACCGATAGATAATATTTTTTCAGACGACGTCGGTCAACTTCTGTTTTATGATCTTTGCCACTGGTTCGGCCTCAGCCCACTTGGTGACGTAGTCAACCACTACAATATTGAATTTGACTTATCCCTTCCCAAGGGGTAAAGGTCCAATGATGTCGATCTCCCACTGAGCGAACGGCCACGACCCACTTATAGGGGTCGTCTCTTCCACAGGCTGCCTCGGTAAAGCACCGAACCTCTGGCATTTGTCACACCTCTGGAGATAACTCTTGGAGTCTTCTCGAATGGTTAGCCAGAAGTAACCCTAATGGAGTATCTTCATGGCCGAGGCTCGGCCCCCTGAGTGATTTCCGTAGATTCCCTCGTGGTTCTCTCGGATCATGTAATCTGCTTCATTGGGTCGGAGACATCTAAGATAGGGCTGTGAGTGCCCTTTCTTGTATAGGGTTTCGTTCAAGATTATGTATCGTGCGGCTCTGATTTTCAGGCGTCGGGCCTCCAGCCTATCTTGGGAGACTTCATCAGATGTGAGATACTTGTAGATCGGGTCCATCCAACTTAGAGTTATTTCCACTGGATTGACCTCCGTATGGTCGGCTCGGTCGATACTCAGATTATCCATGAACTCGACTGGGACAGTCCTTGGGACCTTCCCTTCGGTAGCCGAGGCTAGTTTAGAGAGAGCATCGGCCCACGAGTTTTCAGTTCTCGAGATCTGGCTGACAACGCACTCTTTAAATCCTTCCATTAGCTTCTTGACCTCGACCAGATAAGCCACCATTCTTGTCTCCTTAGCCTCGTACTCGGTGGAGATGTGGTTGACAACGAGCTGTGAGTCATAGCGCACATCTAGAAATTAAGTCCCCAGGTTGGTAGCTAGTCTGAGTCTAGCGAGCAGAGCTTCATACTCAGCCTCGTTATTAGATGCCTTGAATTCGACCCTGATCGCGTACTGTAAGTGGTCGAGTCAGGGGCTACCAAGATGACCCCTGCCCAGGCTCACTTTGAATTGGATGATCCGTCCACGTAGAGGGTCTATCTGCTACTTTCCTCTGTCCCCTTGTTCTGAAGTGGCGTAAGAGGATCAACGAGGATCGCCTCGGTTCAGGCTCCACTGCTGTCACCTTCTTCTTCCCTTTCGCCATTTTCGATATAGTTTTGTAACTTTTAGTTTGAGGTCCCACAGACGGCACCAAAAATGTTAAGGTCAAAATTTGGACTACCCTCTACTCAATGTTATGAACTCGAAATGGACCCTAGTCCAGCATAAAAAAGGTGAGCAAAGGAGACCCTGGCTTAACCAAGCTGTGAGACCCATATCCTGGTATGTACCGTTCCATAGACTCCCGTAGTCCTCTTTGTCGAATTCCGATGACCCGCGATCTATAATCGGCATTTGCACACGCCCATGAGTTACATCCTATCGATCGGAGTCTGCTTGGCTCGAGACTTATACCCTTGCGAATGCACCGTCACCGTGGTTCCAACACCGCGTCTCGCACGCCGATGAGACACCCAGGCCAGGAGATGTGGGCAGCGTTTATTTCGAGGTTAACGCTGCGCGTTGCGAATTTCGAGAGAATCTCTACCAAACGTTACATCAATCCATCAATCAATTAATCAATCAAGTACTAGCAACCTAACCCATCCCTCTCTTACACCACCTTACCCAAAGTCAACTCTCTCTCTCTCTCTCTCTCTCTCTCTCTCCACCCATCCCTCTCTCACCCAAAATTCAACCTAACCCATCCCTCTCTCCTTACATCACCCCTCTCTCTCTCTCTCATTTCTCTCTCATTCCAAGCAACTCCCGAAGAGAGCCAACCGTCCAAGCCTTTTAAGGAGAGAAAGAAACTAGGTGTGGCCCACTTCCCTACCCTAATCTCCACCATCCAATCTTCATCTTCCTCTGTTAAAGAACAAGCTTAGGAGCTCGGGAGATCAAGGAGTGTAGAAGATTTGCAATCGGTGGGTGATCCATCGTTGATTTCATTTAAGGGCCCACTTGTGATGGGACCCATCTTAATGTATGCATGTGCATGAAGGAGCTCATAGTGGCGGAACTCCTCCAATCTCCACTGTTTTTCTCTCTCTCTCCTTCCCTCTCTTTGTGATGATGTGTGTGTGGCCCACCTGTGATATGGTATGATGATCCACACCGTCCGATTGTGGAACCCACCTTGCTGCCCGTCCGTTTGGACAGGCCTGGATGAAGGCAACCACAAATCTCAGCTTGATTCAAAACCCAGGTGGGCCATACCGACATGGACCCACCTTGATGTATTGTATCCTACGCCATCTATCTGGACATGCAGAGCACTTACGGGCTATAGATGGCGACAGCGCATGAAATCCATCGGGTCGTCTCAGCTAACGCGATGGTGAGGCCATCCCCCCCCACGCATGAAATCCATTTGGGCCGTCCATCTTCTGGGTGGGTGGGACCGGCTTGTTGCTCAGCAGCTGGATGAAGGAAACCACAAATCTCGACTTTGTATTAACGCCAGCAAGACCCACCTGTGTGTACATCACGAGGTATGTGTTATCTTCGAACCATCCATTGGGCTGCCGTGTGGTTCCCACCCACATGTGCTGCATGTGTGGGATGGTACCCACCTTACATCCTAACCGTCCATCCGTTTGAGAACGGTGGACCCCACCATGATGTATGTGTTTAATCAATGTTGCCCACCCGTTTTCCTGGTGGGTGGGACCCACTCACACGTGCTGCACGTGTGGGATGGGCCCACCTTGATGAATGTATTCTCTATCCCCACCGTCCATTTGATCAGGACAGTGGGATGGCACCCTAATGTATGTGCTTTATTCACGCCGTTCATCTACGTGGGTCACACTAGCTGATGACATCAACAAGTTCCGTGAACCCCACATTAATGTATGTATCTTACATCCACACCATCCACACCATAGGATGGTGGGACCGCTGACGTATAGTTGTTGTATGTGCAACAGCAGGACCATGGGTCCAATTTTAATCAAGACCGTCCATTTGAGGATGCTGCTGGACTGGTGTCCAGTAGTTGTGGCAACACCATGATGTATGTGACGGTTTACATCGTCTAAATGGCTGGATGGTGGGCCACACCATGATGTATTTTCCTTACATCCACACCGTCCAGATGTCTGGATGGTGGATGCCACCGAGATGTATATATGTGATCTGCATCACCCATCTATGGGGCCCATACATGATGTATGTGTTATATCTCAACCATTCATCCAGTTGGTGAACTTGTCTCAAGGCCTGAAACTAAAGTGAGGTAGATCTATCAGGTGGACCACACTACAGAAAATAGTGGAGAGTTGAATGCTCACCATTGAAATCCTTTTGGGACCGCCAAAATTCTAGATCAGTATGATATTTGTTTTTCCTCTTAATTCAAGTCTTTGTGACCTTATGAACAGACTGGATGGAAAATAAACGTGATGGCGGGCTCTATGAGGATAAATAGTGGAAATCATTATCTCCACTGTTATTTGTGGTTTGGTCTAGATGATCTTCCAATCATCATCTCCGCCACTATTTGGAGCACGGTCCAGATAATCTTTCGATATGATTTATTTTTTTGAAATGCTCTAAAATGATCTTTAAAATATAGATGAATAGTGTAGATGGTGAGGCCCATTGTTGCGGCTTGTTGATGTGGCCCACTTAACGTATATGAGGCCCATTGGTGTGACCCATGTGATGCAACCCACTTGATGTACATGCAGCCCATTGGTGTGGCCCATGTGATGCAGCCCACTGAAAAGGCCAAGCTATATGTCCTAGGGAGGGGGGGGGGGGGGGGGGGAGGGGGAAGGGGGTGAATAGGATTTGTGCTAAATTAAAATTTAACAAATGGAATTGAAATACGATAGCCTTATAAAAATAAAGAACAATACTTTAAATAAATCAAAGAACTGAAACGTAAAGCAATCTTAAAAAGAGCTTGATACTAACGTTGTTCTAAGGACAACGTTTGCACCATAAAAATCAAGGGTTTATGGCAGGACAACCTTACTATAACAAATTGAATATCAAAACTCAAACAGAAAGGAAATAACAAGAAATAAATTCTAAACTATTACAACATTCCCCAATTTGCTTGAAATGTAAATATTACAACATTCACATCCACATATACATTTCACAAATCTGAATGGTTAAAGATATGGAAATTAAAAGAGCATTCAAATCACAAAACACACCGATATATAGTGGTTCGCCTGTGTGTTCACCAACTGTTAAATAACAGCCACACAGCTTGCTACTCCACTCCTAATATCCTCACACAGGGGATATTAGCATTCACTATCAAATAGGTTTTTATAGGTTCACCTAAAACCTTCACAATTGTGTCTTTTTAACTTGGGCTTACACAATCCAAAAACCCACACTTTCTGAGTTTTCTAGCTCTCCTCAGATAACTAACACAATGAGATTTTTCTGGCGAATCTCAAATAAAACCAAAATATGAATTTACAATAAATGTAAAATACCTGGATTTCTTCTTTTGTAGCAGCCCGGTAGAACTAATCAGAGTAGAAGTTCGAATCAATGTTTAATGTCCAATACTCACTTAAGAAATGGTTATAGGTTTTAATTAATTTTAAATTAAACTAAATTGGGCATAACTCTATTTGATTTTGATTCCAATGAAGAAGGAATACAACAATTCCTCTTTTTTAAATAAGATTGGAATATAGGAATAAAATCAAATAAGAAAAGCTAACAAAAAGAATATTAAATATGCACAGCGTAGCTTAAAATGAACACAACTTATCTCAGAGTGGAGGCTTAAATTTTCTCAAAATTAATCGATGAGAAACTTTGAAATTCGTGTTTAATTTATAGATGCAAAGATCGCGTCTACGACTGGTCTTAGGAACCCTTTGATTGGTCGTAGCACCAACAACATTTTGAAATTTTAAGCGTAATCTGAAAAATCAGTTCTATGACTGGTCTTAGGATTCTACGACTGGTCATAGACCACCTACGACTAGTCGTAAGTAACCAGAATTGGTTGCTGGAGTTTGAGTCGTAGTTCTAGGACTGGTTGAAGGACGAGTCGTGACATCCCTACAACCGGTCAAACAGTCTCCGGGACTGATCGTAGAATAACTAAAAGTACCGAAAATCTTCAACAACTTAGGACTGGTCGTGGAATTTCCTAGACTGGTCGAACCAGGTCTAGGACTGGTCGAAGAAGGTCCAGGACTAGTCTTAGAACAGACCAAATTTATGTAAAAAGATTCATCTTAAATTATGTATACAAAATGACCTACCCTAAGGTCAAACTAAGGTCTATCATACCTGGGACATGAAGTATGAATATTGAACTTCATTCTTTCAGATAATGGTTTAACCTTTGAAGCTTGAGATCTCTATTTGATGTAGCTTGATCTTGAGATCTTCTACAGCTTGAATTTAAACTTCAACTTGAGTAGTACTTGAGTCTTGAAATGCACTTGAGTCTTTGAACAAACACTCTTCTTATCGATGTAGCTCTGAACATTAATGCATACAGAAGAGGACAAAGTACATAACCTTGCATTCCTTGAAGCAGAGCACCATGCATGTCTTGAACTATTGTGATGTCTTCTTGAATTATATATATATATATATATATATATATATATATATATATATATCAACATACAAGACACATAGATAGAGGGTTTAGCACACAAGATGTTTTGGCACCATAAAATTTGACAATCAAAAGAACATGAGACCATAACACTTATAATCTCTCCCTTTGTTAAATTTGTGACAAAACATACTCCAATAAGAGAAGCACAATATGCACATTAACGAATCATGCACCAGTTATATAAACCAGTTATCAATAAACAAAACATACTCCAATAAGAGAAGTACAATATGCACATTAACGAATCATGCACCAGTTATATAAACCAGTTATCAATAAGTAACACAACTCATTATTTATATACTATACTCCCCCTGAGTAGTAGCACACATCTAAAATATAACTGCTCATATCCATAAGCAATCAAACCTTCTCCTCCTTTTTGTCACAATATGACGAAGAAAGCAACAAAGTTAAGGATAAGTAATGGAGTAATAGATGAAGTAACTCAATAATATATAAGAAAGTAAACGTTCACAATCCAGTTACTTGACTAAAAAAAATCATCAAACCAAATAAAGTGCATAATCCAACATAAGTAAGAAAGTTATTACATATCAAGAATGAAAACACTTAATCAGATCCTGAAGAAGGAGCAGGAATGGTAGGATCAAGATTATGCATTCCTTTGTTTAAGCGCCTAAGATATTTGCGCATATATTTAAACTGAAGATCATGAGTAATATTTATATTCTCTACCTTCTCTTCTAAAGCATGAAGATGAGCATCAAAATCAGGATCATTTCCAGAATCAGATTCAAGTTCATCGAAAATATCATCCATATCCACATCGTCATGAGGAAGATCACCAGTTTTTTCATCCCCAGCAGCAGCTCTACCAACATCCACTTGGCCACGAGTCAATTCCAATTTCATTTTGTTAATATTTGAATTGTTAAAAATAAGATGATGGATGAGAGCTTCTCCAACAGGCATAGCCACGAGCATGTGAGTAGCTAAAACAGTCAAGAGATAGGTAAAAGGAATATCACTATGACCTGGATGGAGACGAGAATAAATAATGGAATGACATATCAAGGAAGGAAGGCGAATTTTAGAACCAGAAATGACAGAGTGCAAAACACGAACCATAAAGGTAGTTAATTCTGTCTTAATACCAAAACGAGGATATAGGTTAGAAGTAAAAATCCTGTGAAGTACCCTATATTTGGGTAACAAGTACTTTGCGGGGAGCGCATTCCCTTTCTGAGTCCATTGCACATTTATGTTACACAAATCTCTGGTTAGCAAACGCTTTTCAGATTCAGAGGGTTTTTCAGATAAATTATGAATAGGAATACCCTCCTCATTAACAAGTATATCCATTAACCCTACAATTAGATAGCGGTCAACTTCAAATAGACCTTCTCTAGTATCAATTTTAAAAGTTAAATTCTCAAAAGAGAACTTTGAGATACATGCAAACATGGCCTGTGCAATAGATTTGTATGCAGGCCCAGCCCAATGTAAAATGTTATCCCATCCTACAGCTTGGAGTAGAGGTAGAATACCAAAAGGATCAATGTGTTCAATACAGACAGACAGTTCAACAATGACATTGCACATACGTAAATCCCGTGCATCAGAGGGATCATCCTCAGGTGAACGAAGATAGCGCCTAGCAAGAGAGTTGATGTAGAAGAAGATGGACCATGGGAAGTTTTCTTTTCCCCCCTAGCATCCATTATCAGAATGAAAATCAAAAGATCTAGTAGATACAAAAGATGTGAAAAATGGGTTTTGCTATATCAGATTTTTTAAGAAAAAGCCCCAAATTTGCAATGAATCTCAAATAGATTACTCCAAGAGTGAAAATGAAGTAATAAGAACTAGAATCTAGGAAAGTGGGTACGACTAGTCGTGCCTCTGCTCGTTGGAGAAGAAAAAGGAAATGAAGAAGATGAGATTTCCCCTAAATTTAAAAGATCCCAACGCGCTATACGACTGGTCGAGGACCGTTCTCGATCGGTTGTACCATGACTGGTCGAGCACATCCTCGACTGGTCATGAAAACACAAAAAATATGCATTTTTCATAAAAATTTAAAATTTAAACAAATAAATTATCAAATATATATACATTATGATACAAATATGCAAGAATAATCAATTTAGACTGCACATACCAAGATCAAATTTCAATTTATTAAACCTGCTTTTGTCGAGCGATTCAGTGAAAATGTCGGCAAGTTGAGTCTCAGTCGGTATATATTCCAAGGATATTATTTTATCTTCCACTAATTCATGAATATAGTGATACCTAATGTCAATGTGCTTAGTATGTGAATGCTAGATTGGGTTTTTTGATATATTTATAGCACTGAAATTATCACAATATAATATCATTGATTCCTGTGCAATTCCATAATCGCTTAACATACGTTTCATCTAAACAAGCTGAGTACATGCATTTCTCGCCGCAATGTATTAAATTTCTAGCTGAAAGTTAAGCGATATAGAACTTTGCTTCTTGCTAAACCAAGAAACCAAACAGTTTCCAATATAAAAACAACCACCACTAGTTGATTTTCTGTCATCAATATTTTCAGCCCAAGCAGCATCTGAGTACCCAGCCAATTGAACACTAGTATCAAATGGATACCAGAGACCCATTTTAGTAGAGCTTGCAACATATCGCATAATCCGCTTGACAACTGAAAAATGTGACTCTTTAGGATCAAACTGATATCTAGCGCAAATGCCAACACTTAAAGCAATATCAGGTCTACTAGCAGTTAAGTAAAGTAGATTACCAATCATACTATGATATAATTTTGGATCTATATTTTTACCTGTAGAGTTTTTTGAGAGTCTTAAAGTTGTACTCATAGGAGTATTAAAATTCTTACCATTCTCAAATCCAAACTTTTTGATTCAGTTTAGAGCATATTTTGTTTGAGAAATGAAAATGTCATCTAGTTATTGTTTTACTTGCAACCCAAGGAAATAATTTAATTCCCCAACCATGCTCATTTCGAACTTAGATTTTATCAATTCTGCAAACTCAATAGTCATGTTAGTACAAGTTGATCCATAAATAATATCATCAACATAGATCTGAACCATTAAGATATCATCGTTATGTTTCTTGACAAAAAGTGTCTTATCGACACTGCCCATTTGAAAATTATGACTTAGTAAAAACTTAGTCAATTTTTTGTACCATGCTCTAGGAGCTTGTTTTAAACCATATAGAGCCTTTTTAAGACGGTATACATGATCAGTGAACTTAGGGTCTTCAAACCTTGTAGGTTGTTCAACATATACTTCTTCATGTAGATCACCATTCAAAAAGGCACTCTTTACATCCATTTGATAGATTTTAAACTTTCTATAGCATGCAATGGATATAAAAAGTCTGATTGATTCAAGGCGAGCAACTGGAGCAAAGGTTTCATCGTAATCAATGCCTTCTATTTGAGTGTACCCTTGTACAACTAGTCTTGCCTTGTTTCGAATTATATTACCAAGTTCATCAGACTTATTTTTGAAAATCCACTTAGTACTTATAATATGTTTATCTTTAGGTCTAGGAACAAGATACCAGACATCATTTCGAACAAACTGACTAAGTTCTTCTTGTATAGCTACTATCCAGTTTTCATTAGAAAGAGCTTCTTTTACGTTTACCGGTTCAATCTGGGATGTAAAGCACATGTAATTACATATGTCTTCTAGTTGTCTAGGAGTGTGCACACCAGTGAGAGGGTTTCTAAGAATTTGAGTAGTTGGATGATCTTTAACAATCCTTAATTCAGAATTATTTTGACTTGATGAAGTATCAGGTTTGTCAATCAGAAGAACTTCATAATTATCTGAACTTGGGACAGGTGTATTCAAATGATCGTCTATGACCACATTAATTGATTCTTGAATAACACTGGTCCTTTTGTTCAGTACACAATATGCGTGACTGTTTAAAGAGTATCCTAAAAAGATTCCTTTGTCACTTTTTGTATCAAACTTCCCTAGATTTTTATGGCCACGCAAAATATAGCACTTGCTACCAAAAAATCAAAAGTATTTGACAGTAGGCTTTTTATCGAACCACATTTCATAAGCAGTTTTATTATTAGATTTACATATATAAACCCGATTAATAACATAGCAGGCAATATTCATTGCTTCAGCCCAAAGATTTTTAGGGAACTTCATACTATTCAACATGACATTAGCCATTTCTTGAAGCACTCTGTTCTTCCTTTCAACTATACTATTTTGTTGTGGAGTTTTGGGTGCAGAGAATTCATGCAATATTCCCTAATCATTACAAAATTTCTCAAAACTGCTATTCTCGAACTCAGATCCATGATCACTACGGAACTTATAAACTTGATAACATTTTTCAGTTTGGATCCGTTTGAGAATCCTTTTAACTTTATCAAGGGTTTCTGATTTATCTCTTAAGAAGGCTACCCAAGTAAATCTAGAAAAATCATCCACAATTACCAAGATGTATTTTTTGCCACCTCGACTCTCCGTCCTGGTAGGTCCTATAAGATCTATATGGAGAAGCTCGAGTGGTCTTGATGTGGCATTGGAGTTCATCTTTTTGTGAGAGCTCCTTGTTTACTTGCCATACTGGCATTCACCACATATCTTGTCTATATTTTATAATTTGGGTAGACCTCTTATTAGTTCTCCCTTGCTCAATCTGTATAAATTACGGTAGTGTACATGTCCAAGGCATTTATGCCATAATTCTGTTTCATCGGTATGGACTATGTAGCACGATTGATTAGATGAGCTACCATCACTTACAATATAGCAGTTTTTAGAAGTCCTGCGAGCAGCTAATATTACAGAACCCTTTTTGTTCAAGATTTTACAACCTTTATTAGAAAATTTCACGCTGTGATTGTTATCGCATATTTGAGATATGCTTAACAGGTTGTGTTTTAGCCCCTCAACATATAAAACATTCTTAAATAAGGGAAGGTTATAGAGTTGAACCGTACCTTGGCCAATAATATTACAGTTGCTACCATCACCAAATGTGACTGACTCATCAGTCATATCTTTAAGATCAGTGAGCATCCACTGTCTAAGTACCACTTCAAATGACTTGTAGCTTTGAAAGCAGTGTGGGCAACCAAGCAAGTAACTTTAGGAACCCATTTCATTACTGTTTTGGGTTTAGGAGTATAGTTGGTCTTGTTGTAATTGTAATTTTTGTACGAGTGACCCACTGAGTTTGATTTTAAGAGCTCCTTAAGCAAATCAACTATTTTTTCAGCTAAAAGGTTTTAGTCTTGATTTTTGTATTTGATATGGTTACCTCTGGTTTTGAAAGATTGAAAAGTTCTAACATTTTTAGAAAACTTTTGACTTGAACTTTTCTCTTTTGAGTTAGAGGATTCTCCTTTTACAAACTTGGGAAGAGTATTCTTCTATTTAGGAGGAATATTTTTGTCGTAACCCAAATCGGATCAGTCGTCACATTTTCTTAATCCAGTTAAAATTTTTTCTAATTTTGGATCACCTTGGGCATACCTCCATGTATCCTTTAAACTCAAAAGGGAAGATACTTCAAGTTTAAGTTTATCATTTTCAGATTTCAGATTTTCAATAAGGGTGGTTTTTAAATCTAAATCACATTTGTATTTTTCAAAACAATCTGAAAGATAAGATTTTTCTAAAACAAGAGACTCAAATCTTTCTCTAAGCCCTGGAAACCTTTCTTTTTGAAGTTTTAGTTTTACGGCAATTTTACAACTTTCTTTGTATAGGGCATTATAAGCATCTTGAAGATCTTCTTCATTATCATGATCAATATTTAAATTTTCTTCACTGGTTGAATCATCATGATCTGAAAAAGTAAACTTGGCTAGAGTCATAAGGGCCTTAACTTCATTGCCCGACTCATTTTGAGAATCTTCTGATTCAGAAGAGGCTTCAGTGCCAGAAGATTCATCCCAAGTAGCCAAAATTCCTTTCTTTTTAGGTTTGTCTTTTTTAGGACACTCGTTTGTTAGATGCCCATATTCTTGGCAGTTGTAACAATGACTATCTTTCAAAGATTTCCAAGTTTTATATTTTGGTTTAGAACGTTTCTTATCATTTAATTTTTTAATATCAACATTCTTTTTTTACTTTTAAAGATCTTACAAAACTTTTTAGCAAGAAGGGCCATATCATCTTCAGAATTTTCTAAATTAGAATCTTGAGAATACATTTTAAAGATTTAAGCACAATAGATTTACCTTCAGGAGCTTTAAAATTTAATTCATAGGTTTATAAAGAACCAACTAGTTCTTCTACCCTCATATTGTCCGTATCATGAAGTTCCTGGATCGCGGTTACCTTAGAATTGAACCGTTCAGGTAGTGAGCTAGTGTAGTATCTTTGCACACACTTTACTTTCTGGGATTTTATCGCCAAGATACCACATAGAGTTTACAATATCATTTAATCTAGTGTAGAAGTCCATAAACATTTCATTTTCCTCCATACGAATTTCTTCAAATTTGGTTGTGAGGAGTTGGACTTTAGATTTTTTGACAATTGAAGTACCCTTGTGTGTCATTTCTAATATATCCGAAGCTTGCTTTGCAGTATTACAGGATATAATTCTTTTGAACTCATCTGGTGATAGTGGGCAAGTGATTACATTTAGTGCTTTTGCATTGGCACTACTCTCACTTTTCTGAAGAGTGGTCCATGAGAAAAATGGTGTTACTCTCATTGATTTTGAACCATCAATACCAGTCACTTCAGTGGTAGGTGTGTTCCATTCAATCACAGTGGCAAACCACACGTTCTCATCCATTGATTTGAGGAAAATCTTCATCCTGGCTTTCTAATAGGCATAGTTAGAGCCATCAAAGGGTGGAGGCCTAGTGACTGAAAGGCTATCAAAATTCAATATCTTATATATAGCTTAGATCGTTAGCTCAGGAAATAAATCCAAGAATAAAGAATTAAAAAATGAGCTATTAGGCTTTGATACCACTTGAAAAGGCCAAGCTATATGTCCTGAGGGGGGGGTGAATAGGACTGTGCCAAATTAAAATTTAACAGTGGAATTGAAATACGATAGCCTTATAAAAATAAAGAACAGTACTTTAAATAAATCAAAGAACTGAAATGTAAAGCAATCTTAAAAAGAGCTTGATACTAACGTTGTTCTAAGGACAACCTTTACACCATAAAAACCAAGGGTTTATGGCAGGACAACCTTACTATAACAAATTGAATATCAAAACTCAAACAGAAAGGAAATAAAGGAAATAACAAGAAATAAATTCTAAACTATTATAACATTCCCCACTTTGCTTGAAATGTAAATATTACAACATTCACATCCACATATACATTCCACAAATTTGAATGATTAAAGATATGGAAATTAAAAGAGTATTCAAATCACAAAGCACACCGATATATAGTGGTTCGCCTGTATGTTCACCAACTATTAAACAACAGCCACACAGCTTGCTACTCCACTCCTAATATCCTCACACAGGGGATATTAGCATTCACTATCAAACAAGTTTTTACAGGTTCACCTAAAACCTTCACAATTGTGTCTTTTTAACTTGGGCTTACACAATCCAAAAACCCACACTTTCTGAGTTTTCTGGCTCTCCTCAGAAAACAACACAATGAGATTTTTCTGGCGAATCTCAAACAAAACCAAAATAATGAATTTACAATAAATGTAAAATACCTGGATTTTTTCTTTTGTAGCAGCTCGGTAGAACCAATCAGAATAGAAGTTCGAATCAACGTTCAATGTCCAATACTCACTTAAGAAATGGTTATAGGTTCTAATTGATTTTAAATTAAACCAAATTGGGCGTAGCTCTATTTGATTTTGATTCTAATGAAGAAGGAATACAGCAATTCCTCTTTTTCAAATAAGATTCGAATATAGGAATAAAATTAAATAAGAAAAGCTAACAAAAAGAATATTAAATATGCACAGCGTAGCTTAAAATGAACACAACTTATCTCAGAGTGGAGGCTTGAATTTTCTCAAAATTAATCGATGAAAAACTCTGAAATTCATGTTCAATTTATAGATGCAAATATTGCGTCTACGACTGGTCTTAGGAACCCTTCGACTGGTTGTAGCACCAACGACATTTTGAAATTTTAAGCGCGATCTGAAAATCAGTTCTACGACTGGTCTTCGGATTCTACGACTGGTCGTAGCGCACTTACAACTGGTCATAGCTGACCTAGGACTGGTCGTAAGTAACCAGAATTGGTTGCTAGAGTTTGAGTTATAGTTTTAGGATTGGTCAAAGGACGAGTCATGACATCCCTACGACCGGTCGAACAATCTCCGGGACTGGTCGTAAAATAACCAAAAAATTCTGAAAAATCTTCAACAACTTAAGACTAGTCATGAAATTTCTTGGACTGGTCGAACCAGGTCTAGGACTGGTCGAAGAAGGTCCAGGACTAGTCTTAAAACAGACCAAATTCATGTAAAAAGATTCATCTTGAATTATGTATACAAAATGACCTACCCTAAGGTCAAACTAAGGTCTATCATACCTGGGACATGAAGTATGAACATTGATCTTCATTCTTTCAGATAATGATTTAACCTTTGAAGCTTGAGATCTCTACTTGATGTAGCTTGATCTTGAGATCTTCTACATCTTGAATTTAAACTTCAACTTGAGTAGTACTTGAGTCTTGAAATGCACTTGAGTCTTTGAACAAACACTCTTCTTATCGATGTAGCTCTGAACATTGATGCATACAGAAGAGGACAAAGTACATAACCTTACATTCCTTGAAGTAGAGCACCATACATGTCTTGAACTATTGTGATGTCATCTTGAATCATATATATATCAACATACAAGACACATAGATAGAGGGTTTGGCACACAAGATGTTTTAGCACCATAAAATTTGACAATCAAAAGAACATGAGACCAAAGCACTTACACCCACTTAATGTATATGAGGCCCATTGGTGCGGCCCATGTATTGAGGCCCACTTGATGTATATTGACCCGCATGAGAGGCCCATTGTAATGTGTTTGAGGCCCATAGGACGTAGCCCATTTGATGTATATAAGGCCCACATAGTGTGACCCATTTGATGTATATGAGGTTTATGTATTGCGGCCCATCTGATGTATGTGAGGCCCATATGATGAGGCCCGATGTGATGTTTATGAGGCCCATGAGTGAGGCCAATGTGATGTATATGTGGCCCATGAGTGAGGCCCATCGTTATGTGTATTAGGCCTTTGAGTGAGGCCCATGGTGATGTATATTAGACCCTTGTGAGGCCATGGGTCCATTATACGTTTGACTTTATGTGAGGCCACTTCTTGGGATCGTTGTTGGTTAAATGTCCACATTGATGGGCAATGATGGTTAAATGTCCACATTGTGACCTTTCCTTAGGCCGATTGTAGAGGCCGATTATCGGTGCCGGTTGTCAATACCAATTATAAGTATGTGACATCATAATATCATGATACATGCCCATACGCATCATCAGCATGTTTGTTATGAGATATGATTGACCATTGCATATGCCATAGGGCAGGTTGTTTATGGGACTCCTTGAGAGGAGTTGCTCATATGAGCGCACGGTACGCACGAAATTGCTGCTTGAATGGATGGTATGACTCATGCATCTCGCATTTTGTGATATGACCACCATATGCCCTAGCAACATCAGGGTCGTAGCCTCCATAGGCATGTCATGGATGGTCAGATGTGACACCGAAAATGTTTGGTTCTAGCATACGGGCGCCATAGATGTCCCTGAATGAAAATTCCTAAACCTCCGTGGCCAGGAGACATCCCAATGTCTAGACCGAATGGATATATATGAGCGCATGAGGGCCGTATACTAGTAGGTCGCGTCTCCCACTGTTGTGGTCGGTTGAGAGGGGGTGTGACCTTACCTGCCTGAGTGAGGGAAAAATATATAGGTTGAGTTTGACCAGCTTGAGGAATGAGTCTGCTATCGACGAGCTGGGCCCGATGTTGGCAGGCAGATAGTGAGGTCTCTTCCACTTACCTAGTTGTGTGCTCATATAGGGGTAGCAAAGCTGGCGTAGAGTGTAATAGACCCCGGTGATGATCCTAGAGATGTACGGTATTGATATGTGGACTTATTAAGAAGGACTTGCATACTCATTTATTCACTATCCACTCGGGTTGGTGGTGCATAACTATTTGTTACGTATGCCTTCGCAATGACCAGGATTTCAGTTGGGGCGCGTGACTAACTTGAGGTCAGGAGTTTATCACATTGAGTCTGACTATCCAAATTTAGGTATGAGACTAGTTTGGATAGAAGTCTCTTGTGATGGACCCCATAGCCTGTGATACCACGTACTATCATCCCAACTTCACACTCCAACTTGGTCGTTTCATTCGCACAACATATTGCATTGCATCCTCAGCACATAGCATTTGGTTTACTATGCTTCTGTATTGTATAGCCTAGATGAGGTTGACCGTATTCGTGGACTCGACAGGATTTATATATTGTATTGCTTCCTCAATATATGATATTAGCTTATTATGTTTTTGCAACGCATAGCCTAGATAAGGCTGATGGTATTTATGAACTTGCCAGCATGTTTTCGCATTACTCTGATATCTATATGCTTATCACATGCATCGCACACACTTACACCACCCTTTAAGATTTCTATAAGCTTATGCACAATAGATGCGTGCAGGTGGCGTTAGGTCACAACAGCGTTGAACTTAGAGTGTATAGCTACCTTCTGGAGCTCTGATTATCGATATATGTATTTCCCTTTTAACACTGTATTCAACTGTTTATATTAGTGGATATGTAATGATGATGTTGCCTCTGTGATTTGGGTAAACTTGTGGTTATACTTCTTACGAGATAAATGTACGTACTGAATATCCTCCTTGTAGGGTCCCAGGATCGGAACCTGGCGTATGGGTGCCGGGAGCCGAGAATGGGGCACTACGGGGGTTGTCGACATCAGATTCGGTGATCAGAAATTTTGTGAGTCCAGTTTTCGAGTTTGGGGCGTGACACAGAGGACCCTCCGATGCCTAAGTCAGGTTAGGAAATCTGGGTCTAAATTTCGTAATGTAGAAAGATGGTGCATGATATTGCATACCTGTTGCAATGGGGGTTTCTTAGTATTTATACCTGTGGGTCGGGTGGATCGTGTCCGTCAATCTCGACATGATTGACTCAATCAAGCGGATATTGCAATCGTGGAGATATCTTCCACAATCTTTAGATCGCGTATCACATCGTGTCTTAATGGGACGTATCACTGGGCGTGATCTTCAACCCACGTCCATACTTGGACTGATTTCCAAGCTCGATACTCCATTCTCATGGTCGGGCAATCCTCACCCTGGCTTGGACTCATCCTATCCAAGTCTGCGGCTGAGCACTAGTGGTCGGAGCATTATGATCGGAGTCTATCGAATGTGCCCACCTGGGGTCTTAATCCTCGGCTTCTAGATTAGATGAAGACGAGGGCGAGACCTCGGCTCGGCTGACCATCTTCGGATGAGGACGAGGACGAGAGATCGGCTCGGCTAACCATCTTCGGATGAGGACGAGGACGAGAGATCGGCTCGGCTAACCATCTTCGGATGAGGACGAGGACGAGGACGAGAGCTTGGCTCAATTGACCCTATTCGGATGAGGACGAGGACGAGAACGAGAGCTCGTCTCTACTGATCCTCTTCGGATGTCTGCTTAAGTCTGTCGCAGTGTTCTCCTTCTGAAGCCCTATTGATCGATTCGGTTCGCTTGAGTCAATCCTCATCGGGTCCGCGCACATTTTCCTATAACACTTTTTATAAATCCAAACAGGCTCGTCTGATTTTTCTCTAGGAGTTTGGATCGTTCGCTACTTTTAACAATTCATTTGATAACCATTAATTGAATGGTTTTGATTTCTTGTTCATCGTGATTTTATAGAGATGCTCCATCCCCCGACGGATCTTGTACTTTGAATGGTCTGGATAGCTGTACATCCATAGCATGTATGAGACGGATGAGTAACCACTGTTTTGTAAATGAAGCAAGAGTAATATATCGGAGTCTAGTCCGAGTTTAAAACATTTTTTAAAAAAAAAAAAAAGAAAAAAAAAAGTTCAGGATTATTAGTCAATTCCTTGTGACTGTCAATTTTTTGCATGTGCGGCCAACCGACGAGCGGGAAAAGGCATTCACGAGGGCGTCCTGACGACGAAAACGGATTGGCTACTCCCCTGCCACCCGCCAATGGCTGGTGGTTGGTGCTCTGTGGGCCCCACCATGATGTATGTTTTTCATCTATGCCGTACATCTATTTTTATATATCATTTTATATTATGAGACCAAAAATAAGGTATATCCAAATCTCAAGTGGACCACATTACAGGAAATAGTGTTGAATGAACGTTAAACATTAAAAAAATTTTGTGGCCCATAAAAGTTTTGGATCAAGCTGATCTTTATTTTTTTCCCTTCATCAAGGTCTTTATGACCTAATAATCAACAGATTGGATGTCAAATAAATAGTACAGTGGGCCTTAGGAGGATTTTAATGGTGGATGTCCAATCACTATTGTTTTCCTGTGGTGTGGTCCACCTGAGATCTCCATCCCTCTCATGTTTTGAAAATAGCCCTAAAATGATCTGTGAAAATAGATGAACGGAATGGATGAAACAAATACATCATGTGGGCCCACAGAGAACCGACCATCAGCGACGGGGCTGGTGGCAGGGGAGTAGCCCATCCGTCTCCCCAGATGACGGACGCGGATTTCGTGCAAAGGACGCGGATTGCGTACTTACCCCGCCCATCCCTAGCTCCGGACGGGCAGTTCTGTGGGCGGACCCACCGTGATTTATCTGTACATCCAAGCCGCCAATCCGTTTTCTCAGATTATTTTAAGGGATGAACACAAAAATGAGGTAGATCCAACGCTCAAGTGAACCACACCAAATAATAAGCTTGGTTACATTAAAATGTACAAAACATTAAAATCAGTTGCATTAAATGTAAAAGTCATCTGTGATGTGGTTCATTTGACCGCTGGATCTGCTTCATTTTTTTTGTCGCATAAAGATAATCTGAGAAAAAGGATAGACGGCTTGGATGTACAGATAAATCAAGGTGGGCCCGCCCACAGAACTGTCCGTTAGGAGATATGGACGGGCGAGGTAGTACGCAATCCGCGTCCTCCTGCAAAAGCCTTTATCAGGAAATTCCGGCTAAAGAATGCTAGTTGGGGTCCACTGAGATGTATGTGAGAAATCCATTCCGTCCATCTTTTTTGCGAGCTCATTTGAAGACGTGCGACAAAAAAAGTGAGGTGGATGCAAAACTCAAGTGGGTCACACAAGAGAGAAAATTGGGGAAACAAATTCCTACCGTTGAAACCTTCCTGGGCTCCATCTTGATGTTTATATGCTATCCAAACCGTTTATAAGGTCATTTTCAGTGAGATGAAGTGAAAAAACCAAAAGCATAGGCTGATACAAAACTTTTATGTCCATGATAATGATTCAACGGTGTTCACTGAATTCCCACTATTTCTTCTGGTGTGGTCCACTTGAGTGTTGGATATACATAATTTTGTGTCTCATATCCTAAAATGATCTCTCAAAAAAGGATGAACAGATTAGATTTCTAAAAGAAATCTATGTGGGACCCACCCAGCATCCTTGCGCATGAACTTCCCGCGAAAGGCCTTTCGCAGGGGAGCAGATTGCGTACTGTGTAACTCAGTGAGGTTCACCATGATTTTATATATTTAATCCTCTCCGTCCATCTATTTTAACTGATAATTTTAGTACTTGAGCCAAAAGATTATTCATATCCAGAAGGTTTTATTTTCATCGGGCTTATATTTGTTATTTCCTTTCATCCATGCCGGTAAGATGTTATGAACAGGTGGATGGCAAGTAAACATCACTGTGGGGCCTAGAAAGATTTCAACTGTGAAAATCATTATAAACACTGTTTCCTGTGGTAGGATACACTTGAAGTTTTGATATTCTTAAATTTTGGGTTCAACCCCTTAAATAAGCTGAAATATGGGATGGACAGCGTGGATTAAATAAATGAGAAATTTGCGACTGTACGACCCACTTATGGCCCATTTGCGAGATGAAGCTCACCTCATTTTACCTTGCAAAAATAAGCCCCAGCTATACGGACGCCTTCCCAAAGGTCGAAAATGCCCTTGCTTTTTCCTTCAAGCGGGAAGACGAGCGCGGACGCTCCTTAGAGCTGGGCATCGGTTCGAGTCGGATCGGATTAGGACTGATTCGATCAGATCCGAAATTTGGGCATCTTGACCTGAATCCGATCCTATCCGAAAACGGATCCGAACCACCTGATCCGATCAGATCCGAACAATGCATTGGATGATCCGATCCGAGACCGACTCGGTCAGCAAAACCGAGTCGGATCAGATTTGACACGGTTCGGATTCGGTCCAGAACTAATTTTAAAATTTTTCAAAAAAAACGTATGAATTGGATTTGTCACAAATATCATGGTGGGCTCCACCTACGTTAATCAACTTTCATCTTTTGACTTAAATGTCCACCAAACCTGCATTTCCATACAATCTTTTGACATGGTTTGCCTAATCTTTTGACACGGGTGATTGGATCAAGTTGATCAACACCTGATTTCCTTTCTTTTTTCTTTGGAATTGTAACATAAAATTTTAAAATTCAAACAAAAGGGAGCTGCATACAAAGGAAAGAGAAAGGGTAAAGGGGAGGATGGTGAGGTACCATCGGACGACCACCTTTAAGACAAAATTCATTTGATTCACCATATGACTCAAATGCATCTGCCAGCCCTTTTACAACCTTCAAAGAAGGGCAAAACCAAAGCCTAAGAAAGCACCTGGTCCTTACCAAGAGAATGACGGAATATGTTTGAGAGGATCTATAGTTTTATGTCCTGTTTTTGTATTCTTTCCACACAGAACATATGAAAATAAGCAATTTGATATGCCACACCTGTTTCTTTATTCTGTCTACCTTGGACTCTTCATTTCCAAGCTTGCACAAGTGCAGTGAGGGGATTTGGCATTGGATACCACAAATCAAACGTGGCCAGGGTTGAGTTCACAATGAATGAATTTGAGGTACGAGGTGCATGTGTTTGTACTGGTCTTCCCTTGGCTATGTAAGTGATCAACGACCAACCAAATGGCAACGCAGGTTTGGTGGACATGCACAGTATCGCAAGATGAGAAAGTTACTTAGGTAAATTTATTGTCAAGCTTCATTTTCTTTTTGTCTTGCATTGTAGGTCCCATAAGAAGTTTGGATCTTCTAACCAAGCCAGGAATTTACCACCTTCACAGGTGGACTGAAACTTATCAACAATTAGGAGTTGGATCAAAAGAAGGCTGAAACTTATCAAACAATGCACAATATTAGCCTGTTCATCCACAGACAGGTAGGATATCATCCATGGCTGAAAATCCTCCAACAAAATAATAGGAATGCTGCACATGAATTGCCAGATGAACAAAGCATGTTCTTTGAAAGAGAGACACTGCATCATCAAAGGGAAAACCTACATTAATTTGCATAATAATGAGAAAATTGTGCTTTTCCAATAGATGCATGGATTGTCATTCTCTGCCAAAGTGTCAAATAACTTCTTTGAAAGTTAATATCCTGCCATCAGGTAGTCTTGACTTGGAATGGAGAAAAATCAACAATTTCCATAATATAAAATAAATAAATAAAAAGTAAAAACTAGGAAATTGAATTCTTGAAAGTATGAAAATCACAATCCATATCCAGAGTCAAGTCCCTCAATTTGAAAACTGCCTGTTTGGAAGACACCTAACAATGAGTTCATCTCATTTTAGTTCATTGTAATTATGTATTAGGGATCATATTTCTTTTTGGCAAAATAATCTTGATAAATGATAACCAACCATCATAATCTCTAATACATAATTAGAGATGAACTAAAATGTGTCTACCAAATAGGTCTTAAGGAAATTGCACTTCACATGAATCTTTACACATTTTCTTCTCAGCTAATGGTGTGTTTGGGTGCCTTGAAAATGCAAAGTGGTCGTAGAATTGATCCCCACCCACAACTAATGCCCCACTCATCTCACATCTTGCATGAAATGAGTTGCGCATCAATTTCAGGCAGGAAAAACGGAAAGGTAATTGCACTTTCAATGCCGCCCACAAGACCATGCCATTTCAATCATGGGTTGATGCAAACGCTTCTATTATGCAGACATCCAAATGCACCCAAAACTACTCTTTGAAATGGTAGGAGGTCAAACAACAGCTACTACACATCTACACCTCCATAAGAGGAAATCTGGTGATATGAAAAAGCCAGAAGTAGACTGTGGTTCATTTGCTGAAGCTAAGTATAGGGAAATGACTAAAACAACTTGTGAGATCAAATGGCTTCAATCTCTTTTGCAAGAAACAAAAATTAAGGCCCGCACTCCTCTCTACCATGACAATCAACCTGCCATTAATATTGCCAACATATATATGAGATCTCAAGTCCAACCAAAAGGTTGGCTCCATCATGAGGATTTCCTTGTGTAAAGGACCAAAGGTCAGCCCTATATACTCATGGATTTGTTAGATGTCATATATATATATGAAAGGTTGGAAGTTGTCCACAGGTTGGACCTTAACAGTTGTATATGTGAATGGATAAGGAAAATTGCTTCCCACCATAGATGGAAATGGGTATTACAACGGTGCCAAGAGCCATCTCATTACTTGTTTGCACAAAACCAGCACACTGACCTGAGATTGTAGCAGCCTGTACTGAGGTAGTTATTTGCCTAAATCCATGTTCTCATCACACATGCAAAAATTAGTAAAATAATCAACAAACCAGTCCCATGGTCTACTTAGGGCATTATCAGGTTTAATGCTTCTTTGAAATTCCTTAAATCAGTTATATAATCTTCATCAGTGGTAGTGTAAGTTGAGATTACCGTCTAGTAAATGAATAATCATGTGCGATAGACTCACCGAATGTGACCGGACTGACCTGCAGATTCGTCAAAGTTAAAATGAGCAAATGATGGCATCTTAATTTAAAATGCAATCCTAACTATCCAATTGATGGATTTAATCCACATTTGGTGTGGTCAGGCTAACATGGAATGAGCATTTACATGACTAGGTTAAGAAGTCTAACATGGATTTGAACTTGTCATCTAATCCACATTTCGTGTGGACATGGAAACATGAAAATAGAAAATTACAATAGATCTCAAGTCCAACCGAAAGGTTGGCTCCACCCATAAGCCATAACCATAAAATTACAATGTAACTGTTTTAACAAAATTACAAATAACATGAAATAACAGAAATAAAAGGCATCAAAATCACATCGCAGTTGCAGGCACTGTCTCATCTATCTTCTCACTCTCATCTTCATCGAACTCTTCATCAACAGAGTTCTCTTTCCCCCACATTAGACGCAGCCAATCCTGACTACAAATGAGCGCTTCAACCGATTCAGGTGTAAGTGAGCTTCTATACTTGCTTACTACCCTACTCCCTGTACTAAAAGCAGATTCTGAAGCCACAGTTGAAATTGGAATTGATAATATATCACGTGCCATTAATGAGAGCACGGGGTACTGTAAATTACCGGATTTCGTCCTCCACCACTCCAAAATATCAAAATCATCGCGTTTGGATTTTACAACTAAAAGATCCTCCTTAAGATACTCTTCAAGTTCTGATCTAGGCATCCGTATTTGAGTCCCTTTCCGCTGTACATAGTAAGACATGAAATCATCTGTTATGTCTTCTTGCGATTCATCAACTGCGGAACTAGAACCCACATGAGAAGATTTTTCTTTTGCGGCGCACACATACAAATTGTACAATTCACTGACCGCATCAGAAATCTTTTCGGCCTCAGCAACACCCATCGCACCATACAATTTACTGCATATGAAGTCAATCATAATCATCTTGTATCGAGGATCAAGAAAAACCGCAATACCCATTACCAGACTACACTCAGACCAATATTTATCAAACTTTACTTGCATACCCATGGTCATAAAGTGTAAAAAGTCTTGTCCAGTACTGCCTTTATGCAAGGCATCTTTTACCTTCCAAAGTTCAGGCAAAAATATATTTGATGTTGGATACTTACTGCCCGAAAATTTTTTTGTGCTGTTGTAAAAAACAGAAAGGAACTTACGAACTGATTCAGCTACTGACCAATCATCTTCAGAAGGCAGCCAAACATACGCACTATCACGCTGTACATAGTGAGAGAATGCAAGTCTCAAATCTATCGCTGAATCCAACATTTCAAAAGTTAAATTCTAACATGTCGTGACGTCCAACTTCATCGTTCTCTGAGTTGACAAATTCAACCACTTCACGATCTCATTCCATACATGTAATCGTGAAGGTGACCCCCGTATGTACTTCATACTCTCTCTTATGTTCTCGATGGTGGGATCGATTGTTTTAAGGCCTTCTTGTATAATCAAGTTTAGGATGTGGGCACAACACCTAACATGAAATATCTTTTCACCAAAATACAAGTCACCGGTGGCCCTAAAGTGGTTGCGCAAATTCATTATCACGCTATCATTTGCAGAGGCATTATCTAGAGTAATTGTGGAGATCTTCTTCTCAATTCCCCACTCCATAAGACATCTGTGTATGCAGTCTGAAATCATCAAACCACTATGAGGAGGTGTCAGATAACGAAAGTTTATTATTCTCTTGTAAAGCCTCCATTCGGCATTAACGTAGTGAGCAGTTAGAGACATATACCCCTTTCGTTGATTGGATGTCGTCCACAGATCTGATGTCAGGCTAATTCGAGAAATTGCTTGCGTTACCAACTCTCCTTTCAACTTGACCTTCTCGCCTTCATATATCTTCATACACACCCTCTTGATTGTTGTACGAGAGACCTTCTCGTATTTAGGGTTAAGGCATCTGGCTAGTCCAACAAAAGCAGGACTCTCTACCATCTGAAATGGTCTTTCATCTGTAATAATTAACTTGGCCGTCAACTCATTCACCAGCTCCTTGTCGTACTTGTAAATAGACACCGATGGACCCATTGTAGAATGCGAAAATGAAAGTGTTTGTTGCGTTGCCGCACTTCTCATTTTTTTCTGACACTTTGAAATATGTTTCTTCAACGTTGTGGTCGACCCATCTGATTGCTTAGCATACTGATTCTTACAGTGCTTACATTGTATCTTCACTTGACCATTCTTCAGGGTTATTTCTTCAAAATCGTCCCACACTGCCGACCTCTTTTTCATTTTTCCCGTAACATGCGACTGTGTAGTACTAGTATCAATGTCGACGGGTACCTCTTCATGTTCAAGACCTAATCCCTCATCTTTAAGGATCATCGGAGATGTAATTGACCGACCACCCGGGGCCGGGGACGGGGTATTGGAAAGACCCTCGCTTTCCATCTGATAGTTGAAATATACTATATCATATTAGCATTAACAATCTAATGCTAACAGAGTTATACTAAATCCTAAATTAGTTACCCGTCCAAGGTTCGATAGATTATAATACTTTCATATTCCCATTTAAACATCCACGCCGAAAATTCGACAGCATCTCCCCATGCCTCTCCAGATAAGTTCATCTTACGTTACATTCCGATGTCAAATATCTAAAAGAATGTGAAGATATTTGACATTGGATACGAAACGGAAGAAACATATCCAGAAAGAAATGAGGAGATAAACCGCGGATCAGGCATGAACATTTAAATAGAATATATAAAAGCATTCTATCCATCTAACCTTGAACTGTCCAAAATGGGACAATTTGAGCGATTTCTATACCACCAAAAACACACTATATCTATGTATGGCCACAGAAATCCTCAAATGGATAACTAATTATCTAACTTACCAGTAGCAATTAAATCCTAAATTAGTTACCCATCCAAGATTGGATAGATTGTAATACTTTCATATTTCCATTTAAACGTTCACGCCGAAAATCCGGCAGCATCTCCCTATGTCTCTCCAGATAAGTTCATCTTACGTTACATTCCGATGCCAAATATCTAAAGCAATATGAAAATATTTGGCATTGGATACAAAACGGAAGAAACATATCCAGAGAGAAATGAGGAGATGGACCACGGATCAGGCATAAACATTTAAATAGACTATATGAAAGCATACTATCCATCTAACCTTGAACTGTCCAAAATGGGACAATTTGAGCGATTTCTATGCCACCAAAAACACACCATATCTATGTATGGCCCCATAGAAATCATCAAACGGGTAACTAATTATCTAACTTAAAAATCACAATCACAAGTCACAAGTCACAATAATAATCTAAGCAAAGAAGGCAATAATGATATAATCTAAGCAAAGAAAGCAATGCACATATTAAGACTAGAGTACATAGTCAGTAATCAATCTAATATGCCCCTAGGTAATCTCTAGATGAGCCAAACTACTTGCAGATGAGGCTTTCTGGGCTGAACACAATAAGAGACTCAAAGGCACATAGCTTTCGGGTCCATCTGTGAAACATGCTCTACTTATATTATAGTTATAACATTGTAAGATTAAACAAGATCTCAATAATTCCCCAGATACACTATCGTATAACAAAAATAAGAAAGAACTGCCATGAAAATATAAATAAGAAACGGAATTAAGTGAATGTGATTCTTTTCTATCTCAGCGCATGTTTGGTGGCACAAATTTCATAAAATATCATGACATTTTGTACCTAATTAGACTGATTAATCATGAAATTTCAGACAAAATCAGGATTCCAAATCTTAAATCACTTGTGCTTGCATCAAGACAAAAAATAAAGAGAGGGCAAAAAATAAAAATAACTCACCTTACAAAAGGCGAAATAAGGGACTATTGAAACCAAATACGACTCTGAAATCTCAGGTTGTTCCTCTGCTTCAACCTGAGAAAGGAACAGAAATAAATAAAGATTATTATATTGGGATAGATTATTAAAAGAAAGCAATATCAAGCATATAACCCTGAACCCCACATCAGAAAAGAAACATATATAAAACATTTCAATCCCAAATATGTTTTTTTTAATGGGAAAAATAGACAAACACATAAGAAAGAGTGTGTGTGTGTGTGTGTGTGTGTGTGTGTGTGTTTATTTTTATTTTTTAATAACTGAAATGAAGGAGTACACAGCCTATATCAATATATGATAAAATAATGAAATACACTTAAGAGGGGATGGTGACTTGACCGGTCCATCCATTTAATTTGATTATATGAGCCTAACATGAAGCAAATCCATATCTAAAGTGGATCATTTCATATGGAGCTAGCAGTGCTCATAGACCATTAAAAACTTCTTATTGGCCACATAAGTTTTTGATTAGGCTAATATTTCTTTTCGCCCCTTCATCTATGCTTGTGTGACCTCATCAACAGTTTTTATGGAAAATAAACATTATGCTGGCCCTAGGAAGTTTTTAATGGAGTGTTTAATCACAACTGATTCCTCTAGTACGGCCCACCTGAGATTTGGATCTACTTCATGTTTTGGCCATGCCCAAAAATGATAGGAAAAACAAATAAATATAATGGATATAGAATAGATACATTGAGGTGGACCCACAGTAAAGGCCACACAGTTTTCCAAGAGGTGGGGCCATTATTTGGATGTCTTGCATTGGGAACATGAATGTAATGTATATTGTGGCTGGTGGCAAGAAAAACATCAAAGAGACTATTTTTCTTTAAAAAAAGTCAAGCCCGGTTGCCACATTTTGGAAATGGCACTGAGCTTCATGCAAAAAGAAGAGGTCTCTCTGTTGCCTTTGTCCAATGGCATGGCTGTAATATGTCCATTAGGAAAGGATGAGAATAGCAGCAGGGCATTCAACAAAGAAATTTCATTAATTTTTATCAGGGTGTGTTTAGTTGCACCAAATATCAACCAATCTGCTCTTAGGGGACTGGATCCACTCTATCCACAACTTGTTGTGAGACCTCATGATAGGAGCTTAAGGAAGATCCCAAAAATCATTCTGTTCCAAAACTAACATAGGCTACATATACCGCTCGGTGAATTTAGGTTTCAGCCATGATTTTTTCAACTTTATTCCTGTGGTGCAGCCCACCTAAGTTTTGCAGCAAGCTAATTTCTTTTTCAAGTGAGCATGAATCGGCACAGCTGACAAAATGGATGGACAGCCAGGATAAAACATATACTTCCTGGTGTGGCCCACATAGCACCACTAGTACTAGAGTGGTCACTATAGAATACCGAATCCAAGCCCATCTGCCTACCTGCAGGGCTGATCAGCTATGTTACACACCGTCAAAATCAATCCATGACTAAAAGGAAAAATATTAGCAATGGAGTTCGTTTGATTTCTAGCCATGCTCCATTCACACTAGGACCCATGATCAAGATGGTTCTGAATTAGCGTACATGTATGGCGTGTCACGTTGGATCAAGCTTTCATTAAAGTGTGGCAACTGGATGCAGGGTAGCAAGAGCCATCTTTTTCAGGTCCATGAAATGTCACGTAAACATGCCTATAATGCAACCGATCGCAGGGCCCATGCTCTCTCTGTGATCGTTCAGATACCAGGTAGACTGCCTGCCCCAAAGGACATGCTGATCAACATATAAGGTGGTCCACACATGCATATTGAATGCGGATTGTGATAAGTATATCTTGCAACCCTTGTTTTTCGCGCTTTTACATCACACCTTATAAGTGAGGAGACATGATATTGACGAGGCTCTTCAACTACTGCAGGTCCAGCTTAATGAAAGACCTAGGTCTCAAAAACATACCATGTTTTCATGGTTTGGCTACTTGCCTTTGCTATCTGCAGCCATCGCATGGACCATTCTTCAAACTGGTCATTTGATTGCTATCATGTTGCAGCAAAATACCCACACATGCATGACAGATGCATGTAAAGTAAATTATAAAATGGAAACTAATATTGAAAAGTTTAGAAAAAGTTTAAAGTAGCATGAAGATTTATATGATTTGCCAATATGTCTGCATCCCTAAAACAGTTAAATAAAACTTTCTACTGCACTCAAATAAGAAAAATATCTCTTCCACTATTCTATTATCTAAAATATCTATTGTGGAATACCCCAAAAGTGACTCCATCTCTCAGCCTGTTCTTCTCCTTATATAGACAGACATCATATAAAAAGAGCATTAACCAAAGCCTAGAAAAAACTAGACTTCTTGCATATACACGCATACATAGGTACAAATGCATAAAGGAGAGGCAGGACTCTGGAGTTGTTTCCTCTTTCCTCTTCTAGAAAGAAGAAACACTTCCACGCCTCAACTGATTATCCAAAGCAAGTGATATTTAATAAATAGAGTAAGATGAAGCACTTCCACGCCTCAACTGACTATCCAAATCATATTTTCTAAAAGACCAAATTACCCCCACATATAAATATAGAGGAAATAAGATTGTCTCACCGTTCTCAAATCCCTCTCTTGGATCATCTTAGCTCTCAGATCCTCTCTCTCGGATTGTCTCAGCTCTCGGATCATCCCAGTTCTTGAATCATCTAGTTCTCAGATCCTCTCTCTCTCTCTCTCTGAGATCTAAACCTCGATTAACCTCAAAACCCCCTCTCGTTCTCTTTTTGTCACCTAGAAAGGTAAAAATCCTGGCCCATGTGCTTTTCAGCTGATGAAGGATGGAGTGCACATCACACACAAATCTCAAACTGTAGCCGACGATCCTAGGTGGCCGGACCACCAACGGTCAGCGGCCATGGCTGGCCGACGAGTGAGCCATCTCTTACAAAAATAAATAAATAAATAAACAGTTGCTGAGTGGGTCCACCTACCTGATGAACGGTTGCGAATGGCCGGATGAGGATTGCGAGTCGCCGGCGTTCGGGTAGGGATGACGGAAGAGAAGGGTTTGAGGGATTTTAGGGTTCGGGTGTGAGGAGAGAGCGGCGGGTAGGTAGGGTAAAAAAAACAAAAAGGGGTAAAAGAGATATATATAGGGGAGGGGTAAACTTGTCAATTTACACCCGGTTCTGTTCGGTGCGAATCAGCTCGGACCCATTCGGATCGGATTTCGGTTTGGACCGATCGATTTTGCTGCTAAACTGAATTTGATTTGAATTATATTCGGATCTACACCTTAGTACCCGAACCTAACCGATCCAGCCTACCGGTCCTGTTCGAATCAGGGCGGATCGGGGCGGATCGGATCGGATCTGTCGGATCGGACCTATTTTGCACACCTCTAATGCTCCTCCAACTCCGAGTTGTACGAACGGTTCAAAAGATATCAAAGTTACATGGGCCCCACAGTTATGTATTTATTATATCCACAACGTTCATCCATATTTCGAGATCATTTCGGACGATTATCTAAAAAAAAAAAATCATATCCAAAGATCAACTGGACCCCACCACAAAGAACAGCAGAAAATTTATTTTCAACGTTGAAACTTTTGTAGGACCCACCATAACATTTATTTTCCATCCAATCTATTCATAGGGTCAAAAAGACCTGGATGAACAGGAAAAACAAATTTCATAATGATCGAAAACTTCGGTGACCCCTGAAAGGGTTTCAACGGTAGACGTTGAATCCTCCAAAGCCTTTTATGTCTCAAGCCTTAATACGAGTTTGCCAAATAGATGGACGGTTTGGATATAACACATATCTCACAATAGGACCTATAAAAAGCAGTGGGGATTACAACAACAAAAAAATTAAAAAAAACAAAAAACAAAAAAATTGGGAACTTATAGCTACGGATTATAACCGTGGCCATATCCATAGCCCCTGCCATTTCGATATGTCCTTTTATTTGTATTGAAGGTCTGTCGATTAATCGAAAAAGGTCCAAAACAGTCCAGCGAGTTTGCCTAAAAAACCTGCAATTTTCGATATATATCGAAGTGTATTCGATATGTATTGAAGTTATAGCTACGGATTATAGTCGTAGCCATAACTGTAGCCCCTGAAAGTCTATGCAAATTTATTATTATTTTTTTTTTACATGGAGAAATTTATTCTACCTACAATTTTCTCTAATACATATTTGTATAAATATGTATATATAAGAATATAAATTTTTTTTCCCTCTTTTTTTTTTCATTTATTTCTTTATTCATTTAAAAAGAAAATCTTCTAAACCAAAATTAGTTACTTGACATACCATATATAATTTTGGGGTAGGAGAAGCTACTTTAGCCAACTAACCTTGTTATTTTTCAAGATTCCATCAAGTCGATGGTTGAAAATCCATTTCATTCACTTCGTGAAAAATTTCAATCAGTTTACAGTCAATTTCATTCATTTCACGGTCCAATCGCTGCACTTCACGGTCATTTCCATGCATATCACGGTCATTCCTGCCTATTCCGTGTTGATTCACGGTCATTTCGGCTTATTTCACGATCAATTCCCTTCATTTCACGGTCATTTCCATGCATTTCACGGTCAATTCACTTCACTTCATGGTCATTTCCACACATTTCACGATCATTCCCGCCTATTCCGTGTTGATTTACGGTCATTTCGACGCATTTCACAGTAATGCCCCTTCACTTCACGGTCATTTCCGCGCACTTTATGGTCCATTCGTCTCACTTCACGGTCATTTCCGTGCATATCACAGTCATTCCCGCCTATTCCGTGTTGATTAACGGTCATTTCGGCGCTTTTCACGGTCATGCCCCTTCACTTTACAGTCATTTCCGTGCATTTCACGGTCCAATCGCTTCACTTCACGATCATTTTCATACATTTCACGGTCATTCCCGCCTATTCCGTGTTGATTAACGGTCATTTCGACGTACTTCACGATCAATTCACTTCACTTCACGGCCATTTCCAAGCATTTCACGGTCAATTCTCTTCACTTCACGGCCATTTCCATGCATTTCATGGTCATATCCGACAATTCCGTTTACGTTCACGGTCATTTCGACGCACTTCACGGTCAATTCACTTCACTTCACGGCCATTTCCAAGGACTTCACGGTCAATTCTCTTCACTTCACGGCCATTTCCATGCATTTCACGATCATATCTAGCAATTCTGTTTACATTCACGGTCATTTCGACGCACTTCACAGTCAATTCACTTCACTTCATGGCCATTTCCAAGCATTTCACGATCAATTCTCTTCACTTCACAGCCATTTCCATGCATTTCACGGTCATATTCGGCAATTCCGTTTACATTCACGGTCATTTCGATGCAGTTCACAGTCAACTCACTTCACTTCACGGCCATTTCGATGAACTTCACGGTCAAGTCACTTCACCTCATGGCCATTTCCAAGGACTTCACAGTCATGCCCCTTCATACCGCGATGTTTAATCGATATATCGAATCTTCGATATATCGACGGAGTATCGATATTATCGATAATTTGTTTTAGAAGAGCTATGTGTCTTTGGACAATTGAGGAACATTTTCGATATATCGAAATTTAGTCGATATATCATTCCTTCGATATATCGAAATGTTGTCGATATTATCGATAATTCCTTTTAAAAAAGCATTTTGTCTTTGGACATATTCTGACCATTTTCGATAAATCGAAATATAGTCGATATATCGACACATGACATCGATTTCAAGGCGATGTATCGTTCCGTTGTAACGATGACTTAGTTTGATAACATCGACTAGAGTTCGATGTTATCGACAACTTAAGCCCGATGTCATCGATTAGATTTCGATAACATCAAAGCATACTTTTGTTTTTTCTTTACAAAAATTCAGTAGATTCTGTTTTTATAATCGAGTGTCTTTCGATTGATATCAAAAAGTTTTCCTTCGATTGATCGAAACTATCTCGATATAATCGAAAAATTGTTTTAAAATATCATTTCGTCGTTGGACAGTTTTGGACTAATTTCGATATATCGTCTGACATTCGATATATCGAAATGCAGCAAAATGTCGATATATCTTGTACTGTTCGATATATCGAAGGGTAATTTTTACTCTTTTTTTTCTAAAGTTTTTTTTTTTAAATTTCTTTTTTTAGGAGCTTGTTAGTACACAGCCATGTCGGTACACACTCCATGTTATCCACCCCCACTACGGATCGATACGAAGACCTCAAATCGTGTAAATGAACATAAGTTCTTTAGAGACTTGTGGACCTTTTTCGATATATCTAATCCTACCTTGTCGCACTCTCTCGTTCATTAACATCTCCTACACCCCCTTCTGTATGTAAACCGGGCTTCTTGTCGCACTCTCTTTAGAGACTTGTGGACCTTTTTTAGGTTAGCTTGTTAGCCCCTGAAAGTCTATACAAATTTTTTTTTTAATTTTTAATTTTTTTAATTTTTATTTTTTACATGGAGAAATTTATTCTACCTATAATTTTCTCTAATACATATTTATATAAATATGTATATATAAGCATATAAAATTTTTTTTCCCTCTTTTTTTCATTTATTTCTTTATTCATTTAACAAGAATATCTTCTAAACCAAACTTAGTTACTTAACGTACCATATATGATTTTGGGGTAGGAGAAGCTAATTTAGCCAACTAACCTTATTATTTTCCAAGATTCCATCAGGTTGATGGTCGAAAATCCATTTCATTTACTTCACGGACAATTTCAATAAGTTTGCGGTCAATTTCATTCATTTCATGGTCCAATCGCTGCACTTCACGGTCATTTCCATGCATATCACGGTCATTCCCGCCTATTCCGTGGTGATTCACAGTCATTTCGATGCATTTCATGATCATACCCCTTCACTTTACGGTCATTTCGACGCATTTCACGGTCAATTCGCTTCACTTCACAATCATTTCCATGCATATCACGGTCATTCCGACATATTCCGTGTTGATTCACGGTCATTTCGACGCATTTCATGGTCATACCCTTTCACTTCACGGTCATTTCCGTGCATTTCACAGTCAATTCGCCTCACTTCACGATCATTTCCATGCATTTCACGGTCATTCCCGCCTATTCCGTGTTGATTCACGGTCATTTCGGCGTAATTCACGGTCATGCCCCTTCACTTCACGGTCATTTCCGCGCATTTCGCGGTCCAATCGCTTCACTTCACGATCATTCCATGCATTTCACGGTCATTCCCGCCTATTCCGTGTTGATTCACGGTCATTTCGGTGCATTTCACGGTCAATTCCCTTCATTTCACGGTCATTTCCATGCATTTCACGGTCAATTCGCTTCACTTCATGGTCATTTCCACGCATTTCACGGTCATTCTCGCCTATTCCGCGTTGATTCACGGTCATTTCGATGCATTTCGCGGTAATGCCCCTTCACTTCGCGGTCATTTCCGCGCACTTCACGGTCCATTCGCCTCACTTCACGGTCATTTCCATGCATATCACGGTCATTCCCGCCTATTCCGTGTTGATTCACGGTCATTTCGACGCATTTCACGGTCATACCCCTTCATTTCACGGTCATTTCCTCACATTTCACGGTCCGATCGCTACACTTCACCATGAAATGCGTCAAAATGACCGTGAATCAACACGGAATAGGCGGGAATGACCGTGAAATGCATGGAAATTATCGTGAAGTGAAGCGAATTGACCGCGAAGAACGTCGAATTGACCGTGAATGAACACGGAATTGCTGGGAATGACCGTGAAATGCATGGAAATGATGGTGAAGTGAAGTGAATTGACCACGAAGTGCATGAAAATGGCTGTGAAGTGAAGTGAATTGACCGTGAAGTGCGTTGAATTGATCGTGAATGAACACGGAATCGCCGGGAATGACCGTGAAATGCATGGAAATGACGGTGAAGTGCATGGAAATGGCCGTGAAGTGAAGTGAAGTGAATTGACCTTGAAGTGCGTCGAAATGACCGTGAACGTAAACGGAATTGCCGGATGTGACCATTAAATGCATGGAAATGGCCGTGAAGTGAAGAGAATTGACCGTGAAATGCTTGGAAATGGCCATGAAGTGAAGTGAATTGACTGTGAAGCATGTTGAAATGATTGTGAATCAACATGGAATAGGCGGGAATGACCGGAAATGCATGGAACTGATCGTGAAGTGAAGCGATTGGACTGCGAAATGTGCGGAAATAACCGTGAAGTGAAGGGGCATGACCTTGAATTGTGCCGAAATGACCGTGAATCAACACGGAATAGGCGGGAATGACCGTGATATGCATGGAAATGACCGTGAAGTGAGGCGAATTGACCGTGAAATGCGCGGAAATGACCGTGAAGTGAAGGGGTATGACCATGAAATGCGTCGAAATGACCATGAATCAACACGGAATATGTGGGAATGACTGTGAAATGCATGGAAATGATCGTGAGGTGAAGTGAATTGACCGTGAAATGCGCGGAAATGACCGTGAAGTAAAGGGGTATGACCGTGAAATGCGTCGAAATGACCGTGAATCAACACGAAATATGTGGGAATGACCGTGAAATGCATGAAAATGATCATGAAATGAAGCGAATTGACCATGAAATGCGTGAAAATGACCGTGAAGTAAAGGGGTATGACCGTGAAATGCGTCGAAATGACCGTGAAATGCGTCGAAATGACCGTGAATCAACACGGAATATGCGGGAATGACAGTGAAATGCATGGAAATGATCGTGAAGTGAAGTAAATTGACCGTGAAATGCGTGAAAATGACCGTGAAGTGAAGGGGTATGACCGTGAAATGCGTCGAAATGACCGTGAATCAACACGGAATATGCGGGAATGACCGTGAAATGCATGGAAATGATCGTGAAGTGAAGCGAATTGACCGTGAAATGTGCAAAAATGACAGTGAAGTGAAGGGGTATGACCGTGTAATGTGTCGAAATGACCGTGAATCAACACGGAATATGTGGGAATGACCGTGAAATGCATGGAAATGATCGTGAAGTGAAGCAAATTGACCATGAAATGCATCGAAATGACCGTGAAGTGAAGGGATATGACCGCGAAATGCATCAAAATGACCGTGAATCAACACGGAATATGCGAGAATGACCCTGAAATGCATGGAAATGATCATGAAGTATAGCAATTGGACCATGAAATGCACGAAAATGACCGTGAAGTGAAGAGGCATGACCGTGAAATGCGCCGAAATGACCGTGAATCAACACGGAATATGCGGAAATGACCGTGATATGCATGGAAATGACCTTGAAGTGATGCGATTGGACCATGAAATGCGCGGAAATGACCGTGAAGTGAAGGGGCATGACCATGAAATGCGCCGAAATGACCATGAATCAACACGGAATAGGCGGGAATGACCGTGATTTCCATGCATATCACGGTCATTCCTGCCTATTCCGTGTTGATTCACGATCATTTCAATGCATTTTACAGTCATACCCCTTCACTTCACGGTCATTTTTGCCCATTTTACGGTCAATTCGCTTCACTTCACGATCATTCCCGCCTATTCCGTGTTGATTCACGGTCATTTCGACGCATTTCATGGTGAAGTGTAACGATTGGACCGTGAAATGCGCGGAAATGACCGTGAAGTGAAGGGGCATGACCGTGAAATGCATCGAAATGACCGTGCATCAACACGGAATATGCGGGAATGACCGTGATATGCATGAAAATGGAGGTGAAGTGAAGCGATTGGACCACGAAATGCACGGAAGTGACCGTGAAGTGAAATGCACGGAAATGATCGTGAATTTCTGTGAATGAAATTGACCGCAAAGTGAATGAAATGGATTTTCAAGCATCGACCCGATGGAATCTTGAAAAATAACTAGGTTAGTTGGCTAATGTAGCTTCTCCTACCCCAAAATCATATAGGGTACATCAAGTAACTAAGTTTGGTTTAGAAGATATTCTTGTTAAATGAATAAAGAGAAAGAAATGAAAAAAGGAGAGAATTTTTTTTTATATGCTTATATATACATATTTATATAAATATGTATTTGAGAAAATTGTAGGTAGAATAATGTTCTCCATGTAAAAAATAAAATAAAAATAAAAAATAATAAAAAATTTCATTGATTGGCACAGACTACAGTTATGGCTACGGTTATAATCCGTAGCTAAAGATAAAATACCTTTTTCTATTAATCGAAAGACATTCGATTAATAAAAAATTGTAGGATTTTTGAGGCGAACTCGCTGGACAGTTTTAGACCTTTGTCGATTAATCGAAAGACCTTCGATACATATAAAAAGACATCGAAATGGCATGGGCGAGGGCTATGGCAACGGTTATTATTCGTAGCTATAGAATGACCCGTAGCGAAAAGTTCCTGGTTTATTTATTTATTATTATTATTTTTTTATTTTTTTATTTTTTGCTGTTGTTATCCCACCGCTATTTTTGGGTCCTATTATGAGGTATGTGTTATATCCAAACTGTCCATCTTTTTGGCGAACTCGTATTAAGGCTTGAGACGAAAAATAAGACAGATCTAGCTATCAAGTGGACCACACTGTTAAAGGCCATGGAGGATTGAACGTCATCTTGTTGAAACCCTTTTAGGGGTCAGAAGTTTTGGATCATTATGAAAATTTTTTTTCCTCTTCATCCAGGTCTTTGTGACCTTATGAATAGATTAGATGGAAAATAAATGTTATGGTGGACCCTACAAAATTTTCAACGGTGAAAATCAATTTTCTGCTGCTCTTTGTGGTGTGGTCCAGTTGATCTCTGGATATGATTTTTTTTTTTTTTGGATAACGCTCCGAAAAGATCTCAAAATATGGATAAACGTTGTGGATATAATAAATACATAACCGTGGGGCCCATGTAACGTTGATCTCTTTTGAACCATTCATAGGAGTTCGAGGAGCGTCAACGCTGGTCTTCGAGCACTAGCCGATCTGCTTGGAGGAAAAAGTAGGGTCATTTTCGACCTTTGGCAAGGTGTCCATACAGCCGGGGCTTATTCTCGCAAGGTAAAATGAGGTGGGCTTGGTCTCGCAAATGGGCCATAAATGAGTCGTACAGTCGCAAATTTCTCTTAAATAAATACATTCACGTTGGGCCAACTAAGTTTACTCAGTACGATAAGAGCCTACTGAGTAACTCAGTACGCAATCCGATTTCCTTTCGCAGGAGGACGCGCATTTCCTGCTAAAGCCTTCCGCAGGCAAGAATGCTAGGTGGGGCCACTGGAATGTATGTGATAAATCTATTCTGTCCATCTGTTTTGCAAGCTCACTTTAGGACTTGCGATGAAAAATGAGGTGAATGCAAAACTGAAGTGGGTCACATAAGAGAGAAAATTGGGGAAATAAATTCCTACCGTTGAAACCTTCCTGGACTCCATCTTGATGTTTATATAAACTGTTTGTAAGGTCATTTCCAGTGGCATGAAGTGAAAACACCAAAAGTATAGGCTGGTACAAAACTTTTATGTCCATGATAATGATTCAACGGTGCTCACTAAATTCTCACTATTTCCTCTTGTGTGGCCCATTTGAGTGTTGGATGTACATAATTTTGGGTCTCACATCATCAAATAATCTCTCAAAACGGATGGACGGTGTGGATTTCTCAAAAACATCTCCATGACCCAACCAGCCTCCTTGAGCAGGAACTTCTTCCTACGTCCCTTGACGGACCCAGATTTCCTGTGAAAGCCTTTCGCACGAAGTTCCTGCGCTTGGAACCTAGGTGGGGCCCACTGTGATGATTTTGAGAAATCCTCTCCGTCTATCCATTTTGTGAGTTCATTTTAGGACATAAATATAAAAATGAACCATACCTAATTCTCAAGTGGGTGAAAATGTGAGAATTAAATTTCGACAATTGAAATACTCGTGAGCCGCATAAGTTTTGAATCATTCTAATATTTGTTTTTTCATTTCATCCCAGCATGAATGACGTTATTAACTAGATGGATGGCATGTAAACATCACCATAGAACCCAGGGAAGTTTCAACGGTATGAATTTTCCTAGCCACCTCTTCCTTTAGTACAGCCCGAGTCGTTGATCCTGCTCTATTTTCCTCTCAAAGCCTAAAATGAGCTCACAAAACCGACGGACAGGGTGGATTCCATACAAACATCACGGTGGGCCCCACCTGGTACCCAGCACAGGAACTTCCTGCGAAAGGCTTTCGCAGGAAATCCACGTCCTTGACCAGCCCATGGAGCACTGACCACCAGCCATTAGCTGGTGTCAGGGGGAGTAGCCAATCCGTTTCCTCTGGAAGTATGCTCAGGTCACCTTGGTTGACTAGCATGCCTAAGTTGACGGTCGGCAAAAGAAAATAAATTTGTTAGCTTAGAAAAATTCGGACGTGGATTTCCTGCTGAAGCCATTCCCATCAAGTTGGGCCCACCGCGATACTTATGAGAAATCTATCCCGGCTATCCGTTTTTTGATATCATTTAAAGATATATAACAAAAAATGAACCACGTCCAATACTCAAGTGGGCCGAAAATGTGAGGATTGAGCACCCACAGTTAAAATACTCGTGGGCCAAAGAAGTTTTGAATCAGGATAATATTTGTGTTTTCAGTTCATCCTAGTAGGAATGACGTTATGAACAGTATGGATGGGATGCAAACATCACTGTCAAGCCGAAGTAGGTTTCAGGTCCTTACTTTTTTTTTAAAACACATGCACACACACCCCACACATTCACGCTAGTGGAATTTCAGGTCCTTACTCTTACTCCAGTGGTAGACTTGCAGGAGTTTCAACACCCGGTTGAGGGTTCGAGTACCCATAGGTGGTGAAATCCCACCATGGCGTGAGTGTGTGGTGGTGTGTGCATGTGCAAAAAGAAACAAAAAAGCCTAACTATGTTTCAACGGTACTATAGACACCCCACTCAGGCTAATATCTTGAGAAAGCTAAGACAATCCGGGAACCATGAGTATATCCTAAACTAAACCTTAATTCGAACCAAGCCCATATACCAGCCTAAACCCTACCCTTAACCAAGACCCTGATCCAAACCCCAACCAAACCTAAGCCATCACAAGCCATCATTCAATCCAAAGCATACACAAACCTCCATACACAATCAACCCATTTTTCGGTCCATTTTTAGGTCACAATCGAGCCAATTTGAGCCATTTTAAAGCTAAATATCTAAAATGGACTTTGTTTCACTCTCAGGACCCGAAAAAAGGACCCACCGGCCAATTTTGGGAGAAACTGTACCCAAGGTGGTAGTTTGACTACTGCGAACGGTAGTCAAACTACCGCCTCCTCTCAAAAAATGTGCACGGAGCCAGCTACACGAGTTTCGGACCCAACCTAGCCCAGGCGGTAGTCGAACTACCGCAGGCGGTACTCGGAGTGCCGCCAAGTGCGGCCCGCATGTGGACATCTGTGGACAGCTATCCCAATGTTCGAAAGTCAACTTTCTCCTGGAATTACCCCTCAATCAGAGCTTATTTACCCTTTTACCAACCCCATTAGCCAATGAGAGCACGCCACATGGCGTCTCTCTCTCTCCAACGAATCACCTATTGCCACATCAGCATTTACCCTTCCCAAAGTCTAAAATTACCACATTGCCATTAAAGAAGGCTATAAATAGCCCTCTCCTCTTCTCATTTCAACACAGAACCAAGAGAGCCTAAAATCCAAGTGAGGAGAGGGAGAGAGAGAGAGAGAGGAAGAGAATGAGGGTGAGGAGGTGATCCTAAGCCTCCAAGTTCAGATTTTTTAGCTCCCCCTTAGCCTCATCTTGACCTTCCTAACCCCACCAGCCTAGGCCGGATTGATCATGGTGCAGTCCAACTCTTAGCCTGCTCAAGATCGAGCCAAAGATCCATTCATTTTACATACAAGCATTCATCATGACATCTATTCCCTTCTCAACCCCCCTGCTTCTCTAGATCTCTAGTGAACGTATGCTCTGTGACTTGCCGTACATTGGATCCTGTCACATCAGAAATTTCTAGTAATTTAGTCCTTTTTTCTTACCTCTTTGCATAAGTATCATCACATCCGTCTTCTCGACATGCCGTTGGACGTATGCTCTGTGGCTTGCCGAAATTTCGGATCTTGCCGCATCAGAAATTTACGTATGTGCCTAGTCCTATCTCGACCACATCATCCATCCCTTGAGATTGTTTTACCACACAAAGTAGAGACCGTACATTTGTATGGGCAGGAGGGTGCCTAACACCTTCCCTCTTTGTAATCGAGGTCACTTACCCGGAATCCTGGATCGCAGCTCAGGAGTCACTCTAAGGTAGGAGAGTCTTCGGATTTCTCCAACCTTACATATTTCGTTTGTTCTAGCCAACCGCGGGATTCTGAGATTAATTGGCTAGTGGCGACTCCAACATTCATAATTAGCCCAATCGCCCCCACCACCAAAAACATAGCATATAAATCAGCATGGGCGCCGATTTTCAGTATCTACAGAATGGCGACTCCACTGGGGACTTGCTAGCTCGTACTAGCTGAGACCCGACTCGAAATAGTGTGGTAATATAATCTTAGGGAATATTCTACATTTACATTCATACCTGCATTAAACAAAAAAATGAGGATCGATATTTGGCTTGCACCCATTCAAGGCTTTCACTCACCCCATAATTATCCAATTCAAAGTTGTCATGGCAAACCAAAAAGTAGAAACCATTACGCCTAAAAGGCACCCCTAGATGACTTGAATCCATGGCTGATAATACCACATTCACCTCAACCATGGATAAAATAGCCCAAAATTTTAAGGCTTTACAGGCCCTTCTTGCCCAATGTGTTCAAAAAGAGACTGTCCAAACCATGCAAGTGTCATCACCTAGTGCGCTAGTCATCTTAACTTCCTAGCATCCTCCCCATTATGGGAGTCACATTCAAGGCCAATTTTCCTCAACTACGAATCCTTTCCAGCAACCTGTTATGGATGAGAACCGCTATCAAATACAATCTCCCACAGTCAGGAATCCTAGCCAGTTCTAACATCTTCCTCCTAATAGGAGATCTAATCAATTCCAGAGGGCAAAACCCCCCTCGACCGATCTCCGAAAACGAAGAGCTCCGGGAGCAATTGCGAGAGGTGCAGAGGAAACTACAAAGGCAGCAAGGAGGGGATCGTTCATCCACCAAATTTAGGGATTTATGTCCATTTCTCGATGCCAGGGTACCTCAAAACTTTGAAGTACCAAAATTCAAGAGATATGATGGTACAGGGTATCCTATGGACCATTTAAGAGCATTCTGTGGAGCTTAATACTCTGGTAGGTAATAATGGGGCGTTGATCCGTTTGTTTCAAAAATCCTTGAAAGACGATGCGTTAGATTGGTACATGTCATTAGACTACCGTCGAATTAAGACTTGGGAATAACTTTCCCAAGCTTTCATTAATTGTTTTGTGTACAATCTTAATGTAGCACCCAAAAGGGCGGATCTTGCTGCCCTACAATAGAGAAATGATGAGTCATTGTCAGCTTATGTTGGACGGTGGCTGGCCATGGCCGCCAGAATGAAAACACCCATTGATGACGAGGAGCAAATCTACATGATCATCCACTCGGCAAACCCGAGTATCTCCGGATACCTCGTATCGTATCCATATGCCAACTTCACCCAATTCATTCGTGCTGGAGAACGAGTCGAAGCCGGAATAAGGGCTGGGATGATCTCTCCTTGGTGGCCTCATCAGGCCTCCCCGGTACAATGGATAGTGGAAGGAAGGCTTACTGGATACGAGAATGGTAACAGAAGGGTTCCTAACCTCCATCCAAAAGAAGAAGACAATCTTGTCGCCTCTACCCAAGGTGCTCAATTCACTCCTCAAGAGGGACAATGGCAACAACAATAGTAAATGGAGATTTTTCAGTACCCCAATCATGGTCAGCAGATGAGGATGGCCCGGGAATCTAAGCAGTTTATACCGATAGCCGAAACTTACAGCGAGATACTAGCCATGCTAGTTTAAAGGCAAATACTTACACTGCTACTGCCTAGGCTCCCCCCAAACCCTTTGCCACCAAATTATAATGAGAATGAGTACCGTGCATACCACCAATGCCGAGGCCACATAACGGACCATTGTTTTACCCTGAAACATGTGGTCCAAGATCTGATTGACAACTAAACGATTGTGGTTACATCTTCTGCTATTGCCACCACCAATTACACCCTCCGGAATCCCCTGCCGCTATATCAAGCAAGCCCCACCTCATTGGGCACCCCTGCCACTAATATCATTTATGGAGAATCGCCTTGCCACCTAGTCCAATGCATCCATTCAATCACTGCCAGCCCAACAACAATACCTCCAAGTCTATAAGGGGCACACCCTACCAGTCCAATCTATTCGCTCTCAAATACGCAAGGGGCATCTCCACTTGGTCCAGTCTCGATTTCCCCAAGTTTACAAGGGGCACACCCTGCCAGTCCAATCTCTTTGATCTCAAATATGCAACGGGCATCTCCATCCGGTCATGTCTCTATGCCCCCAAGTCTATAAGGGGCACACCCTGCAAGTCCAATCTCTTCGCTCTTAAATATGCAAGGGGCACTCCATCCAGTCCAATCTCTGTGCCCTCGGAGCCACCTCCAATCAATGTAATCCATATATCCTTTGCCTCACAAGGGGCACCACCTGCCTATCCGGCCCCTACTCTAACCCTCATGTTCTAAGAGAAATCTCCTTTCTCGATCAACATACCGCATGCCCTAACAAAATCAGGGTCCAACTTCAATCATGTGGTAACTTTCCAAGAAGGACATTCTACTGCTCAAAGGGATTTACCTAGCTCTACTCAGTCTTCAATCCTTCAAGAGAAGAGTCTAGGGCGAGTGGTTCCCGCCTCTAGGAAACAAGTCGAGGAAGAGATTGAAGTCAAGATTCTGATTAGTCTCAAAACATCAACCATCACTTTTCAAGTCTTTGACATCACAGCTTCATTTCATCTCCTCCCTGATCGGTCTTGGATCCATAGAATCAAGGCTCTCTCTTCGACTCTTCACCAAAAGGCCAAGTGCATTTTCAGAGATAAAGCGCTGACCATCCTAGATGATCCCAAACCAATCTTTCCGATAGAAGCAGTCAACCGTCAAGGGCCAGATATCCCGATCATAGACATACAATGCTCCGATGAGGATATCTCATGCCATAGTCTCAAATTCGAGACTGTGAATTGCATACCTCTTGCATGTTCCATCGGATCAAACTATGTCTTCCCTCTAGTCGAGCACCAACATTTTTATTATCAGCTCGAATATCAAGAGAATGCAGGTATGAGAGGACTGGAACATCTACCTCTTATGGGTGAGATAGCAAAGCACAAATGTATTAAAGGAGGGAAAGATCGGCAAGAGGATGATCCCTTCATCCGCACATCAAACAGATCCATTAAGGAGGGGATCATCTATCTGATTAGCAGGCCAAGATCCATCGTGGAGGATGAAATGAGCAAAATGAGCCCAACTGGGCTGTTTGGAAATGACTCAGGCAAGGGGCAAGAATTTTCCCTAATTGACTGGACCACATTCTGGATCCCACCTGAGCAGAAATAACTTAAAGACTCACAATGTATCGGGGATGAGCTGAGAAAAGAGGCATCCAACACCAACTCAGAGCCCAATCCCAAACTCATCACGACATTTGGGTACGACAATGAGGGCCCACCTACTGATCTGTCTGGCCTTGCCTCCTGAGGGGAGGGAGTGCAGGGCAATAGCTGGTTCGCAATCCCCAAGATGGCACAATATAAAAAAAAGGTTTGGGTCCTTAAGTCGAATCAGGCAATCCCTGATTCACATCGCCGTCTTTCTCAAGAAAATAAAAAAAGTCAGAAAATTCTCAAAAAGCCAAAAACACTGGATATTTTCAAAACACCAAAAAAATCATGTACCTGTAAAAAAAATAGAAAATTTCGAAAAGCCAAAAACATTAGATATTTTCAAAATGCCAAAAAATTCAGATACTTGTCAAAATCCAAAATTAACAGAAATTTCTTAAAACATAAAAAATAATAGAAAATCTTTCAAAACCCACAAGCAATAATGTGCCAAATGTGTCTGTTATAACACCCAAGTTTAAAGTCGACTCATATGATTTCGATCTGGAGTTAGACTTCAAACTCATGGGTTTGAACGAAGCCCAGGATGTGAAAAATGATGATCCAACTCTCGAGCTAGAGGATTCCCTCAGAAAGTTCGAAACAAAGGCCAATGTCGTCATGGATGATTTTAAAATTGTGAACTTGGGATCCCTTGAGCTCCCTAGAATGGTACGCATCAAGAGATCCTCGCCTCCTGAATACAAGCAGACGATGACAAAATTCCAGAGATCCTATCCAACCTCGCATTCTCCAATGGAAGTCTTACCCAACTAGTCATACACCATCTGCTATGAAGCCTGAAGTCAAGCCTAACAAAACTGTCAAGATCATGCCTGAAGTCTACAATGGAGTCCTACTGATGAATGATGAAGATAAGCTATTGCAGCATGTCAGGAAGTGCTTCAAATATTTAAAGCTTGCATAACGGATCCATGTGCATGCTTCGAGTCTTTATACCTGACAACACTTTAGCCCTTCTTCATTATGGGGTGTGGACATCATCGAAAGAATGAGCCCAGAGGCATCCAATGGTCATAAGTACATTCTCGTGAAAGACAAAAATGAGCGCCGAAAACATCATCGATACAAATGGAAAAGAAGTCAAAGAAAAGGATTGGTGGTAAGCTCGATGCAACCAACTACATCTCGAAGACATAAAACAAACAATGATCATCAGGACCAACGACAAATAAGTCTAAAAGAAAAGTTAGCAACATAGTAATCATGCACATCTTATCATCACGCCTACTAGATTTAGGGGGCAACTCCATGCCATCTTGAGATGGTTCGCTGATCATTCGCGAGGTTCTTCTGGGAGGTGCATTTCGTCTCACCATCATTAGGGGCAAAGATCTTCCAGAACCCATGGGTAATCTACTTGACTATGTCAACAACTATAAATGTAAAGCTAAAGTCAAACGACAAAAGGTTAGCATCTTAAGGTACATTCCATCATCATTCCTTCCCTCCAATAAGTGTTCCAAAAAATAAAGGGTTCAAAAAAATAGAAAAAAAGAAGAAGATGAAGATTTTTTTTTTTTAAAAAAATGGATGGATAAAGTGCACAGTAAAAAAAAAAAAAGAAAAAAAAGGGACAAAAAAAAGAAGAGTCAAACCCAATGAGTGAGAACACAATTCACCATCCCATTTCCCCTCAGGATAGTTTAACCTAATGTCAACAGCTTCACAGTTGTGATTGAAGACAAAGTCAGGTAGCTCTCCAATCGGGTGCCAATGAATGGAGTCTAGCCTCCCGCCTTTGTACAAGAAAAAGAGAAATCAAAAGAAAATAATGTGCCTAAGCAAAATGGGCGAGGTAAAAACCCAAAAAGGTGCCTCGAGTAAAAATAGTGGGCATGTAGCGGACTTGGTGAAAACCTGAAAAGGCACCAAGGGTAAAAAGAGCACAGCTACCAAGGGGCAAGCAAGAGCAAAAACTCGGGACATGGTGAAAATCCGAAAGGACGCCATGGGCAAAAATGACGAGAAAGCCAGTCGTGGTGAAAACCTGAAAAGGCGCTACGGGTAAAAATGGTTAAAAAAGAAAATGAAAAAAAATAAAATAAATAAAAGTGCAGGTACAAGAGAAGCCAAGGCAACAAGCAAAGTGAAGAAGCACAAGATAGGTCCCGGATCATAATTCTGTCAGACTCTACCCAAATCCAAGGGTCATGATCCTAGTATGCGCTACTCTTAAGGAATCGGGATCCCTAGTAAACAAGTCTGAATACCGGATTCGACGTGGGCTAAGTTTAATATTCTGATTCCACCATCTAGGCACAAGCTCAAATGCAAGCAAACACTGACAAATTTGGCACAAAAAAAAATTCCTTTAAAATATCTTTTTCACAAGTACATTGTTTTCCGTCATTTACAAAAAAAAAAGAGCATTCATGCATATACAAGACAAGCAGCCACTACCAAAAAAAGGGGTAAAGGCTACGGATAAAATCCGTAGCCTTAGACCTATGGCTACGGTTCTAGTCCGTAGCACATCCGTAGTCGTAGGTGCAGTAACAATAGGTCTGGAACCTATAGCTACGGATTTAATCCGTAGCTATAGGTCACAACAGCTACGGATTAAATCCGTAGCAACTATGTCGTGTAGCTATATGTTACAATAGCTTCGGATTTATTCACTACAGCTACTGATTTAATCCGTAGCTATATCTCACAATAGCTACGGATATAATCATTAGTAATTATATCCGTTTGTAGATTACAAATACAAGGATTTATTCACATCAGCTACTGATTTAATCCGTAGCTATATCTTACAATAGCTACGGCTATAATCCGTAGCAATTATATCCATAGCTGTAGATTACAACAGCTACGGATTTAATGACAACAGCTACGGATTGAATCCGTAGCTATTTCTAGCAATCGCTTCGGATATAATCCGTAGCAATGATATCCGTAGTCAGAACTACAACAACGGATTTAATTACAACAATATTATTTGATTGAATCAGTAGCTATAGGTTCAACGCTACGGATTATTTATTTATTCAATTATCACCTGTATAATCATTCAATTACCACCTGTATAATCATTCTATATAATCATTCAATTACCACCTGTATAATCATCCTGTATAATCATTCAATTACCACCTGTATAATCATCCTGTATAATCATTCAATTACCACCTGTATAATCATTCATTCATTCCATTACAATCAATTACAATCATTCATTCATTTAATTACAATCAATTACAATCCTTCATTCAGACAATTACAATCCTTCATTCAATGAATTACAATTACAAATACAATAATGCTGAAAATACAAATCTTTGGCTTCATTAGGGAAATTTGCTCGACTTCACCCTGAAATTTCAAAGATAAAGAATTGAAAGAATAAATATCCTTCATTCAATGAATTACAATTACAATCCTTCATTCAATGAATTACAATTACAATTTAAAATTACAATAATGCTGAAAATACAAATCTTTGGTTTAGGTTAGGTTATAGGTTAAGGTTGAGGTTTAGAAACCGGTTTGTGTTCTGGATCGGATTTAAGTTTGGGTTTTCAAGTTTAGGTTTAGGTTTAGGTTAGGGAGTTGAGATTTCGATTAGGTGTAGGTTTAGGTTAAGGGATTTGAGAATAGGTTAAGGTGTAGGTTTAAGAAATCGGGTTCGGGATCTGGATCGGGTTTAAGCTTGGGTTTTCAAGTTTAGGTTTAGGTTTAGGTTAGGTAGTTAGGTTTAGGTTAGGTTGTAGGTTAAGGTTTTGGGAATTGAGAATAGGTTAAGGTTTAGGTTTAGGAAACCGGGTTCGGGTTCTGGATCGAGTTTAATTTTGGGTTTTCAAGTTTAGGTTTAGGTTTAGGTTAGGGAGTTAGGTTTAGGTTACGTTGTAGGTTGCTTTAGGAATTGAGAATAGGTTAAGGTTTAGGTTTAGGAAACCAGTTCGGGTTCGGGATCGGGTTTAAGTTTGGGTTTTCAAGTTTAGGTTTAGGTTTAGGTTAGGGAGTTAGGTTTAGGTTAGGTTGTAGGTTAAGGTTTAGGAATTGAGAATAGGTTAAGGTTTAGGTTGAGGAAACCGGGTTCGGGTTCGAGACGGGGTTTAAGTTTGGATTTTCAAGTTTAGGTTTAGGTTTAGGTTAGGGAGTTAAGTTTAGGTTAGGTTTTAGGTTAAGCTTTGGGGAATTGAGAATAGGTTAAGGTTTAGGTTGAGGAAATTGGGTTCGGGTTCAAGATCGAGTTTAAGTTTTAGTTTTCAAGTTTAGGTTTATGTTTAGGTTAGGAGTTAGGTTAAGGTTAGGTTATTGGTTAAGGTTTAGGGAATTGAAAAATAGGTTAAGGTTTAGGTTGAGGAAACCGGTTCTGTGTCTTGTTCTGGTTTAAGTTTGGGTTTTCAAGTTTAGGTTTAGGTTTAGGTTTAGGTTTAGGTTAGGTAGTTAGGTTTAGGTTAGTTTGTAGGTTAAGGTTTAGGTTTAGAAACCGGTTTCGGGTTCTGGATCGGGTTTAAGTTTGGGTTTTCAAGTTTAGGTTTAGGTTTAGGTTAGGTTGTAGGTTAAGGTTTAGGGAATTGAGAATAGGTTAAGGTTTAGGTTGAGGAAATTTGGTTGTGTCTAGCATCGGGTTTAAGTTTAGGTTTTCAAGTTTAGGTTTAGGTTTAGGTTAAGGAGTTGAGATTTAGGATTAGGTGTAGGTTTAGGTTTAGGGATTTGAGAATAGGTTAAGGTTTAGGTTTAGAAACCGGTTTCGGGTTCTGGATTGGGTTTAAGTTTGGGTTTTCAAGTTTAGGTTTAGATTTAGGTTAGGTAGTTAGTAGTTAGGTTTAGGTTAGGTTGTAGGTTAAGGTTTAGGGAATTGAGAATAAGTTAAGGTTTAGGTTTAGAAACCGGGTTCGGGTTAGGGATCGGGTTTAAGTTTGGGTTTTCAAGTTTAGGTTTAGGTTTAGGTTAGGGAGTTAGGTTTAGGTTCGGTTGTAGGTTAAAGTTTAGGTTGAGGAACCTGGGTTCGGGTTCTGGACCGGGTTTAAGTTTGGGTTTTCAAGTTTAGGTTTAGGTTTAGGTTAAGGAGTTACGTTTAGTTTAGGTTGTAGGTTAAGGTTTAGGAATTGAGAATAGGTTAAGGTTTAGGTTGAGAAAATTTGGTTCGGGTTAAGCATCGGGTTTAAGTTTGGTTTTTCAAGTTTAGGTTTAGGTTTAGGTTAGGTAGTTGAGATTTAGGATTAGGTGTAGGTTTAGGTTAAGGGATTTGAGAATAGGTTAAGGTTTAGGTTTAAGAAATCGGGTTCGGGTTCGGGATCGTGTTTAAGTTTGGGTTTTCAAGTTTAGGTTTAGGTTTAGGTTAGGTAGTTAGGTTTAGGTTAGGTTGTAGGTTAAGGTTTTGGGAATTGAGAATAGGTGAAGGTTTAGGTTTAGGAAACCGGGTTCGGATTCTGGATCGGGTTTAATTTTGGGTTTTCAAGTTTAGGTTTAGGTTTAGGTTAGGAGTTAGGTTGTAGGTTAAGGTTTAGGGAATTGAGAATAGGTTAAGGTTTAGGTTTAGGAAACCGGTTTGGGTTTAAGTTTGGGTTTTCAAGTTTAGGTTTAGGTTTAGGTTAGGGAGTTAGGTTTAGGTTAGGTTGTAGGTTAAGGTTTAGGGAATTGAGAATAGGTTAAGGTTTAGGTTGAGGAAACCGGGTTCGGGTTCGGATTTGGGATCGGGTTTAAGTTTGGGTTTTCAAGTTTAGGTTTAGGTTTAGGTTTAGGTTTAGGTTAGGTAGTTAGGTTTAGGTTAGTTTGTAGGTTAAGGTTTAGGTTTAGAAACCGGTTTCGGGTTCGGGATCGGGTTTAAGTTTGGGTTTTCAAGTTTAGGTTTAGGTTTAGGTTAGGTTGTAGGTTAAGGTTTAGGAATTGAGAATAGGTTAAGGTTTAGGTTGAGGAAATTGGGTTCGGGTTCTAAGCATCGGGTTTAAGTTTGGGTTTTCAAGTTTAGGTTTAGGTTTAGGTTAGGGAGTTGAGATTTAGGATTAGGTGTAGGTTTTGGTTTAGTGGATTTAAGAATAGGTTGAGGTTTAGGTTTAGAAATCGGGTTTGGGTTCGGGATTGGATTTAAGTTTGGGTTTTCAAGTTTAGGTTTAGGTTTAGGTTAGGTAGTTAGGTTGAGGTTAGGTTGTAGGTTAAGGTTTAGGAGTAGAGAATAAGTTAAGGTTTAAGTTTAGAAACCGGGTTCGGGTTCGAGATGGGGTTTAACTTTGAGTTTTCAAGTTTAAGTTTAGGTTTAGGTTAGGGAATTAGGTTTAGGTTCGGTTGTAGGTAAAGGTTTAGGGAATTGAGAATTGGTTAAGGTTTAGGTTGAGGAAACCGGGTTTGGGTTCGGACAGGGTTTAAGTTTGGGTTTTCAAGTTTACGTTTAGGTTTTGTTAGGGAGTTAGGTTTAGGTTATGTTGTAGGTTAAGGTTTAGGAATTGAGAATAGGTTAAGGTTTAGGTTGAGAAAAGTGGGTTCTCGGGTTCGGCATCGGGTTTAAGTTTGGGTTTTCAAGTTTAGGTTTAAGTTTAGGTTAGGTAGTTAGGTTTAGGTTAGGTTGTAGGTTAAGGTTATGGGAATTGAGAATAGGTGAAGGTTTAGGTTTAGGAAACCAAAGTTCGGTTCGGGATCGGGTTTAATTTTGGGTTTTCAAGTTTAGGTTTAGGTTTAGGTTAGGGAGTTAGGTTTATGTTAGGTTGTAGGTTAAGGTTTAGGGAATTGAGAATAGGTTAAGGTTTAGGTTTAGAAACCGGGTTCGGGTTTAAGTTTGGGTTTTCAAGTTTAGGTTTATGTTTAGGTTAGGGAGTTAGGTTTAGGTTAGGTTGTAAGTTAAGGTTTAGGGAATTGAGAATAGGTTAAGGTTTAGGTTGAGGAAACTGGGTTCGGGTTCGGGTTTGGGATCGGGTTTAAGTTTGGGTTTTCAAGTTTAGGTTTAGGTTTAGGTTTAGGTTTAGGTTTTGGTTATAGGTTATAGGATTTGAGAATGGGTTCGGGTGTGGTCCCTGTAAATACAAATATAATACAAATATAAACACGGCCTGTCCGAATGGCCAGGCCCTTCCAATGCCGTCCATAGGAAATAGACAGCTTCATCATGGTCATAACAGCGGTTCCCACCTTCCAGGGACCCCCGCTCTTCCGGATAGCTCCGACGCACATCCGGGTCTGCTCCATTAATCTCAAGCAAATACATAAACACGGCCTGTCCAAATGGCCAGGCCTCTCCAATGTCATCCATAGAAATGGACAACTTCATCATGGTCATAACAACGGTTCCCACCTTCCGTGGACCCCGCTCTTCCGGATAGCTCCGACGCACATCCGGGTCCGCTCCATTAATCTCGAGCAAATACATAAACACGGCTCGTCCAAATGGCAGCCCCTCCAATGCTGTCCATAGAAAATGGACAGCGTCATCATGGTCATAACAGCGGTTCCCACCTTTCAAGGACCCTCGCTCAACATCCGGATAGCTCCGACGCACATCCGGATCTGCTTCATCAATTTTGAGATAATATATAAACATGGGCCTGTCCAAATGGCCAGGCCACTTCATCAATGTATCATATAGTATGAAGGAAAGAAGACTCACTAATTTAGCTAGCAAGGAGAGAAAGTGTGAGTGCTTGGAATGTCGCCCTTTCTTTGAATAATGGATGCATATTCCACAATGCAATCTGAGAATGAGTAAGTTTTTTAGTTTCTTCAAAAATGCCTGACCTGCAGCCCACAAAATGAGAGAAGACCATAACTGAAAGGACTAAGAAAGGGAAATGGAAATCAATTAATATATTGAATGAATAATCATATAAATAGGAATTAAACATTCGACATATAAATCCATGTTTCTAAAGTTACTTAATCAAGCCTACATTTACAAGATATGAAATATTAATGATAAAACATGCAAATGATACGTGTGACATCATCACAAAAGAGGAGTCAATAAATAGACTATTCTCAAAATTTTTGAAATTGTTCTTCGCAAAAGGGTTAATTTCCCATGATTCAGAAAATGGTAGGTTCTGGTAATATTCTCCCATTGAATTAGGTGTGAAATATTCCTTTTCACTATCTATTTGAAGGTTACCAATCAGATAAAGCTTCCACCCTCATTCTCATTGGAAAGATAGAGTGCTTTATTAAAGCTTAGTTGATACAACCATTTAGAACAACCAGCAGTCCTAGTCCAGTCAGCTACATTACTGAAAAACCTCCATATTCAAACAAGTGGTTTAAGTGGATATCACATACATATTCCGCGTGTTCTACCTGAATACCAACCATCTCGTTGATCAGTTGGGGCTATACATATACATAGGATGTGCCATTCACCCAATATTTTAAAGCATTTGTTCCAAGGAAAAGTGGCCTGCACAAAGAGCTCACCTGATGATCCGTTCAAAGAATGAACATGCATACCACATTATCTGATTTGAGCCCAACACCAATGCATGTATCCAGTGTCTTAAGGGGTCATTTAAAAGCCTGTAAATAGGCTAAGTTTTAAATTACATGTAAATCATTTACAGTGCTAAGGGGTCCCTTCCAATGCCTTTTTACCTCAGTAAATCATTTTTGTGTCAGAATAAAGATTTACATGGGTTTTCTTCTTATTCTTCCGCTGCTAAGCAGGGGACATACATGGGCAATTTTCGGACCTCCTACGAATGTTTGAATATGGAGGTTTTGGGACTTACCAAGACTTTTTTCCAATGCCTTTTTTACCTGTAAATCATTTGCAGGCTGTAAATCATGAACTTTTTGGGACTTACCAAGACTTCTTTTACAATTGAAAGAAGCCCTGGGACCTTCAAATGTTCCCATGACCTTGTGCCTGACACGTTTGTGCATGTGTACATTTGCATTTACACAAAAAAAGCATGAATGCATACATGTGCAAATCTACTATGAGGGGCAGGTACAAAAATTGTTAGAGTAGAATGAGTAAGAAACGCATCTCTGTCTTCCAAGTTGAAAAGGCATAAACAAAGCAGGGGTATGACCCTTATCTTCTTGAAAAGAATATCATAATAGGTGTTTCATGTGAGTTGTACCTGACCATCAGTCAATGGCCTGACAGCAACATGCATAGCACTTTTGAAACACACACATTGCTTTGACATTCTATAAGGGCATCAACATTAAACACATTTTCCATGCAAACAGATCATGAGAAGTATTTTGTTAACCTTCAGTGTTAAAGAAATATGTTAACTTTCCCAAACAAGAAGAAGAAGACGTGTTGCCACATCTCCATTTGCATCACTATCTCATGTTATTCTCCTCCCGTGACTCTCAGATCGTGTAGAATTTTTTTCAGCCAATGAATTTTCCAATATCAAAAGATTAACCAAATCATTCATTGTGTCAGTCAAGGGGGATTGTCGAGTTTACATGGTATATGCATGCTTGCAAACATGTGGATGCATGAGAGCTAAGGTGCGATGTGTATGTACTAGAATTATTTGTGTATATGGGCATTATAAATAGAATGCACATAGATATGGATAAATGTTTTGAACATATCAAGGGCAGAAGATCATACATTTCATAAATGTTTACTCCCATCTGTTGGAGCTCCGTTTCTGAAATGAGTTCTAGAGCCATGCCAAAAAAGTTACCATGTAGAACAGGTTGAATGCTGTTGAGAAAAATCATGGCCACCAAAAGATACCCGAGCTTGATTGTTTCTCTTATGACCTCTGGTTTATCGTTAACGCCTTTTGAAGTGGCTCTCTGGCGATGAGAACTGCGGTGTGAAGAGAATTCCAAACAATGCCAACATAGAAACAGCCACCACTACCGAAAACTCTGCCGCTTTTGGACGGCCATCCCTAGTTCATTCGAGACACGCACGCTGCAAGGAAATTGAAATTAGATAAGAATAAAGTGTTTGGGTGTTCTTGCCTTTTGAGGAAGCTAGTCATTCGAAAGTGGAAATGCAACTCTTTTGAATGTCAATCCAGAGATTGGCAAATCAATAGCCCTTTCTTTGGATGCTCATTTAAAAATCGCCAAGGATATCCAATCCAATTGTGATTGGGGTGTATACAAACAATAGCTTAATCATTGCAAATGACCCAAACCACAATCAAATAAAGAGATCGCCAACCTGACAGCCACATTGAAACTGATTGCAACCATCAGTGTCCACAGCTCCAAGTTCATACTACAAAAGAAAAAAAAGGATTAGAAAGGTGAATTTGGGTCTGGAAGAATTCAAGAACCACGAAAAAAATCACATTGAATGCAAATAGGTTGGAAATGTATGAGTAACTCACCAGATAGAGACAGCATCAACAACTATTTCTGGCTTATTTTTCAAGGAACCCACTAAAAGGATCACTGCAGTAAGTACCACAACTCCAATCTGTAACTAAACTGACAATGTCTTAGCAAAAAGATATTAACACAGATATTGTAAAACAAGTTTCCCAATGGGTTGGATCTAGATCATAGTTTAAAAGCTTAAAGTATGGACTCGACTTGATGTCCAACCAAGGTGAGTCGACTTGAAGACTCCGACAAGTCTTTACTTGACTCATCTTGATATCTAATAAATAGTCTAATAATATTTATATTATTAATAAGTGATTAAAGTGTCTGTATACAATTAATCAAGGGCGAGTCAACTAAGTTGATGTCTAAATCTAGTACATTCCAATTCTACAGGACAACTCAGTCCAAAAGCCAGTGAGTAATGGGAAGTTCACCGCATAATCGAACAATTGCGGGATCACAAAGATATAAATTAAGAACACAAATTAGGAACACAGATATAAATTTATAAAAAATTAATAATAATAATAAAGAAAGCACTATCTGCTAATACAACATTTTGATTGGAACTTCATAATGTATGTAAAATGAAACGTAGGCTACCCACCCAAGAGTAAATATTGAGATATAAACTGAAAGTGTGATAGATATGTTTCATCCATCAGGGCCACATGTACCATGACCTCAGGGACCTGTAGATTTTTCATCCATCAGAAAAGAAAGACGAAATAAGCTTCAAAGGATAGATTCTGATAAATGTGGCGGCTATTACAAATCCAGTCTGTTAGATGGGTACAAGAAACAACCGAAATTGCAAGATTCTTGTGATGCCTCAAGAAGATAAGGGAGTTAGAGTGTATAATGTAGTTGTTTATAGGTAGTTCATCCAATACTGCCTCCGGAGTCATGGCATTTTCTTTTTGTGTCTCCATATCATCTACCATACACACAACACATTTGTATGATGATCTGTAACACCATCCCTTGGGCCTCCATTGTTTGGCCACCAACAAAAAGTTGCTTTACTTGGCCTATCCTAACCACCAAATTTGAAGTCAATGACCAACACCAAAGACCATAACTACAACTTCATGTTTCCACAAATATCCAATCCTAGATGCATATTGAGAAAATTTTCACAAAAAATGGAATGCTTACATACTTTGAAATTTTTTTAAAAAGATTTTAAATACAAAATATGTTTTTATTGGGAGGGCTACAGAAGATGATATTCTTGTCGACGAATGCATCCTAATGCACAAAACTCTCTATGAAACTGTATTGCAATTACTATATGAAAAGTTATAAAATGGTCGACGGAAGTCCAATGAAGGGAACTCATCATGTTAGATGATTATAATAGATGCTACTAGTCAACAATGAAAATGGAAGCCAATAGCAATCAATGATCTTAACTGCAGGTTCACTCCTATAATGATCATGCAGCTTTGTACCCATGCTCCATACTTAATGGCTCTTTCTGTTTGAGTACGCATGGGACAATTGTCGAAGTCAGAACAAGTAATATATCGGCCAATAGCATTAAGGAAGCCGATTCCTTTGAAAAACCATACCAAGGCTTTTGAGTTGCTTCTCGCGCTTTGGCTCATAAATTGGGCTCTTATCCTACATAAAAGGCAAGTGGAGAATATTGACATGAACATCATGAAAAGAGAAACCGCAATGCCACAAAAAGGTGCATATATAAGGGAAACAAGACCACCCAACACTGGTTTAAATGAATCCAAGCATATGAAGTTAGATGGTTTCAAAAATGAATCACAACATGCTCAACTCATATAAAAAAGCAACCTTAGGAGCAGGCTTGGTAGTACTAATCATAAACTTGCAGGTACATCCATATGACATTTACATGATTAAGCTTGATATATTTCTATCAGATAACTTATGGTTGGGACCAGGATTCATAAAGCCAGACCAAATAGTTGGGACCAGGCTATTATGATGATGATGAATACTCTTTGAAGATTGGCAGTTCAAGGAATGGAGGATCTTTTTAATTCAATAGTTTACTAGTTCTTCTGCCCTCTTAATTAACTGCTTGGATGCAGGTCGAATAAATATTTTTGATGGTCAATACACACACACACACACACACACACACACACACACACACACACACTATACTATACAATATAGGCAACATCATAACTATCCTAATTTTTGGCCAAGACACATACAAGCTGGGGCAATAGGCCACCTGTTAAACGACTTCGACCTTGCATGAACTTCCTTGCTGACTTTAGCATGTACATGCAATCCCGCATATATTAATGACAATAAATAACAATATGTACTGTGTTGGACATACAATCAATCTATTTAACTAGTGAAGTTGGATATGGATATCCATGTACTGTTTTATATATCCACATTAGAAAAAGGAAAAAAATTACAGGAGAAGATTTCTCAACTTCACAAACTCAGTGAGGAAAAAAAAAACGAGATATCTCATCACATGATGGTTACGTGAATGAAATTCAAGTTTCCACACCAAATACAAGAAAAAGAGTACTACGAGACATGAAAACTATAGTCAATTTTTTGAAAATGAACTGCAATTTAATTATTTGAGAACCATTGGAAGATTTTATATCACACCTGTGACCAAATCATAACACCTCCTAAGAATGCAAGGGTGTGAAGTATTTCATTCTCTCGAATTAAGGCCCATGTGCACCAGAAAGTCTCCGCATCTCTGCACCCAAAAAGCACAAAGAAATGAATTTCGCCAAAAGAATAATAGTGACACAATTCTCTTGACTCACCTTCCAAAACCATGGCAGCACACCAAAGAACAAAATTGTGGTATCCATTAGGATGGTTATAGCCCCATGAATAAAGTGGAAGTTGCTAAAATATATAAACCTCAAAGAAGTTAGTCTCAGCCAGCCAGAGATTCCAATCTATATAACCAATTTAATTTCATGTAATAAGAAGACCGATGAAGCTGTAAACTAATTCAACCACTGAAATGGATCGACAACATGTTTAAAGCAGATTGTTGAATCACAAGCGCATACACATAGGATGCAGAATGATCCTCAATGGATAAAAACAAACCTTTTATCAAGACTAAATGCTTGAGACTTCTCAACTTTTTCTTGACTGACCACTCCAACCAAAGGTTTAGGAAGAACCTGGCTTTAGAGATGCATGTTGCAGTATATCCAGATATGTCTCAAAGATGTACATCAAGACCACAAAGCCTGCAAGATGGGATTCTCAAAACCAAGAAATTCAAGCAGAAATTAAACTTGACAATGCAGAAAATGATCAAACATTTATTAAGCATTTTCTAACAATAGTCAAAACAGAAATACAAATACATGACACCAACCACATTTATTAGAGTTAAAAAGGAGTAGGAATACAAAGAGGTTTATATACATGGACCTGAAAGTCAAGCAGCTCTTGCTAGAAATTAAACGGTTAAATAAAAAAAAACTTCCATGCAGACAACAAACCAAGTAACTAAAGTATGGATGACAGTGTGAAAGTTCCTTGTTTATGGATACCCCACAATTTATTAAAAAGGAAAAGAAGCACAAAAATGAAAGATGACAATGCAACATGAACATAGTAAATACATCAATCACCAGAAGCTCATAGATGCTGCACAGATATCAAGAATAAATCGACTATCGAGGCGTAATGTATGCTCATCGTCATACGAGCATTTGCCAAATTGAATCTAAAAATAAAGATTTCCAATAGTTCTTTGCTCCAAACCGATAGAAGCGGGAAACAAATCTTCCGCCATTGTTTTTTAGATATCCTTCAATCCCACAATGGTTACATGGGACATCCAACAGAGCCCTAAACCGTCAAATGAGCTAGAAAGTATAGTCAATGACCAAAGTTTTTGTTTTGTGCCACGATTAATTTGATTCAAAAACTTGGCAAATTTCATGGAACTCCCAGACCCATTTCTCATTTCCATCTCACATAAAACACCATATACTGAGGATCAGTAAACTTGAGAGCCAAAATTTGTATTTATTTACAGTTTGTGAGGCCTAAATCCAATGGTTGCCAAAAAAAAAAATAAAAATGCCTCACATTACTTGGGACGTGTTTGGTTTAAGGGATTTGAAGGTTTAATCCTGGTATTGGCCGGGCGTCCCAAACAGACCGGAAATAGCAATCCCGGGATATAGCAATCCCATAGATCTTGCACCAATCCACCGATGCGCCTATCATTACCTAGAAATCAGGCAATCCACTCTAATACCATCCATTCCATCCAATCTGCCGTCACAAACAGCCCCTAATGGTGGGCGTTCAATCACCACAGCCCTAATGGTGGGCGTTCCATGCAAGGTGGCTCAGCCAGATCCGAAATGCCCAAAATGGCCAATATGGGTGGTTGACTGTTGCATCGCACGCCCTAGGCCAATCCCAGATTTAACTTCCAATCCCTTCCAACAACATCCAATCCCTTCCAATCCGACCCAAACGGGCCCTTAGATTTCGAGAAACAGGGGAGAGGGGAATATGGATTGAAGGATTGAAAGATTTGAGAAAGAGATAAAGAGGGAGAAAGAAAGAAACGAACCGTGTTTCTGTCTTCTTCTCCTTCTCCTTCTTCTTCTCCTTCTTGCAGGCGAAATGGGTTTTGAAAACAGAGAGGGGATGCGGCCTTGAGACAGGAGAGAGGGTGAGGGAGATCGGGAGATCGAGATAGGGCAAGCGGGAGAGATGGAGAGAGATGGAGAGAGAGATGGAGAGATGGGTTCGTCGGGCGAGCGGGAGAAAATGGCGGACGGGCGTTTTGGGTTTTGAAGGGATTTTAAGGTTTTGGAGGGGCGCGTGACGGACGGGTCCCTGGGCATTTTATGTTTTTAGTACTGTGGGGCCCCTTTGTGATGTATTTCATATATCCACTCCGTCTATTAATTTCAAATTATTATTATAAGTGTTAATAAAAAAAATGAGTTAGATCGAATCTATAAGGAGACCACATAATATATTAACAGTATAAATTTAATTTATATTATTTCTTATGGTGTGGTCCACTTAGAGATTTAAACTATATAATTTTTGGGCTCATACACTAAATTTATATATTAGAATTTTTGGACGGCTTAGATCAAATGCATATATTCCAGTGGACCTTATGGATCCCCTTAAGCACCATTTATATTTAATATATATTTAATATATTTTAGGTGGGGAGGTAGCTTTAGCGACAGAGCACTTAGGCTATAGCTATGGATTAAATCCGTAGCTATATTACTACGGATTAAATCCGTAGCTAAAAGCTTCCACCCTCCATAGCCTTTGCTCGATTTTTTGGTAGTGAGCCAATAAAGTTGGGGATCCACAAGGCCAACAAGTTCAAAACTCCAAAGGCCCACAAGTTCAAAAACTCCAGAGGTCCACATCTCAAAGCCCACAAAGCCCACAAGTTCAAAGCCCCAGAGGCCCACATTTCAAAGCCCCCAGAGGCCTGCAAGTTCAAAGCCCCAAAGGCCCACATCTCAAAGCCCACAAGGCCCACAAGTTCAAAACCCCAAAGGCCCACATTTCAAAGCCCACAAGGCCCACCAATTCAAAGCCTTAGAGGACCACATTTCAAAGCCCCAGAGGCCCACAAGTTCAAAACCCCAAAGGCCCACAGTTCAAAGCCCCAGAGGCCCACATTTTAAAGCCCCAGAGGCCCACATTTCAAAGTCCACAAGGCCCACAAGTCAAAAGCCCACCAAGCCCATTGTTCAAAGGCTCATGGTTCAAAGCCTATGTTTTCAAGGCCCATGGTCCTAGGCCCACATGCCCAAATCAGGCTCATGATCCCCAATTGCCCCATTAATTCATTAGTGGAGGCCATCTGGCTATTCAATCCAGATCACTACACAATAAAAACTGGACGATGACGCCCTCCCGCGAGATCGGACGGATATTTCAAAAATCCAAAAATATTTCAAACCGTTAGCCCCGCTAACTCATCAGTGGAGGCAACACGACTGTTTACTTAACTCGTGCAAATAAAAACCGAAAGACGACACCCACCCGGGAAATCGAACGAATATTTTTCAAAAAATCTAAAAATATTTTCAAATAAAATCTCCGAGGAGTCTAGCTCCAAAAGGAACAGCTTTCAAACAAAGTTTTCAAAAGTGCACGCGGCACGCAGTACACTTAGGAATCTTCCATATTCTCCAGTTGCGGTCAGTGCGAACAACTAAATAAGATTCGATCTCTTCCAGTTTCTCCGAAGGATGGTCGAATCTGTACATGATACATGTACGATTGGCCCGATCTCTATATCTGGACAGTTGTATGAATGCTAGTAAGAAATGAGTGGATCAATCTCTGGAAAGAACAATCAAACTCAAAGTGACAATAATCCATTGTAACCAAAGTATTAGAATCAACGGACTGCATGGCAAAAGATTACCTGCACATACCTAATCCGGGATGTTCACAAAACTTGATCGAGTCCAAGTCGGCGTAGTGAGTTCCCCATAAGGCCGCACCAATGCGCAGGGCAGCTAACCACTTTGACGATCAAATAGGACGAACACTCCTAGGGTGATTACATAGCAAAGGAACGACAGACCTAACAGTATGAGAATCCTCGTAAAGCAGCGATCAATGCACAGAGGCCCTTACTTTTCAGACTTACTCTACAATGCAGTTAACAATCCGATGAGAAAGGGTTGTGATTGGTGACCCGTAAAGCCGCGACGAATGCGCAGGGGACAATCACAATGTTTTCCTCAACCCTCGTGATGTGTGTAAGTCATCTTTCTCTAAACAGTCAACTAACAACGATACAATGGCAGGCAACAGATTAGAGTCACTATCCTTTCTGACTAGAAGGGTGGGGTGTCCACTTGCTTTGGCCTTCGGTTGCTTGCAACCTCAGCCAAAGAGGGGCATCTGTAGACACCCCACCTAGGCTAATATCTTGAGAAAGCTAAGACAATCCGGGAACCAAGAGCATATCCTAAACTAAACCTTAATTTGAATCAAGCCCATATACCAGCCTAAACCCTAACCTTAACCAAAACCCTGATCTAAACCTCAACCAAACCTAAGCTATCACAAGCCATCATTCAATCCAAAGCATACCCAAACCTTCACCCATAATCAACCCATTTTTCGGTCCATTTTTAGGTCACAATCGAGCCAATTTGGGCCATTTTTAAGCCAAATATCCAAAATGGACTTTGTTTCACTCTCAGGACCTGAAAAAGGACCCACTGACCAAATTTTGGGAGAAACTGTACCCGAGGTGGTAGTTTGACTACCGCGGGCGGTAGTCAAACTACCGCCTCCTCTCAAAAAATGTGTGCGAAGCTAGCCACACGAGTTTCGGACCCAACCTAGCCCGGGCGGTAGTCGGACTACCATTGTAACGCCCTGAAATTCAAGGGTCGAGTAGCAACTCAACTCTCGAGTTCCAAAATATTACTTATGCAACATAGATAATGATGATTAAATGTTATCTGTGTTAGTGCAATAAACATGAGTGAGATTATACCAAAACAGTAATTCATCCTCCAGATCAATTGTATAAAGGCAAGCGGAAGACTGAAACTGTATATAATTGTATGTAAAAGAAACAAAACCATCTCAATATCTAGAGTATGAACCCAACTGAGTCACCATATACATGTATCTGTTTTACAATCAAAATGTCAAAAGTACAACTAGAGAAGTAAGCCCTGTAAGTCCCGTCGATCCAGGCAGTCTAGGCAAAGCCACCAGAATACTGCATATACGAGAACTCGTCCTAGTCCTCGTCGTAGTCCGGCTCAGCCTCCTGAGTCGTCACCTCATCTGCACCTAAGATAGAGTCTGGTTGGTGTGTACAACACCGTCCAGTAATGTGGGAGTGAGTAGCTAACTCAGTGGAACAATAAAGCATAGGTTAACATGTTATCAATTCAGTCAAGCAGTAATGATAAAGCAGTACAATCGAACAATCCTAACTACTCTTATTAATACAAGTATGAAATGCAGTCATGATGCATGCCCTCACCGACATACTCCCTCATGCGACACCATCTTACGTTTGTGGCATGCGTTCATTCCTTAGTGCTCCACATCTTTCTGGCACATGCAGTGCGATGATGAGCATGATTACCGAGTTGTTATTAGTCCATTTCAAACAGCAAGATTGGAAAACTAAGGTACCTCCCTTTTATCATTCCTAAACATGATCCATTCTAAGGTCGTCAAACGTAGATAATCTCATACGATAGTGTGGTTCTAGGGCTCTGCAAAGGCTATCAGGGCTATTATACGCAATCGTTACACCACTCCCCCATTACCTTTTTAACGGTTCATCATTAAATTGATATAGGCCTAGTTCATACTCTATTCACCGCGGCAAAACTCGACGTCTCACCGTAAATTCAGAGTATGCTCGAGGTCACTACAAAGGGCTGCTAGGGCTGTTACTCGCAATCACTGCACCACTCCCCCATCACCTTTTTAATGTAAGCCGACAACACGAATATAGTGTCCCATACCACCATAATCGGCTCACAAGTCTGATTGCTCAATGGACACTACGGGGAGGCTCGGGCTGACGCACTCGCAACACTACAAAACCCCAGCGTAGGCCGACAGCTCGACCATGGTGTCTCATACCACCATGCCCGGCTCTTGAGTCTTAGCGGATCGAGGTACCATGGTTAACGGAATTTTACTGGTAAGTTTAGTACCCTAGGTTCAAGCAGAAACATGGTGAACATACATAAAACAGATCGGGTTGCTTGACGAGATCAGCTAGCTCGAGCGCACAACGAGTTGAACGATATGAAGCGCATAATCACTTCGTGTGGCCAGCCACTATCGCCAACCGAAGTACGACTCAGGTTCGTCGAATACATCTCTTGTGGCGATTGAATCTCAACCACGAATTCAATTTCATTGCCGAATGCCTGGACTACATCTTAGTCTCAAACTCAATCCATTCATCATGTAATCATGTGAGACGATCCACCGTAATGGATTCCATAGTTCAAGAATTCCAAACACATAGGCATAATTATGAAATAGAATTCATAATCAAATCATATTGAAACACAAACATGATTTCACTAGGCATATTATGAAACAGAATTCACAATCAAAGCATATTGAAACACAAACATGATTTCACACATAATCAGTTCATACATGCAACCGAATTTATAATAAAACGTACATGTAGGAAATCATTCACACAATTTAGGCAACCGAGATTTGTATCTCAATCCTCATACAAAGTGTACTAGGTAATCCCTAGCACATTCAAACATTTTCACAAACACATAGACTACATACATCATCATACATGATGTATGATGATTACACATGTGTTAGGCCAAATCCTCTCACTAGGGAGGTACCCCATATATCACGTGCGTACACCCTTGACGGATGAACCTGGCATACATGGATATAAGTTCCATGTCTAGTGAAACATTTTCACAAACACTTAGGCTACGCACTTAGTCACATATATGTATTTTTGCCATAACGTGAATTAGGGAAAGTCTTTTCGCTAAGGAGTTGTCACACATGTACTAAGCATATATTTACGACAAATAAACATGTTGAACACAAATCCAAATTCCAAACATTTCCAAACATTTCAACATATGCATAGATTAGCCTAAATCCTATATAGCTCATGTAAACCCATATAACGAAATAGACGACACATTTTGCATGTGAAATAGCATCCACATCAGTCATAAATTATTAACTGACATTGAAAGCGTTGAAAACCATAACCTATACACCTAAAGTCCGCACCTTACGCCGTAGAAGCATAAAGAACCCGATTAATTTGCTAAGCTTTCGTATAAGGCGATTCGGCAACCTAGAGAGTGAAATAGGTTAGCTATTTCATCACGTACAACTATCAAAACCCCAAGTCAGTTTAGGGTTAGGGTTTCTTACCTAGAAACGAAGCTGGAAATCACCGGAAAAGTGATGAGAAGTGAGTAGTGAAGCTTGTGTAGCGGCAGGGAAAAAGGGTAGGAAGAATCCTCCTACAACTCTCTAACTTTCTCTCTCTTTTCACTCTCTCTCTCCTAGAGTTTTCTCAAATTCGTATGGGCTAGATATGAGAGGGTTTAAGGTCTTTATATAAGCTAAAAAGTCACTAAAACGGACTTAAGGTCAAGGTATACTTAGGTTATAACCAAAGTGAGTTCGATTCGATCCAACGGAGCACTTCTGGCGGCCCCTTTTCAGTGTGCGGTCGGACTTAAGCTCACTAATACTGGATCTAGGTACCATTAAGTTTTCGTTCCAGTAGGGTTTCCAGATCACAAATGGCGGACCAGTTTCAGTTTAACGGTCAGCGGATCTCGATCTGAAATTTCAAGTACATGGATATATTTGGGCAAATATCCCTGATCCGAGGGTGTAATCTAGCCTGATTCTGATGGTCAGGTTAATCAATACTGAACCACAAGCGTCACATGCCAGATTTCATAAATCCTTATTTATTTTGAAATTATTTTCATGTTTCTCACACTCTTCGCTCCAGGCTCACGGTGAACACTTCTGGATATAGTTAAGACTTGATTTCCAGGGTGGTAGTCAAGTCCAACTAGGCGGTCATATCGATGTAGTTTCGGAACAATCAGACTTTTGACGTGCGGTCTAGATCCAATACGAAGTTTCAAGGCATTCCCGAGAGCAAACGGGAAGAGAGATTTATCCTAGATTGTAGGGTAACGTAGCGTCAATGATTCTGTAAGTTTTGGGTCTTGCAGATCGTATTTAATGTGTTTAGTGCGGATTTCGTATGAACTCTAGGTTTGCACTAGGTAACCTTGTCTAATTTCTAAAGGAATTGATCCTAAGTGATTTCTGGTCGAGGTGGTATTCGATTCTTTGTACAGAAATTTATGAGCCGTTACAACCGTAGGCGGTACTCGAGTGCCGCCAAGTGTGGCCTGCGTGTGAACATCTATGGACAGCTGTCCTAATGTCCGAAAGTCAACTTTCTCCTGGAATTACCCATCAATTCAAGCTTATTTACCCTTTTACCAACCCCATTAGCCAATGAGAGCACGCCACGTGACATCTCTCTCTCTCCAACCAATCACCTATTACCACATCAGCATTTACCCCTCCCAAAGCCTAAAATTACCACATTGCCATTAGAGAAGGCTATAAATAGCCCTCTCCTCTTCTCATTTCAACACACAACCAAGAGAGCCTAAAATCCAAGTGAGGAGAGGGAGAGAGAGAGAGAGAGAGGAAGAGAATGAGGGTGAGGAGGTGATCTTAAGCCTCTAAGTTTAGATTTTTTAGCTCCCCCTTAGCCTCATATTGACCTTTCTAACCCCACCAGCCTAGGTCGGATTGATCATGGTGCAGTCCATCTCGTAGCCTACTCAAGATTGAGCTAAAGATCCATTCATTTTACATACAAGCATTCATCATGACATCTACTCCCTTCTCAACCCTCCTGCTTCTCTAGATCTCTAGTGAACGTATGCTCTATGACTTACCGTACATTGGATCCTGTCACATCAGAAATTCCTAGTGATTTAGTCCATTTTTCTTACCTCTTTGTATAAGCATCATGACATCCATCTTCTAGACAAGTCGTTGGACGTATGCTCTATGGCTTGCCGAAATCTTGGATCTTGCCGCATCAGAAATCCATGTGTGTCCCTAGTCCTATCTCGACCACATCATCCATCCCTTCAGATTATTTTACCACACAAAGTAGAGACCGTACATTTGTACGGACCGAGAGGGTGCCTAACACCTTCCCTCTTTGTAATCGAGGTCCCTTACCCGGAATCCCGGATCACAGCTCAGGAGTCACTCTAAGGTAGGAGAGTCTTCGGATTTCTCCAACCTTACATATTCTGTGGGTTCTAGCTGACTGCGGGATTCTGATATTAATTGGCTAATGGCGACTCCAACATTCATAATCAGCCCAATCGCCCCCACCACAAAAAACATAACATATAAATCAGCGTGGGAGCTGATTTTCAGTGTCTAAAAGTACGAATTTCCCTATCCACCTTTTCCTTTATTGCGGCCCACTCGAGTCTTAGATCCCAGTAAATTTTGTGTTCAAAGTCTAAAATAAACTCAAAAAATGGATGGACAGGGTGGATGTCTCACAAACATCACAGTGCGCCCCACCTAGGTTTCCAGCACATGAACTTCATGCGAAAGGCTTTAGCAAGAAATCCACGTCTTCATTCTGACCATCCATCTCGTTGCATGTACTAAAATTGTGCATCATTCTTAGCCATCCATCCATTGAGAACAATTATGGACTGCCTATGCTTCAAAAGTTACAGATGTTAGACAATCTAATCCATCACTTTTCTTCACATTCTAACATTGGATGTTGAATTTTCGTCACGAATGAAAAACACATCTTGTTAAAATGCATAATATGGAGAATGATTTTGTGTATATGTAGGAATAGATTTTCATCAAATGTAATGGAGATTACAATGCGGTTGGATGAGATATGAAGATCAAACAAATTTTATCTTAATTTTGAAAAGAAAATGAATGGCTTGGATCTAGGTGATTTTAGAGATGGATCTCATTGAAGCATTTGTTGTTGGAGCTATTGGGGAACTGCCGAAGCATACAAAGATGAATCAAACAAAGTACTCCAATCTCACAACTAAGTTCAAACACAAACAAACTAGATTAACGTGGAAAAATCATTGCGGTAAAAAACCGTGGCACAAAGCAACAGATATGCATTATAAAAGCATAAAATTGCAAGAGATAGAGATTACCCGATTTGAACAAGCCTCGAATCTCCCTTAAAAGCCCTTGAAATCTTTTGGAATGAATTAGAAAGCCATGAGATACTCCCTATTCCTGATCACACCCATATATATAACTTTTATGAGAATCACAATCGAAATAGGAAACAAATCCCCCCCTTACGCAATTCTGCATAATTTTGCGCACACGTTCAATGACACCTTCAATGGCACTTTGATGGCATCGACAACCTGACGATGGCATTGAAGGCTTTCAATGTCATCGAGTGTAACACTAAATCGTTCCAGTGACTAAACATAGATTTTTTGGATTTTTCGATCGCATCTTCAATTAGACTTCGATGGCATCGACGACTAGTCAATGTCATCGAACCCCTTTGATGGCATCGAACATGACACTGCAAAGTGTCCAGCAACTAACATGGTATTTTCAGATTTTCTCGATGGCATCAAGCAATTAATGATGACATCAAACAACTCTTAATGGCATCGAATGGTTTGTTGATGGCATCGACATACCCTATTGCTAAAAGATTTGAGACATTAACAACAATCTCCACCATGTCTTCAATATTCATTCTTCATATCTTCTTTTCCTCATTTCTAATTATGTTTTACATTATAGTTCTACCATCACTTCTTATGCACAATCCGTCTTCCATTTATGCCTTCGCCAGTCCAGAGAAGTTACACATAACTTGAACTTCTCTGTGGGAACCACCTTAGTGAGCATGCCCGTTGGATTCACGCTCGTGTGAATATTCTCAGGAGTAACATCTCCTTCCACAAGCACTTGTAGGAAAAAATGGTGACGAACATCAATGTGTTTAGTATATGAGTAATAAACATAATTTTTAGCCAAATTAATTGTACTTTGGCTGTAATAATTAACCAGCACAGCGTCCTTCTGAAGCCCCCACTAATTTATCATCTCGCTCAACCAAACACCTTCCTTGGATGCCTTCATCATTGACATATACTCAGCTTCGGTTGTGGAAAGAGCCACCACAGACTGAAGGTTCGACATCCAACTAATTGCTCCACCCGCTAGCACAAATGAGTAACTAGAAGATGACCTCCTACTATCTACACTGCCTGTATAATAAGAATCCACATAGCCTACTAACTTGGCCCCCTGATTTCTCAAATGATAAGATGTAATCATGCGTACCTCGAATGTATCGAAGCAGCCATTTCACTGCCTCTCAATGTTGCTTTCCAAGGTTAGACATGTATCTCTTAACAACATTAACCATATGTGAAATATTGTAAAGTCTCGAAAAAATTCGTACAACGACCCGAGTATCTCCTCAAGCAGAAATCACTAAGGATCGAATTCTGTAGAAATTAAACAAAATTAATTAAGTACTAAGCTAAATAAATCAGAGAATTAGGTCGAACCACTTTCTATACAAACTGCAAGACCCAAAACCATTAAAATCGCAAACCCAACATTACCTAGAAACCTAGGATCAGTCTCAAAACCCAGTTGCTTTCGGGAGCATATTGAAACCCTGTATCGGACCTGAACCGCGCGTCGAAAGTCCGATAACTGTGAAACTATAAGGTTATGACTACCTTACTGGGCTTGACAAACATTGTGGGAATCGAGTCCAAATAGTATCCAGAAACACACAACTTGTGCCTGTTCCAAAGTATGTGAAAAATGCGAATATCTTTAGAAAATGAACTCATATTTAAGTGAATTGGACCATTCGGTTGTATGAAAAATTTAAGATTTCAGACCGTCAGATTCTGACCCAACTACACCCTTTGATCAAGGAAATTTCCCTACACCCATTGGTATACTTGTGGCCTTGATCGAGTGACGATGACCGTTGAACTGAAATGGGTCCTCCACGATCGATCCACTAATTCGATCGGACCGAAATCTTAACTTGGCATAGATCTATTGTCAGGAAACTTTCTTCAAACCGTATGCGAACGATGGACCTCCAGATGAGCTCCGTTGGCCCGAAACAGCCATCCTTTGGCTATACCCTAAGTATACCGTGGCCCTGGGGCCATTGACATCACTTCTGGGTCTATATAATGCCCTTAACCCACCCCTCTTTCATTCCATACAATTTTCTCTAACCCTAGGAGAGAGAAGAGAGAAAAGAGGAGAAAAGAGTGAGAGATTTGTGGATTGTGCTGGGATTCACTCCCACCACTTCACGTTCCGAATTATCTCTCCCGTGTCACTACACCATCGAATCCAACTTCATTTTTGGGTAAGAAATCTTAACCCTAATCTGTTTTAGGAATCCAAATAGAGAGATTGGTGAAATAGCTAACCTATTTCAATGTTTAGTTAGCCATTGTGACGTAGACAAAGACACGGTGTATGAACCGAGTTCGTAACGAGCGTACCGACGAAAGGCACAGACTATAAATGTTTAGGTTATGATTTTCAAGGCTTTCAATGTCAGCAATGATTTATTTCTGACTTGATTGCTGCCATATGATCTTAGTTACGATGTATTCGATAAATTATACATGTGTATGAACTATGTGAATATATAATGCATTCCATGTGTTTGTTGAAATGTTTGAATGAAATTACTATCATGATTTGTACTTGCAATGACTATTAATCTAGAATACATTTTGTTGTATGTATGACAACTTCTTTGTGAAAGGATTTGTTATAATATATGCTATAACTAAGTTAGGGCATGTATGTATTAATGTGTAGGCTAAGTGTTTGATAAAATGTCTGAATGAGTAATTGTTTGTTGAATTGTAATTATTAAGGGTGTTGAGATAGGATTCTCGACTACCTTATTTATGTGTATAAATTCTTTCATATAACCTTAATTTCACATACGTGATTTATGTATAAAAATGTCTATGTATAGTAGCATACTTTATGTGTTTGATAAAATGCTCAAATGATTATTGTATTTGGATTATTTGTTAAATGTTGTTATGACTACCGCATGTGATTATCTATTGCAATTGAGTGCGATTGGGACTGCTATGTAGTCCAAGCAATCGACAATGGATCCCAATTGAGTGGCTAAACTAGATTGCCACATTAGATACGTTTGATGAATCCAAGTCGACGAAGATGGTCGACAGTGGTTAGGCTACGTGGAGTGCTTATGCGCTCCATGTTAATTAATTCAGTATGTGTTCATACCAATCAAACTTGTCAAATAACCCGATTGGCCTAATGTGTGTTTACCATGTATGGACGCTACTGCTTGAATCTAAGGTACCACTTACCAATGTAAAACCCGTTTAACCTTGGTACCATGATTCGCTAAGACTCATGAGTCAGGCATGGTTGTATAGGACACCGTGGTCGAGCTGTCGACCTACGTTGGGGTGACGAGTCTCCCTGTAGTGTCCAGTGAGCAACATAAACTTGTGAGCCGAATACGGTGGTATGGGACACTGTATTCAAGCTGTCGGCCTACACTAAGGTGACGAGCCTTCCCGTAGTGACCTGGAGTATAAAATAGGCCTACGCTAAGGTGACAAGCCTTCCGTAGTGACCTGAACTTACCTATCCACTCCTTTTCAAATCAGGGGTGATGTTGCCCTATAACTTGCCTATCGTATGTGAATAAATAGGATTGACGACCCTAGATGGATCATCGTCTGGGTAAATGATATAAAGGGAGGTACCTTAGCTTTCCGAATCTGCTGTATGAATAAGCTTAATCAAGAATTTGGCTAACATGTGTATGCACCGCATGCATGTGCTTTGGCAATGAAGACACAGTGGGAGTAGCATGTGCGACCGTGAGATGGTGTCGCTGAGGGAGTGCAGGTAAGGGCATGCATCATTACCACATATCATCCTTACATTAACTAGAGTAGTTAGGAAATGCTTATTGTATTACTTTATCATTACTGCTTGACTGAATTGATAACATGTTAACCTTCGCCTTATAGTACCACTAAGTTGATTACTCTCACTCTGGGACGATGTTTTAAAACACCAACTATACTCTGTTTTAGTTACAGATGATGGAGAGACTTACGAAGTGGAGCCTGACTTCTACGACGATGAGGAGTTCTCTTATATGCAACTATCGGGCGGGTCTATGTAGACCATGTACTGATTGACGAAATTACAGGGATACGAATTAGTTAGACATTACACTTTATAATTTTGTATATTTTGGAGTACACATGTATATATTCAGCCTGATGACATGATCATACTCTGTGTGTTTATAACCACTTATACACTTTATATATCTATCACAATCTTCCGCTTGCCTAATTTAATAATCTCTGGAGTTTGATATGCTGATTTAGTGTAATCTCATTCATGTTTAATGTACTAACACGTACAACATTTAACTGTCATTATCTATGTTGCATAACTGATGCGACGGATCTTGGGAGTTGAGCCTTTGCTCTACTCTCGATTTTCGAGGCGTTACATATCCGGTCTAATACAGACCATGAAATACATCAAGCTGCCAATCGCGCTTGAATAAGGCACACTAGACATATCCTACTTTTCTTCATTATTTTTAGGACAATGTTAAGAAGAAAGCTTGAAGTAAACCACATGGGAAACACCGACCGACTTTGCCTTGTCCATCCCATACTTGATCAATACCTTCTCAATGTATTCCACCTGAGATAACCAAAGCCTGCTCTTCCTCTCGTCTTTATGTATATCAATACCAATAACTGTCATTACAACCCCTAAATCTTTAATCTAAAATGTCCCTGATAACTGAGTCTTCAGTATGTGATCTCATACATGCTATGACTGACGATAATCATGTCATCAACATAAAATACCAAGATAATGAACTTTTCATCACTCAATGTCTTGTAATAGATACAATGATCATACTCACTCCTGATAAACTTTTGAACCACTATGAAAGAATTAAACTTTTTATACCACTGCTTAGGTGAATATTTCAGGCCGTACAACAACCTCTTTAATCTACAAACCCTATTCTCTGCCCCTTATATCTCGTAACCTTCTGATTGCTTCATGTAGATCTGTCATTCCAATTCCCCATGCAGGAAGGTAGTCTTCACATCTATCTGTTCCAGCTCGAGATCGTATTGGGCATCCAACGCCAACACGTATATGATAGATACTTGTTTCACAACCAACACAAATATCTCGGTGAAGTTAACACATTCTTTCTGAGCATATCCCTTCGCTACCAACCTTGCCTTGTACCTATTCTGTTTCTTCTTGAAAATCCACTTGGATCCGATCGCTTTACGGTCCACAAGAAGCTCTACTAGCTCACATGTCTCATTTTTGTACAAGGAGTCCACATCTTATCATTCATTGTTGCTTTCCACTTTTTGGCATCTGACTCATCAAGCGCCTCCTTAAGAGTAGATGGATCCCCTCATTTGTAATGAGGGCAAAAGTGATTTTGAATCATCCTTATATCTTGTCATTAATTACTGGATGCTCATAGGTGGTTGCTCCATCTGCTCCTATACCCCTGTCTGCATCTCTGTATCAACTGAGTCTCATCTTTATCTAACTGCATGTCTATAACTAACTTTCTAGTTCTTTGTGTTCATCCTTTCGGAATAAGGATCCTTCGTTGAATTTGACGTCACGACTAAGAATGATTTTTCATGTGACCCGATCACACTGCTTGTACCCCTTCACACCACCACCGTAGCTGACAAAAATGTATTTCTTAGCCATTTAGTCTAGCTTATCTCTCTCAATTAATAGTATATGGGAGTAAGCACTGCAACTAAATACATGCAGTTTCGAGTAGTCTACCTGCTGACCACTCCACACTTCCTCTGGAATCTTGCAATCAATTGTCATAGAAGGGGACTAATTCACCAAGTAGCAAACCATGTTATAACGTCTCGAAAAAATCCGTACAAAGACTCGAGTACCACCTTAGGCAGAAATTCCTAAGGACCATGTTCTGTAGAAATTTAGGCAAAATTTAATTAAGTACTAAACTGAATTAATCGGTGGATTTAGCTTGAACCACCATTTACGCAAATGGCAAGACCCAAAACCATCAAAGTCACTAACTCAATACTACTTAAAAACCTAGGAGAAATCCCATGAGTCTGTCGCTCTCGGGAGTACATTGAAACTCCGTATCGGACCTGGACTGCATGTCGAAAGTTCGATGACCGCGAAACTATAGGGTTATACCAGTATTACTGGACTTGACAACCATCGTAGGAATTAAGCCCAAATGGTGTCTAGAAACGCACAACTTGAGCCTTGAGTGAATGTGTGAGAAACGCGAATATCTTTAGAAAATGTATTGAAACTTAAGTGACTTGGGTCATTCACTCACGCACGAAATTGAGGATTTCAGACCGTCAGTTTTTGACCAAACTTCACCGAGGGGAAAAGGAAATTTCCCTACTAATATCCGTATACTCGTGGCCCCGATCGAGCAAGTTCGACCGTTGATCTGATGCAGGTCTTTCACGTTTGATCGGCTTATCCAATCGCACCGAAATCACATCCTGGTATAGATCCATTGTTAAAGAACTTACCCTATGACATAAGTGAGTAGTGGACCTCCAAATGAGCCTCGTTTGCTTGAAACAAGTACCCTTTGGTTATAAATTAAGTACCCTAGGGCCATTTGCATCAGTTCTGGGCCTATATAAAGCCCTTAAACCACCCCAGTCCCATTCCATACGAATTTTCTAAAAACCCTAAGGGGGAGAGAGAGAGAGAGAGAGAGAGAGAAGGAGAGAAAAGAGGGAGGAAGGAAGAAGGATTCTTAGAGATCTTTGTTGAGATTCTTTCCCAAAACTCCACGCACTGATTCGCCTCCCCACTTCACTACACGATCCGTTTCAACTACGATTTAGGTAAGAAATCCAAACCCTAATGTTGTAGTTAAGATCTAGAATAGTCGTTTGTCAACCTAACTAAAGGATTTTATGATTTAGGTACCCGTCATTCCATTTTTGGGAACGTAGGATTCGAACCGAGTCCGAAACGAGTATTCCGACGAAAGGTGCAGACTATAAACGTTTAGGTTATGATTTTCAATACTTTCGATGTCAGTTAATGATTTATGTCTGACTTGATTGCTACCATATTGTCTTAGATACGATGTTTTCGATATATTATACATGTGTGAACTATGTTGAATACAACATGCATTTCATGTGTTTGTTGAAATGTTTGATTGAACGTGAAATTTTGATTTGTGCTTGCTATGATTTCTAATCTAAGATTTATGTTTGTCATATGCCTGATGACCTCTTTTGTGTAAGGAATTGCTATAGTTCATGTCATAACTAATCTAATCTATGTATTTAGTAATGTCATAACTAATCTAGTCTATAGTTCATGTCGTAACTAATCTAGTCTATGTATTTAGTAATGTGTAGTCTAAGTGTTTGATTAAATATCTGAATGAGAAATTGTTGATGAATTGTATCTAATAAGGGTATTGAGATAACATTCTCAATTACCTTATCCATATGTATAGTTTCCTTCATGATATCTTAATTTCGTCTACCCGATTTCTGGATCAAATGCAAATGGTTGGTAATATGTTTAATGTGTTTGATAAAATGCTTAAATGAGGAATTGATTTGGATTGTTTGTTAAATGCTTATATGATTATCACATGTATCTACTTATTACATCTGAGTAAGATTGGGGCTACAGAGTGGCCTAGAAAATCGGTAACAACCCATGTACAGGTGGCCGAATTAGTCTCGCCACAATTGGGTAACTCTACGAATCCGGGTCACACGACGACTGTCGACAGTGGTCAGGCCACAAGGGGTGCTTATTCGCTCCATGTCGATTAAGTCAACATGTGCTCGTACCAATCGAACTTGTCAAAGAAACTGATTGGCCTATTGTGTGTTTACCATGTATGGACATCACTACTTGAATCTAAGGTTCCACTTACTAATGCAAAAGCCCATTTCAACCATGGTACCACGATCCACTAAGACTCATGAGCCGGGTATGGTGGTATGGGACACCATGGTCGAGCTGTCCGCTTATGCCTGGGTGACGAGCCTCCGCGTAGTGACCAATGAGTAACCCAAACTCGTGAGCTGGGCATGATGGTTGGGACACCGTGTTCGAGCTGTCGGCCTACGCTAAGGTGATGAGCCTTCCCGTAGTGACCACGAGTATAAACTTTTGAGTTTGCCTATCGACTACTATTTCATTAGGGGTGATGCCCTACAACTTGTCTATCGTATGTGGTTAACTAGGATTGACGACCCTTTATGGATCATTCATTTACGGTAATGATATAAAGGGAGGTACCTTATCTTTCCGAACCTGCTGTATGAATAAGCTTAATTAAGAACTTAGCTAACACGACTATGCACCGCATTGCATGTGCTTTGATGAGGAAGTTGCACTTTAGGGAGGTTGTCATGCGCGAATTTGGTTGTCGGAGTCCCTTGTGAGGGAGCTTTGTGCGAGGGCATGCATTATTACTGCATTCCATTCTTGCATTAACAAGAGTAGTTAGAAAGTGATTGTTATATTGCTTTATCATCACTGCTTGATTGACTTGATAACATGTTAACCTTTGCCTTATAGTACCACTGAGTTGATCACTCACTCCTACCCTGGGACGGTGTTTTAAAACACCAACCAGATTATGGTTTAGGTACAGGTGACAACGAAGTCTACGCGATAGAGTTGGACTTCATAGACGAAGAGGAGTTCTCCTACTAGTAGCTCTCAAGTGGGTTTATGTAGACCTTATGCTAATTTGACGGGATTAGAGGGATATATGAATTAGTCAAATACTTTACATTTTGATATTTTGTATATTTTGAAACAACACGTTTATATATTCGGCCTGGTACATATTCATACTCCGGAGTTTGTGAAACACTTTAATGTTTAAATACACCTACTTAAGACTTCCGCTTGCTTAATTTAATTACACCTGGAGTATGATATGTTGTTTTGATATAATCCTACTCATGTTTAACTCATTAATATGGACGAAATCTGAACATTATTATCCATGTTGCATAAGTAATGTGCTGAATCTCGGGAGTAGAGCTTTTGCTCGACCCTCGAAATTCAGGGTGTTACACATGTTAATGACCTTAGTTCATAATTCCTTACTCAACCCAGCATTACTGATAATGCATCGGGCCCTCTTTAAGAGAGTCTAAATCATCCGATCAACCACACCATTCTACTCTAGTGTGTGGTGCACTATGTTGTGCCTTATGATCCCTTCATCCTTATAATACCGATTGAATTCCCCTGAAGTAAATGGATGGACAGTGTCGATAAAACCCATACACCCATACATCATGGTGGGACGATATATATATATATATATATATATATATATATATATATATATATATTTGGGGCTAATATTTTTGTGTTTTTATTTCTTCCAAGTAGAAATGAACTTATGAACAGTTTGGGTGGCATATATACATCATGGTGGACCATGGGAAGGTTTTAATAATAGGCATTTTCCTTCCCACATTTTCCTGCCATGCTGCTCATTTTTTAATTTACATTAATTTTGGACAATGTCCTAACATGAGTTAGAAAAATGAATAGACGTGGTGGATTTCTAACAAACATCACGATGGGCCCAACTAGCTCCCGATTATAAGACCGGGTCACAATCAATCTATGTCAGAACCTAATTCGATGAGGCTAGGGAAACACTAATTTTAATGAGGCCCTTACATGGTGAGATTTGGGTCATGTGCCTTGTAAAAAATGAGGCCTTGTGAATGTCAATTGTTAGCAACACCCGACACCAAGAAATTCTCATGATCAGTAGCTAGGTGGGGTGACTGTAGTTTTTTTGAGAAATTTATCCCGTCCATATGCTTTTCCATCTTATATTAGGACACGAGCTCAAAATTGAAGCATATATAAAACTTAAGTGGACCACATGATTGTAGAGATTGAACAGTCATCCTTGAAACATTAGTGGGGCCATAGAATTTTTGGTTCATGCTAATATTTTTGTGGTTAAATTCTTCTCCAGTGGAAAAGACCTTATGCATAGTTTGGATGACATATAAATATCACAATCAACGTGGAGAAGGTTTCAATAGTAGGCATTTTCCTCCCCACTTTTTCCTATCATGTGGCCCATTTTATTTTTGGATCTACCTTACTTTTTGGATCATGTCCTAACATGAGTTGGAAAAATGGATGGATAAGGTCGATTTCTCACAAAATCATGATGGGCCGCACCTAGCTTTCGATTGTAGGATTGGGTTGCAAGCAATCAATGTCAAAACCCAATTCGGCGAGGTTGGGAAACACCAAGTTTGGTGGGGCCCTGACATGGAGGGCCCCCATTGGTCCAACTCCTGTGTGACTGAACTACTTTTGAACGTGCTTTACACGGCTTCATCTTTGACAGTGGCATGTGACTTAATCAATTCTCAACATGTTAGGGCCCCACCAAACGTATGTGGATTGGGTACTGCCCCTACATAGACTAAGGTCCGTCTACTTCTAACATGGTGGGATTGATTAACAGTAGGTAACCATCAGAAATGGACCCCACACAAAGCATGTTTGAAAGTTGTTCACTCTCCATAGGCCCTACCTTTGACATATGCGTGTCATCTAATCAAATCATGCTATGACATGGGTGGACAAAGATGGGTCAAGGTGGGGTAATACCCAATCTGCATTCTCACCCAACTTTGGTATTTCCCTAACCTCACTGAATCTAGTTCCATCTGCGCCTAGTGCATGTAAAGCATATTTGAAAGTTGTCGCTAGTAAGCCCATTTGCATACCCTTCCCAAGACTGGCTCGGTCTAAGTTAGGGATCTGTGGGGTCCATTATGATGTACATGTTTTATCCAAATATTTGATGAATTTTTTTAGATTAGTATAGGCCACAAGCGCAAAATTGAGGCAGATTCAAGGCTCAAGTGGACCACACAATCGGGATTTAATGCTCAACATTAAAAAATTACGCTCGAAACTTCTTGAGAGCCGCAAAAGTTTAAATCAAGCTAATATTTGTGTCTTCACTTAGTCTAAGTCTATTTGAGCCTATGAACAAGTTGGATGGCAAATAGGCTAACCATGGGCCCAACAAGGTTTCAATGGTAGTTGTCATTATTACCACTACCTACAGTGTAGTTTGTTGGGAGAAGAAATCCCTCCTTGACCACATATAGAGGAATATCAATCAAAAGAAAATAAAAATAAAAATATGTAAACCACAAACAACACAAAGATTTACATGGTTCCCTTTTAGTATGTCCACAAATTCACATGGATTCAATATGCTCAAAGGCAAAAAATGAAGATGCAACTCTCAATATAATGATGGCTCTCTGGATACAATGATGAAAATTTCATATGAAAATGGATGGATAGGGCGGATTTCTCACAAAATCACGGTGGGCCCCACCTTGCTTCCAACTGTAGGATTGGGTTGCAAGTAATCCATGTCAAAACCTGATTCGGCGAGATTGGGAAACACCGAGTTCAGTGGGGCCCTGACATGGAGGGCCCCCATTGATCCAACTCTTGTGTGACTGAACCACTTTTGAACATGTTCTGCACGGCTTCATCTTTAATAGCAGCATGTGACCCAATCAAATCTTGCCATGTTAGGGTGCCATCAAACGTATGTGGATTGGGTAATGCCCCTACTTAAACCAAAGTTTGCCTACTCCTAACATGGCAAGATTGATTAAAAGTAGGCAGCCATTAGAAATGGACCCCACACAAAGCATTCTTAAAAGTTGATCACTCTCCATGGACCTCATCTTTGACATATGTATGTCATCTGATCAAATCATGCTATGAGAGGGGTGGACAAAGATGGGTCGAGGTGGGGTAGTAGCCAATTGGCGTTTTCACCCAAGTTTGGTATTTCCCTAACTTAACTGAATCTAGTTCCATTTGCATCCAATGCATGTAAAGCATATTTTAAAGTTGTTGTTGCTAGGCCCATTTGCATGACCCTCCCAAGACTGGATCAGTCTAAGTAGGGGCTCTGTGGGGTTCACTATGATGTATGTGTTTTATCCAACTCTTTGATGAATTTTGCTAGATTAGTATAGGCCACAAGCATCAAATCGAGGCAAATTCAAGGCTCAAGTGGACCACACAATGGGGATTTAATGCTCACCATTAAAAACTTCCGCTTGAGATTTCTTGGGAGCCGCAGGAGTTTTAATCAAGCTAATATTTGTGTATTTGCTTAGTCCAGGTCTATGTGAGCTTATGAAAATGTTGGATGGCAAATAGGCTCACCATGGGCCCGTTGAAGGTTTCAACGGTAGGTGTCATTATTACCACTATCTGTAGTGTACTATGTTGGGAGAAGAAATCACTTATTGACCGCACATAAAGGAATATCGATCAAAAGAAAGAAAGAAAAATATGTAAAACACAAACAACACAGAGATTTACATGGTTCCTTTTTGGTATGTCCACAAATTCACACGGAGATTTACATAGTTCCTTTTTAGCAAAAAATAAAAATAAATGAAGAAGCGTCCCTCAATATAATGATGGCTCTCTCTCTCTCTATCTCTCATGACATAATATATATCACCTCAAACAAACTAGAGTTTATATAAAAAAATTTCATATGAAATTTACCCCTACAACTTTGATGATCAGGCTTCATCAATCCTAACATGGTCCACTTGAGCCTTGTATGTGCCTCATTTTTGGGCTTATGCCATAAAATGATCTGTTAAAAATAAATGGATAATGTGCATAAAATACATACATAACGGTGGACCCCACAGAGCCCTGCTTGAACTGAGTCCTACATGGCAACGGCAGTACGCATTATGCAAAGAGCTATAAACGAGTCGAGTCGAGCCGAGTATTGCCCTATTCGTACTCAGCTCTTAGTGCCCAAGTCCTACTCGTACTCGGGTCTACTCGGCCATCGAGCATGGATTCTCTGCTCGTACTCTACTTACCCGAGTATGAGCCAAGTACGAGCAAAAACGAGTCGAGTCGAGGCCAAGCATTATATAGTGGGAAATCAGTATATCATACGTACTATGGACTGGTAGCATCATTTATTAAGCATGAGTATACTGAGGTGGAAATCTTATCCATTCCATTAGGAAGAACTATCACATTTGAGGAAGGTACCACAACTTTTGGTACGACACCATATTTTCTGCCAATATGGATCCCTTTCAGGTAATCTTCACCATGAAAATAGTAGGCCCCACACAGAGTAGATAACTTGGAAGAAAAATCAAGTTAGTACGCTTATTATGTGAGCCACGCCAATGGAATCAATTGACCACGGACAATCTGACTCAACATGCAGGTATGGTCCACCTAATTATCAGTTTGCAGTGATTTTCTATAATAATTACATTTATGTTGAGGTCTGTTGATTTCATGGAACTGATCTTGTATGTAAGTGCCACATCAGTGAAAAAGATGGTACAGTACCACAAGCTGTAGTGCCATTACTTATAAGTGTCATTTCATTGAAGTCAGAGGACTTTATTTCATGCCTTGAACTGAACATGGACTAAATCTTCAAATGAAATTTCAAGTCATACGTGCTATATTAGATCACATGTGAAAGATCCAACCTGATCATCATGTATTTCGTACTACTTAAATGCCTTAACCGGAAAATTAGATCAGTCCACTCATCACAACGGAGACAAACCAACGTAAAATATCAACCTTAAAAAAGGAATGCCTAATTTTCATTATCCTCTGTACACGCGTATCTCGCTTTATAAGCACAAAACTCATATATTTGGTTGAGGGCATTCATCCAGTGGGAGCACGTGTTTTTAATAAGTCGAGTATCGAGTATCGAGTCGAGTACCGCCTTACTCATACTCTACTCAAAATTAAAACGAGTCTTAAAAAACTGACCGTATGCGGCTGTAACTCAGGACGAGTCGAGTTGAGTAATTTGGAGTCGAGTCGAGCAAGTAACCGACCATACTCTGCTCGTGTACAACTCTAATTATGCATTCCATCTGCTGCCTCGCCACGCAAAGCATGTAGGAAAGTGGCCCATTGTCCCACAGAAATGAATGAATGTGCATAATAAAATCCACACCATCCATCATGGAAACCACCCTTTATTGTCCCTCATCCAAAAAAACAAAGATGATTCAACCGTTGTGTATGCCACCCTAAAAAATTATATCTATAAACTCTAAATACACATGGCATTTATTAAATACATACATAACATTTCGCGTCCCATCCGCCTCCTCAAAGCATGTGTAAACCGAGTCCTACCGGGTAGGTGGTAGACACTTGCAGTTTCGCGTCCCATCATGGTGGTGCCACGGCCTCGGTGTGTGTGCGTGTGGCCACAAAAGCATGTGAAAGTGGCCCTCTACGTCCTGGAATTCGGTTTTGGCTTCCTCGACGAAGGAAAACTCTTTCGGTGCCTGGGCCCACTGAGTAACTACCGGAAGCACAATAACGAATAAATGTGTATGATAAAATTGAGGTTGTCCATTATAAAAATACCCTTTATTGTCCCTTATCCATTAAAAAAGATGTTTCAACCGTTGTGCACACCCCTCTAAAAAAAATTATACTTAAAAACTTTAAATAATCATTGTATGCATAAAATACATATATGATAGTGAGGTCCATGGAGCTTGCTTGCGTGAGTTTTACGTTGGACGGTACATATTCCGCGTCTCATCCACGTCCTCACCACGCAAAGCATATATGAAAATGGCCACTCGTCCCATCCCATTCTAGCTTCCTGGCCTGCTGAAAAGGAAAACTCCGAAGGTACCTCCTTGCTGGGTATTTACCGAAAGTAAAGAAACAAATGAATGCCCGTAATAAAATCCACACCGTCCATCACGAAAAGCACCCTTTACTGTCCCTTTATCCAAAAAGCAAAGCTGATTGAACCTTTACGTACACGGCCCCAAAAAAATTATACATAAAAACTCTAAATACAAGTGTATGGGACCACTTGACTTTTAGAATACTATTATTTTTTAGTATATATTTCATCCTGGTCAGAAATCACATGAATGGATTAGATAAGATATAAACAATTATGTGGGTCTTAAGATAGACTGATGGTGGACTTTCCATATCAACTGTTTCCTCTAGTGTGGCCTACATGAATCTTGGAAGATCATAAATTTTGGTCCTAATGGTTAAAATGATATTCATACCTGATGGACGGAGTAGATCGTATGAAAATTCTACCACTTGTCTCTCAATTTGCAAAAGTAACGCCGGTAGGTACCCAGCGTGAGTTACCCTAGCCCAGATGTAGGAATAAGTTTCCCTAATTTGGAAAATTGACCCTACTGACCTCAAAGTTTGTGTCAATTACCTAGAAAGCTATGACATTCCTTATATCTTAAAAGTGACATTTCGACAAAGTTTGAAGATTGTTTCAGACGAAAATGCCCTTGTCCTTGGTTTAGGAGTTGTACGGTCCTAGAGTGAAGTAGAAGTCACCTACTTCTCCAACACTTGAGAAAGCGACGAATCAGCTACTCCCCCTGCCACCAGCAAATGGCTGGTGCTCGGTGGTCGTTGGGATCCACCACCATGTATGTGTTTCATCCATGCCGTCCATATATTTTTCTAGATCATTTTATGGTATGAGACCAAAAATGAGTTATATCCCAATCGCAAATGAACCACATTACAGGAAACAGTGTTGAATGAGCGTCGTAGACCATTAAAATGATCTCTCTCATTTTTGGGATCAAGCACTAAAATGATTTGTCAAAATAGATGAACGATCGTGTCTTCCACTGTAAAAACAGATGAACAAATGGATGAAACACATACGTCACAGTTGGGCCCATGGCTGGTGACAGGGGGAGTAACCAATCCGTTCTCCCCCGGAGAATACGGAAGAATATATGAGCTTGGAAGGGCCGAATGTCGCCTTTCACATGCACCTTTTACAGACATTCTTCTTTTTCTTTTGTTTTTATAGAAAACTGAAGATCCAGGGACCAACTGCCAGAGAGGGACATTGTTTGTCCTCGTTTGAAATACTCTTCCACTAAGAGGTCCGTATTTTATTTTATTTTTTTGTAGGCATTTTGATAAGGTAAAGGAAGATCAGAGTCGAGAAGGTTCTTGTCACGTGAAGGGAGCCTACTGTAGTTATTATCATGTTGTATGGGAAGTAGTTATTATCATGTGGCACGCTGATTCCGAAGGGTCTCGCTGCTACTAAAGAGAAGGCAAGTAGTCTCATGTCATACAAGAGAACTATTCTTTAACAACGTTTTTCTGTTGGCTGGGTGCCCATTGAAATTGTCGAGTTGGCAGAGTTCGGAAATTGTCTTCAGAACTTTCTGTGGAGGCCGTTGAGCTTCTGGAAGATCGTCAACATCTCTGAAGAAAGAGAAGGGATCAATAATAATGGAAGAACGCGATAGGGAATCGATGGCTTCTTCGAATATCTCCTCCATTATTTTGAATAAAAGAACAAAGAAATCCATGAATGCGTAGCAATAAGGATTCTGGTTCAGATCGGCTTGTGTAAGTAATTTGAAACCCAAGTACCACTTTTATAGGCAGTTCATTCAATGGTCAAGGCGCTTATTCCGAAGGGTCGCGCTGATTCTGAACGGTCGTGAGGATTCTGAAGGGTCGCGCTGATTCCCAAGGGATTACGGGAAAGTAGCGACCCATCTAACATGAGAACTATGACCCATATAACACGAGAACCATGACCCATGTTATATGGACCTTCTCAACAGAGTTTTTCACCTCTCCGGGTGGCCGTTGAAGAGAATTGTTCTTCATATTGTATTGTAATTATGGTCATGATTGTTACGTTACATGGGTCATGGTTGTTACCTTATATGGGTCATGGTTGCTATGTTAATGGATTGTGGTTGTCATGTTATGTGGGTCATGATTTTTATGTTACATGGGTCGTAGTTGGCACTCTGTTTTCCTCCAATCCACGAACACCGTTGGATGACAACCACGATCCAACGTGGATTAAAACAACGATCCTATGTACATGTGAACCACGATCACATGACAGGGTCGTTGTTGTCCTATACATTGGTTCGTGGTTCCCAACCACGATCCATTGTGGAAGACAACCATGACCCATTGTTCGTCATATCCATGACTATTCCCTTCTAATTCAGCGCGACCCTTCAGAATAAACGCCACATTCTTCTTCTTTTTCAGGAAATCACATTAATGTAACTTCTACCATGTAATCCCTTGGGAAACAGCGCGATCCTTCGGAATCCGCGTGACCCTTCAGAATCAGTGTAACCCTTCGGAATCGGTGCATTGACCATTGAATGACCAGAGAAGTGAGAGTGCAGCCTAGGTCCAGCCTTAAAATGATCTGCAAAAAAATAGATGAACGGTTGTCATGTTATATGGGTCGTGGTTCTTGTGTTATATGGGTTGTGGTTGCCATTCTATTTTCCTCTGATCCACGATTTAGTGTTAGATGACAACCATGATCACACGACAGGGTCGTGGTTACCAACCATGATCCATTTAACATAATAACCACGACCTATTGTTTGTCATATCCACGATCATTCCCTTCAGATTCAGCGCGACCCTTTAGAATCAGAGTCATAGGCTTTTTCAGGAAATCGCATTAATGTCGCCACTTACCCGTAATCCCTTGGGAAACAGCGCGACCCTTCAGAATCTACGCGACCGTTCAGAATCAGCGCAACCCTTCGGAATTAGTGCCTTGACCATTGAATGACTAGCCTATAAAAGTGATACTTGGGTTTCAATTTACGTACACAAGCCAATCCAAATGAGAATTCTTATTTATTGCAACACCTTACGCATTCATGGATTTCTTTGCTCTTTCAATCAAAATATTGGAGGACATATTTAAAGAAGCCATCGAGTCCCTCTCGAGTTTTTCCTTCATTGGTGATCCCTTCTCTTTCCTCAGGGATGTTGACGATCTTCATGAAGCTCAACAGCCTTCATGGAAGTTTTAAAGACATTTTTCGAACTCCGTCAATTAGACAATTTCAACGGGCACACAGCCAGCAAAAAACTATTGCCTATAAGTCGTGGTTGACCTCATTTCCTGCTCCCAGTTGCACAATCATGACCCATTTACCATTATAACCACGAGCCTTATAACATGACAACTACGACCCATATAACATGACAATCACGATTATAATTACAGTACATATGGAGAGAAGCTCGATTCAGGGGGCACCCAGCGAGTGGGTGGAGAATGTTTTGTTTAAGCCTGACCTTCTCAACGGAGTTTTTGATTAGTCTAAAACAAGACATTCTCCACTGACTCATTGGGTGCCCCTTAAACCGAGCTTCTCTCCATATTATACTGTAATTATGGTCATGATTGTCATGTTGTAAGGGTCGTGGTTGTATGGGTTGTGTTTGTCATGTTGTATGGATCGTGTTTGTGCAGTTATAATGGTTGCGTTTGTGATGTTAGACAACCTATGTATATATGTGTCGTAGTTATTAACATGTGAAAAACATGTTCGTCGTTGAATTTATTGGTGCCGTGAGAGTAGAGTTTGAGAGATTTGCAAAAAGAACACCTGGAATTAAGTGGAAGATAATGTGGGATGGAGACATTTATCTTGAATATCAATGAGCGAGGAAACATAGAAATTGAGCAGGGCAAACTTGAGAGATTTGCAAAAAGAACATATGGCTCGTGGTTGTCATGTTATATTGGTTGTAGTTGTCATGGATCATTGTTTTCATGTTATAGGGGTTGTGGTTGTCGTGTTATATGGGTTGTGGTTGTCAGCTGATTTCTTGCATTACTGTCATATGGAGGAGTAGTGTGATATACAAAATTTTTCTGCGTTACCGTCGTATGGATGAGCACGTTACTTTTGTTGATTTATATAGTATGGATTCATGTGCATAAGATCTATTATATTTAAGTGAATTTAGAGTTTTTATAAGTGATTTCACTCATCTATGTGCTTCAAATCACGCCATCATTGTGCGTATGATATACGTACTATATGACAAGTCACGGGAGTGCAATTCCATGATATATGTGCCATTTGGACACTAGAGCAGTCAAACGCATCAATGCTACAGAGGGAGGCTGACTGACTGTGCACACAAATATTCCTGTACCCCTTGTTGTACATAGCTACTGGGGTCGACAAATATGACCGTAACAAATCCAATCCATCTGGATAACAACCACGATCCACTATGCATGTGAACCACGAACCATTGTCTAGGTCGTGGTTTTACAACCTGAGGGGTCGTGGTTGTCACTGTCAATGGTCGAGGTTTGATTTCTTGAAGCCAGTACGAAGGGTCATTCTTATGAAGCACAAATGGTCCTGGTTGTCATGGACAATGGGGCTGGTTCAAATGCACAATGGATCGTGGTTGTTATGAACATGGGTCGTTATGATGAATAATGGATCGTTGTTGTATCCCGTGTGGAACGTGAATGCTAACGACGATCCAGTACGGATGATAACCACAATCCATTACCAACATGACAGCCACGACGCATGCAAAATGTCAACCACGGCCTATGCAACACAATAACCACGACCTGTATAACATGACAACCACGAACCCATATCAACTGACAACTACGAAAATGTTACATGTCAAGCACGACCCATATAAGACGCCAACCACGATTCATATAACACGACAACCACAACTCATATATCATTCCATTCAGGATCCATATTTCATGACAACCATGACCTATACAACATTACAACCACTAGCCATATATAATGACAGTTACGACCCATGTATCACGTCAACCATGACCCAATGTGGATGATAATCACGAACCGTTATGCATTTGAACCACGAACCAAGGTTAGAAATAGTGTACATAGCAATAGGTCGTGGTTTTAATGATACATGGATTGTAGTTGTCATGTTAATGGGTCGTGCTTTCGCTCATGGTAGTGGTTGTCAACAACGATCCAATACCGATGTTATCTATGATCCATTACAAACATGACAGACAACACATGTAAAATGTCAACCACGACCCATGCAACATGACAACCACGACCCATTAGTCATGTGAATCACGACCCATGTCATCTAACAATTACGACACTTCTAACATGCAAACCACGACTCATATAACATGACTTGAACGAGCCGTAACTACTGGAACCCACGAACCAATAAACAAGGCCGCCCATCCATCTGATCCAGAGCTCGTGTGGGTCACATAATAGAAAAAAAATCGCAACAATGGAACCCACAGTTGAAACTTTCCAAGCCAGGAGTTTTTGGGACCACGCTGCCCATCCTTTTTTGCCGTGTCATTTTAGGGCCCAAATATCAGCTTGATCCAGAGCTTGTGTGGCTATTGCTCGATGGTCGGTGGGCCACCGAGCACAGTTGGGATTTCAAATAAATAGTACAGTGGGAACATGTTTATATGAGATCCATTCCATCCATTTGACAAGGAATCATATTTTCACCATGTATCATAAATTTCATTTAAATATATTAGTCCTTTTTATCACATCATAGGGAAAAGTGCCATATCCACGACTCATTTAACATGAGAACCACAACCCATTTAACATGTAATATGACAACCACGACCCATATATAATGACAACCACGACCCATGAAAATCACGGACCGTTACAACCACGACCCATATATAATGACAACCACGACCCATGAAAATCACGGACCGTTACAACCACGACCCATATCACATAAGAACCACGACCTCATATTACATGACGACAATGACTCATGATATTTCCCATTTATGACCAGGGGCATATCATTTCTATCATTGAGCTACAGAGTTGTCTACCACGACCATAATTACAATACAATATGAATAACAGTTCTCTTCAACGGGCACCCAAGAAGCAAAAAAACTCTATTGAGAATGTCTCGCTTTAACAACCACAACTCCACGGGAAACAACGACTCATATAATACAGTCACTACCAAAAGAGAAGCTTAGTGATGTGCAAGACTCTGTAAGTTTCTTCCACTTAAGTTTGCAAATGGGGATATTATCATCCTTTATTCCTTCCACTTCAGATTCAACGCGACACTTCAGAATCAGCGCCACATGTAACATGCAAGCCATGACCCATATCACATGACAACCACAGCCCATATAACTTGACAACCACAACCCATACAACGTGACAACCATGATCCATATGGGTCATGGTTGTCATGTTGTATGGGTCATTGTTGTTATGTAATATAGGTCGTGGTTGTTACGTTATATGGCGTTGTTAGGCAATAGAATTAGGAACTTGAACACTTTCTCTCCCGCTCATCCGAGGATTCTATTTTACCCCGCTCAATTTCCAGTTTGTCATAAAGTATGGGTCGTGGTTGTGATGTATTCTGGGAGGAGCAAGAAATCAGAACCAAGACCCAAATGCAATAGTTTTTCTGCTGGTTGGGTGCCCATTGAAATTGTCGAGTTGGCGGAGTTCAGAAATTGTCTTCAGAACGTCCTATGGAGGCCGTTGAGCTTCAGGAAGATCATCAACATCCCTGAGGAAAGAGAATGGATCGCCAATAAAGGAAGAACGCGAGAAGGACTCAATGACTTCTTCGAATATCTCCTCCATTATTTTGATTGAAAGAGTAGATAAATCCATGAATGTGTAAGGTGTTGTAATAAATAAGGATTCTGGTTTAGATTGGCTTGTGGAAGTAATTTGAAACCTAAGTACTACTTTTATAGGCTAGTCATTCAATGGTTAAGGCGCTGATTCCGAAGGGTTGCGCTAATTCTGAACGGTCGTGGAGATTCCGAAGGGTCGCGCTGATTCCTAAGGGATTACGGGGAAGTAGCGACATTAATGTGATTACCTGAAAAAACCTGTGGCGCTGATTTCGAAGGGTTACACTGAATCTAAAGGGAATGGTCGTGGATATGATGAAAAATGGGTCGTGGTTGTCATCTACAATGGATTGTGGTTGGGAATCACGACCCAGTGTATATGACAACAATAAGGTGGAACACACCATAAAAAATCAGCTTACAACCATGACCCATGTAACGTAACAACCATGACCCACATAACATGACAACCACGACCCATATAACATAATAACCACGACCCATATAACGTAACAACAATGACCCATATAACATAACAACCACGAACATAATTATAATACAATACGAAGAACAGTTATCTTCAACGGGCACCCAGGGAGGTGAAAAACTCTGTTGAGATGGTCCATATAACATGGGTCGTGGTTGTCATGTTATATGCATCGTGGTTCTCGTGTTGTATGGGTCGTTGTTGCCATTCCGTTTTCCTTCGATCCACGATCCAATGTTAGATGACAACCACGATCCAATGTGGAGAAAAGCCACGATCCAATGTGCATTTGAACCACGATCACACGACAGGGTCATTGTTGTCATACACACTAGGTCGTGGTTCCCAACCTTGATCCATTGTGGATTACAACCACGACCCCTTATTCGTCATATCCACGACCACAGGCTTTTTCAGGAAATCGCATTAATGTCGCTACATAATCCCTTGGGAATCAGCATGACCTTTCGAAATCCGCGTGATCATTCAGAATCAGTGCCTTGACCATTGAATGACCAGCCTATAAAAGTGGTACTTGAGTTTCAAATTACTTCCACAAGCCAATCCGAACCATTGCAACACCTTACCCATTCATTGATTTCTCTACTCTTTCATTCAAAATAATGGAGGAGATATTCGAAGAAGCTATCGATTATTGGTGATCCCTTCCCTGTCGCGTTCTCGACAATTTTAATGGGCACCTAGCCAACAAAAAAAATGTTGTTAAAGAACAGTTCAATTCAATGACATAGGACTACTTACCTTCCATTTCGATTTAGTGCGACCTTTCGGAATCCGCGTGATTGTTCTGAATTAGCATGACCCTTCGGAATCAGTGCCTTGAGCATTGATTGGCCAGAGAAGTGAGAGTGCAACCTATCGTCTGTCATGTTTGTAATGGATCATGGTTATCATCCGTATTGGATCGTTATTGACAACCACAACCCTTAGTGAAAGTACGACCCATTGACATGACAACCACGACCCATGTATCATGAAAACCACGACCTATTATTAATTACACTATTTCCAACTTTAGGTTGTGGTTCAAATGCATAACAGTTCGTGATTGTCATCCACATTTGGTCATGGTTAACATGATACATGGGTCGTGACTGTCATTATATATGGCTTGTGGTTGTAATGTTGTATAGGTAGTGGTTGTCATGAAATATGGATCCTGAATGGAATGATATATTGGTCGTGGTTGTCGTGTTATATGAATCGTGGTTCTCGTGTTGTATGGGTCATGTTTGACATGTAGCATTGATCGTAGTTGTCAGTTGATATGGGTCCGTGGTTGTTATGTTATACGGGTCATGGTTGTCGTGTTGCATGTGGGTCGTAGTTGATATTTTGCATGTGTCGTGGCTATCATGTTGGTAATGGATCGTGGTTATCATCCATACTGGATCGTTGTTGACAACCATGGCACTGAGTGAAAGAACGACCCATATAACCTGACAACCATAATCCATATGTCACGAAAACCACGACCTATTATTATGTACAATATTTCCATCTTTGTGTCGTAGTTCAAATAAACAAAGGTTCGTGATTATCATCTACATTAGGTCGTGATTGAAATGATACATGGGTCGTGACTGTCATTATATATGGGTCATGATTATAATGTTGTATAGGTCGTGGTTGTCATGATACATGGACCCTAAATGAAATGATATATAGGTTGTTGTTGTCATGTTAAATGGGTCGTAGTATACGTGAAGCATTGGTCGTAGTTGATATGGGTCGTTGTTGTCATGTTAAATTGATCGTGGTTGTCTTTGAGGTTGGATTGTTGTTGATAACCACGAGCCGTTGTTAAGTTCATGATTTCCTCTTTAGTCGTGGTTCAAATACACAATGGATCGTTGTTATCATCCATCATGATTGACATGATACATGGGTCGTGACTGTCATTGTATATGGGTCATGGTTGTAATGTTGTATAGGTCGTGGTTGTCATGATACATGGACCCTAAATGGAATGATATATGGGTTGTTGTTGTCATGTTATATGGGTCGTAGTATACGTGAAGCATTGGTAGTAGTTGATATGGGTGTTGTTGTCATGTTAAATTGATCGTGGTTGTCTTTGAGGTTGGATTGTTATTGATAACCATGAGCCGTTGTTAAGTTCACGATTTCCTCTTTGGTCGTGGTTCAAATGCACAATGGATCATTGTTATCATCCACGTTGGATCATGGTTAACATGCACCAAGGTTCATGAATCAATAAGTATATTATAGTTCACATTACATTACCACAAACAATAAAATATTTAAAAAACTAAAATAAGAAGTCATCATCAGCCTCAGGCTCAGCCTGCAAGGACGAAAGTGTATTGACGTCCATTGTGACCTATTCGTTTGCATCTCGAGCATCTAAGTACTAGCCTATCTTCTCCCTGGGATGTAATTCAAACCTTTTTCGGCCTTCCAATAGATCTTCTCATTTTTTGAGGCTTCAAATTCTCACATAAAACCTTCAATTCATCTGCAATGTTCCATTGTGCCTTGTCAATCACTGGGTAAACTGACTCTTAGTATGTTTTACGATATGTTTCATTGAAGCAGAATGAAGAGCAGTATTTATACATATCAAGCCGATACTTATCACAGGCCGCTATCACATGAACACAAGGCAGCAACATTTTTCCAAACTCACCGCACATACATTTCATTTCTCTTAGCTTCACCACATCGATCATTCCTCGTGAGGTCACTTGGAACTCATCTGCTAAAATCGCAATACACTGTGTCTTTCGCACTTCCAAGTAATAATGTTCAGACAATATTTTTTCTGCCCAAGGAGTCAAAATTCCCTTGCAAGCTAAGACCTCGTCTCGTCGGCGGAGGAAGAAGTTTTGGATTTTACTCCTTATTGATTCAAGAAGTTTCATGACGGGATACTCTTGTGCATCTATGAACAATACATTCATGCTTTCAACGATGTTGGTGGTTACAATATTATACCTCATGTCGGGAAAGAAAACGGATGCCCATCTTTCCTTTTCTATACCAAAAAGGAACTGATATGTTGTGGGATTCAACATTTCAATGCATCGGATCATCTCCCAAAACGTGAATGTCTAGTATGTCTTAACAGCACCCTAAAAGTATTCCCTTATAGAATCATCTGAACATGCCTTCTTCATATTTCCAAGAATATGATGAGTACAATATCCATGGATCGCATATGAAAAAATGTTAGAGACTTCACTGACCAACCCTTTGTGACGATCTGACACTATAACTAGTCTTGGAAGAATCCCGATTGCTTTATATAAAATCCCAAGGAACCACCTCCAACTACTATTATTCTCGGATTTTCCGATCCCATATGTCATAGGGAGGATGTGATTATTTCCATCCAATGCAGTAGCCATGAAAAGAACACCCTTATGCCTTCCTGTCAAATGTGCCGCATCAACACATAAGACCCTCCGAATATGCAAATGTAGGCTTCTGATGCACTGTCCAATTGCAATAAAGCATCGTTCAAAACTTTTTGTTTCATCATTCACCTATAACTCCGCCACAATCCCAAAATTGGCTTTTCTTGACTTGTGAAGATAGACCAAAAGCTCATTGTAAGAACCCTCATAAGATCCCAAGACTTGTTTCGTCGTATTCTCTCTACCTTTTCACGCTTTCTTGTATCTGATCTCAACCCCATACATCTCACTCATACAATATTGAATTTCTTTTGGCGTGCAAATCAGTCCCAAACTCATACGACCAATGCCAAATTCACTACTTATCAAACTGGTGGCTTGGCGATGATCTCTTTCATTCCTTTTCGAGGTTACTATATCACGACTGTCATCCACGATGGTTGACTCAGGGTGGCATATCGCTTCAAACGACATGCTACATGTATGCATCGAGTGGTAAGTCTTTATCTTGAACATCCCTGTGTCGTCCAACTTTGAAGCATGCATCCTTAAATAACAATTTTTTATAATACACCTAATCACATATCTCAGCTTAGTAGACTTCAAGACCTTATACTGGAACTTGTGACGCATCACATATTTACATAGAAAATATTGTAATCGACCTTTTGTCCTTGAACACTTGTCCGACAGATATTTTGATTGGATCTTCCACAAATTCCGGATATCCTTGATGATCTGAATTGACAAAAGCTTCATCAGATGGAGCGAAGATAGTATACAATGATCTAGAAATATCTCCATTTTCTTCATACACCGGTATGGGTAAATTTAAGTTTATAGGTTGCAGATTGACCTACACGGATGGATCAACAGACGCATCATTGACGGATGAGATTTGGAGATCGCACTGGTAAGTTATTCCTTGAAATTGATCGTTATTTGAAGGGCCGCATATATCACAATTATCGAGTCCTCGTTCATGATATCTATCATTACTTGAAAGGTTAGGTATATCGCAGTCATCATTCCCTAGATTATGATATGTATCATTACATGAAGGGCTGCTTATATTGTAATCATCAACTCCTCGATCATAACATCTATCATTACTTGAAGGGCCAGGTATATCACAGTCATCATTCCCTATATCATGATATGTATCGTTACATGAAGGACCGCTTATATCGCAATCGTTGACTCCTCGATCGTAATATTTATCATTACTTGAAGGGCTAGGTATATCGGAATCATCGATTATCCGATCATTGCTTGAGCGCCTCACTTTCTCTATATAAAATGGTATTTGTGTTAAAAAAGCACACAGAATAACATATATGCTTCTAGATCTTCATCGTCTTTGATTATATGTGGGCGAAGGAATCCATGTAGTGCATCACCGTACACAACCTTAATTATTTAATCGAATTCCTCTGATGTAGTCTTCATAATCTGATGCACTTTATCTAAAAGCTGTCAATATGTAATATCATCACTCACAATAAATCCCTATGGATCGCCACCATCATAAGTGAACACTCCCTTATCATATACACTCTCTCTATCATAATAGCATAATATAAGCCTATGACCCATACTCTTCCAATATTGGTTAATTTGCGGAAAAAATTGAATGGGTATAACTTGTCAAGAATGCAAGATAGTAGTTGTCATCTTAAATGGGTCATGGTTATCATCCACAATGGTTCGTGGTTGTCATCCACATTGGGTCGTGGTTGTCAGCTAATATGGGTCGTGGTTTTCATGTTACATGGGTCATAGTTGTCATGGAATATGGATTGTGGTTGATAACCATGTTCTACGACCCATATACAACAACAATCCATTGTTCATTAAAACCACGATCCAAGTGGATGACAACCACGATCCAAAGTGCATATGAACCACGGTCACATGACAGGGTCGTGATTGTCATACACACTGGGTGGTGGTTCCCAACCACAATCCATTGTGTATGACAACAACGACCCATTGTTCGTCACATCCACGACCCATTCGGTAATAGCGTCACATTCTTTTTCAGGAAATCGCATTCATTTCGCTATTTCCCCATAATCCCGAAAAATGGTATTCCTAACATTGAAAAACCATGAGTTGCACGACATCCTAATCGCATTAACCACTCATTCACCAAGCTATAAAAGTGGTACTTGGGTTTCAAATTACTTTTATAAGCCAATCCGACCCACATTCCTTATTGTATGAGGCCCGTATCCTAGCTCGTACTATTCCATAAGCTTCTACGATCCTCTTGGTTGAATTTCGGTGACCCGCAATCTGTTATTGGCGTTTGTGCATAGCCGTGAGTCGTGTCTCATATTACAGAGTCGGCTCGACCCGAGACTTGTACCGTTGCGACCGCGTCGTCGCCGCGGTTTTGACGCCACGTCTCGCGCACCAATGCGATATCCAGGCCAGGAGATGTGGGCCAGCAGTCAGTTCGAGAAAAACGTCGCGCATTGCAAAATTCAAGAGAATCCATCACATCAATCACCCCACTTGTCAAAAGTACACCCATCACTCATCCCATTACTCTTCCCATTCTCAAGTATAAAAGCAACCCCAAAAAGTCAACTTTCCCATCACATCACCATCCCTCTCTCCCATCATTTCTCTTATATCACTATCTCTCTCACCTCTCTCTCATTCTCCAAATAATCTCATGAACTCCTATCGTCTAAATTTTTCCTCCATTTTTCCACCACCATGAAGCTTCATACCCCATCATCCAACCTTTAAAATCCAATCTCAACTATTGATTCTTTCTCCTTAGAGCTAGATCACCCTAGTGTGGAAGGAGGAGTAGTTTTGAAGGTGGGTGATTTTATTTTATGATTTGAGGGCCCACTTATGGTGGGACCCATCTTGATGTATGCAATGTATAGGGAGGGCCCATAGTGGCGAGGTCCCTCCCCTCTCATGTTCGTCGCTCTCTCTTTTCTCTCTCTCCCTCTATTTCTCTCTTTTTTTATGATAGAATGTGGCCCACATGATCTAGGTCGTCCATTATCGGGCCCCACCTCACTGCCCGTCCATTTGGATGGGCCTGGATGAAAGAAAAACACAATTATCAGCCTATCCAAGGCTTTGGTGGGCCACCATGTGGACCCACCTTAGATGTATGTATTTTATATCCACACGGTCCAGACAGTGCTAGACGGTGCTGGACTGCATGGGTGGTGTTGTTCAGGGCCCATTTGATGTATATGAGACCCACGTGTAGGGCCCACATGTTATGTATTTGAGGCCCATGTGCAGGGCCCACCTGTTGTGTATATAAGGCCGACAAGTGAGGCCCATTGTAATGTACTTTCGGCCCATATGATGAGGCCCGTTATGAAGTATTTCCGACCCATTTGGTAAGGCTCGCTGTGATGTATTGTCGGCCATGTGATGCGGCCCATAGTGATGTACATAGGGCCCATGTATTACGGCCCATTGTGATGTACTTGAGGTCCATGGGTGAGGCCCAATGCGATGAATGTGTGGACCGATGTAATGTGTGATTTTACTATAACGTATGTAATGATGTTTATGTGGGCCACTCCTTCGGAGCAATGTTGGTTGAATGTCCACATTAATGGACAATGATGGTTGAATATCTACATTGTAACCTTCCCTTAGGCCTTGCTAGGCCCATTTTCACCGATTCTGATCATCGAGGCCGATTTCGATTGTTAAGGCCAATTGTATAGGTCGATTGTCGAGGTCAATTATCGACGCTGATTCTGATTATCGATTCTGATTGTCATGGCCGATTGTCGATTCCGATCATTAATCGATTCCGATTGTCGTGGCCGATTGCCGATTAGCGATTGAGGCTGATTATCGTGATTGATTGCTATTTCGGATTGTCATGGTCGATTGCCAATTTCGATTATCGAGGCCGATTATCGATCAAGTCCGATTGTTATGGCCAATTGTCGATTCTGATCATCGAGGCCAATTATTGATCAATTCCGATTGTTGTGGCCGATTGCCGATTTTGATTATCGAGGCCGATTATTGATCGATTCCGATTGTTGTGGCCGATTGCCAATTCCTATCATCAAGACCGATTATTGATTAATTTCGATTGTGATGGTCGATTGCCGATTCCGATTATCGAGACCGATTATTGAACGATTTCGATTGCTGTGGTCAATTGCCGATTCCGTTCATCGAGGCCGATTATCAATGCTGATGCCGATTGTCGATTATAACTCTGATTGTCGATTCTGACTCCGATTGTCGAGGCCAATTCCGATGATTCTGATGATCGAGGCCGATTCTGATAATCGAGGCCGATTCTAATTGTCAAGGCCAATTCCGATTGTCGATATAGATTTTGATTGTCGAAGCTTATTATCGAGACTGATTCCGATTGTCGAGGCTGATTCCGATTCTGATTGTCAAGGTCAATTATCGAGGCTGATTTCGATTGTCGAGGCCGGATGTCGAGGCCGATTGACGAGGCCCAATGTGATGTATATGCGCCCGTATCTGAGGCCCATCGTGATGTGCATTCGGTCCGTGTTTGAGGCCCAATGTGATGTATATGCGGCCTGTATTTGAGGCCCGTTGTGATGTGTATTAAGCCCGTGTTTAAGGCCTAATATGATGTATATTAGGCCTATGTGATGAGGCTCATTGTGGTGCATTTGAGGGTCAGGCGATGGAGCCCATTGTGATGTATCTTAAGCCCATGTGAGAGGCCCATTGTGATGTGTATTGAGCTCTTGAGTAAGGCTCATGGTGTTGTATATTAGGCCCTTATGCGAAGCCATGAGTCCACTATATGTTAGGCTCTATGTGGGTCATTCCTTGGGGCAATGTTGGTTAAATATCCACATTGTCGAGGCCGATTGTTGATGTCGATTATTGATACCGATTATGAGTATGTGACAGCGTAACATCATGATACATGCCCATACGCATCATCTGCATGTTTGTTATGAGATGTGGTTGACCATTGCATATGTCATTGGGCAGGTTGTTATGAGACTCCTCAGTAGGCGGAGGTTATCTCACATGAGCGTACGGTATGCGCAGGATTGATGCATGACTAGATTGTATGACTCATGCATCTTGCATTGTGTGTTGTGATTACTTTACGTCCTACCGACATCAGGGTCATAGCCTCCACAGGCATATCGTGGATGGCCAGATGGGACACCAAAAATGTTTGGTTCGAGCATCGGGCTGCCATATATGGCCCTAAGTGAAAATCTCTAAACCCTCTTAGTACCAGAGGACGCCCCAACATCGAGACCAAGTGGATATATATATATATATATATATGTATGTATGTATGTATGAGTGCATGAGGGCTACATACCAGTAGGCCGTGTCTCCTACTGTATTGTGGTCGGTTGGGAGGGGGTGTGGCCTTACCCGCCTGAGGGAGGAGTAGGCATAGCTAGGCTGAGTTTGAACAGCTCGAGGAATGGGTCAGCTATCGACGATCCGGGTAGGTATTAGCAGACTACTAGCCAGGCGGATAGTGAAGTCTCTTCCACTTACCCAGTTGTGCGCTTGATGGGGCGGCCGGTGACATTAAGTGTATTAGATCCCGGTGATGATCCCAGGGAGGAACCGTACTGATTTGTGGAGCAGGAGTTGCATACTCGTTCATTCATTCATTCACTATCCACTCAGGCTGGTGGTGCGCAACTATTTATTACGTGTACTTTCGCAATGGCCAGGGTTTCGGTTGGGGCACACGACTAACCTGAGATCAAGAGTTTACCACATTGAGTCTGACTATCCAAATTTAGGTATGGGACTGGTTTGGATAGAAGTCCCTTGTGATGGACCCCATAGCTTGCGATACTACGTACTATCATCCCGACTTCACACCGCAGCTTGGTCATTTCATTCGTACCACGATTTGCATATTGCATTGCATCATCGACATCTGATATTTGGCTTGCTGTCTCCACATTGCATAGTTGATCTACATTGCTTCATCAGTATATGATATTATTTGTATTATATTTCTGCATCGCATAGCCTGGATAAGGCTGATGGTATTTATGGGCCTATTAGTATGTCTTTGCATTACTCTGATATCGTATGATTTATGAACTTGCCAATATTTCTGATATTGTATGATTTATGAACTTGTCAGTATTTCCACTTACTCTGATTATTTTGATATTACGTACTTAGTACTTACCTTGTGCACACACTTTCTCCACTCATTAAGCTTTCTATAAGCTTATGCACGATAGATGCGTGCAGGTGGCGTTAGGTTACAGCAACATTGAGCTTGGAGCATGTAGCAGACCTCTAGAGCTTTGATTTTCGATTTATGTATTTCTCTTTTCAACACTGTATTCAAATGTATTATATTAGTGGATATGTGATGATGATGTTGCCTTTATGATTTGGGTAAACTTGTGGTTATGCTTGTTACGAGTTAAATGTACATTGAAAAAAAAATCCTCCTTGTATGATCCTAGGATCAGAATCTGGCGTATCAGCGCTAAAAGCCGAGAATAGGGTACTACGGAGGCTGTTGGCGATCGGTATTCCTGTGAGTTCGATCTCCGGGTTTGGGGCGTGACATATTGCAAGGCCCAACTCATTTGGGTCGTGGTTGTCATGTTGTATGGGTCATGGTTTTTATGTAAGATGGGTTATGGTTGTCAGCTAATATGGGTCGTGGTTCTCATGTTACACGGGTCATGGTTGTCATGGAATATGGATCGTGGTTGGCAACCATGTTCTACGACTCATAGACAACAACGATCCATTGTTCATCAAAACCACGATCCAACGTGGATGACAATCACAATCCAATGTGTATGTAAACCACGATCACACGACAGGGTCGTGGTTGTCATACATACTGGGTGGTGATTCCCAACCACGATCTATTGTGGATGACAACAACGACCCATTGTTTGTCATATCCACGGCCCATTCGGTAATAGCGTCACATTCCTTTTCAGGAAATCGCATTCATTTCGTTATTTCCCCGTAATCCCGAAAAACGGTATTCCTAATATTGGAAAACCAATAGTCGCACGATATCCTAATCACATTAACCACTCATTCACTAGCCTATAAAAACGGTACTTAGGTTTCAAATTACTTTCATAAGCTAATCCGAACCAGAATCCTTATTATAACACCTTAAGCATTCATGAATTTCTTTGCTCTTTCAATCAAAATAATGGAGGAGATATTCGCAGAAGGCATTGAGTCCTCGCATTCTTCCTTTATGGGTGATCCCTTCCCTTTTCTCAGGGATGTTGTCGATCTGCTTGAAGATCAACGACCTCCACAGGAAATTCTAAAGACAATTTCAGAACTCCGGCAACTTGGAGATAATTTCTCTGAGGCGGGCAAAGATATCGAGTGGTGTTGTTCCGCTTAGTCTCGCAAGAAGGACTTTAACGAAAAAAGCTACACTGGATCGAGAAAAGTTCACTTGTTGATTTTATAGTCATCTTGAGGAGTTCATGTATAATGTAATTTTCAGGTGCAATAGAATGTCATATAGGGTCGTGGTGAGGGTCGTGATTGTCATGTGGTAAGGGTCGTGGTTGTAAGGGTCGTGTTCAAGTCCTAACTCGTTGGCCCCACTATGTTGCATCGTGGTTAACACGTTATATGGGTCGTGGTTGACATGTTATATAGGTGTCATGATTGACAACCACGAACCACTCGAATAGTCATGGTTTTCAACTGAAATGGGTCATGGTTTATAGGGCAGTGAAAGACACGATCCTTATAATATGACGACCACGACCCATCTGGCATGACAACCACGACCCATAACATCTGCCAACCACGACCCATGTAACATGATGACCACGACTCATGTGCATGTGATAAGCACGATCCTTATAACATGACAACCAAGAACCAATTGAAATAGCGGTGAAGACCGCTTAAGTTGAAGTCGAAATATGCCAATTTGTCCTAGAGGGGGATGAATAAGACTTTTAAAGATTTATAAGTTATTTAAAAATCCTATCACTCTGATCCTATTATGTATACAATTTTCAGGATTACTCAAATGTAACTCTATCGGCTTCCAAGCCAAGTAAAGGATCCAGTCATAAACTAACCAAGATATAGCAATATGCAACTTAGTCTATGTTGGATGAGATTGTGTGTGTGTGTATGTGAAATGTGATCAGATATATGAATATGAATGCATTCACATGAATCACTCATAAAGAAAAATAATCACAAACACAGTCATTTTATAGTGGTTCGACGATAAGTCTACTCTACTCCCGACTGTCGCACTCAACCCTTGAGTGTACCGAATTTCACTAAGGAGGTTTCCCAGGGTTCACCTCAAACCTAAGGTTTTAAATCAGGTTTACCTTCAACCTTTACAGAGGTTTTACACGGTTCACCTCAAACCCAGAGTTTTACTAGTTCACTCCTAACCAGATGTTTATGCTCTCCATAGAGCAAGGGTCCACACGACGCACCCACTACGTACACTCCCGCTAGAGGCCTCCTACGAGAGCTTTAAAGGGTGAGAACCACTTAAGACTGAATCCTAGAAAGGAATGATCACAAGTGTCCTCTTGGACTCTAGATACTTATAGATAAGTTGATGAGTCCCGTTAAGCACAACGCCGAATATCTCCTCCTTATTGACGAAGAGTCTTCTGCTCCCTTGATCTACAACACAAAAGATATACCAAGATTAGGCTTAAGGTTGGGTCAAGGTAGAGATGGAATCCTACTCTCTAAAGGTTTACCTATAAGGAAGGTAGAGTAGTTCCACTCTTATGCATTCAAGGCATCCCAGCATAATGATTTGCCATTAAGGTAGTAGTTGGAGGATCCTTGAATGCGGAAGTTCATTCCCCAATCCACTCTATTGAATATCAATGATGAGGGTAGATTGGAGGATGAACTCCCTTGAGAGAAAGGGCTTTAGGTATAGGATATAAGTTGAAACACTCAAAAGCTCTCTCTACTTTCTCTCACATCAACAAAAGACAAGTCCTCTACAAATAGGCAAAAAGTTCCAACGGATATAAAACGGTCACATTTATGATAAAGTTCGATATCATCGAGTAGGTTCGATATCATCGAGTGTATACTCTCGATAGCATCGATGGTCTATTCGATGACTCGGACTCGATGTCATACGCTTTTGAAACTCTTTGCCAGATGGTCGATGAATTGAAACTATTGTCGATGTCATCGGATTTCGAACTCCGATTCCATCGATGACAGGATCGATCCATCGACACTTGAAAAATGAGAGAGACTTGACTTTGAGATATTTCAGGTTTTCATGAATGATCGAGGAAATCGTCGAGGTTATTGGAATTTGAATGTCGATGACATCGAGATCAAAGTCGAGGCATCTATAAATCCAGCTGATTTATCTTTGAACTTGCTGGACAGATTATGGCATCGTTCGATGCAATCAATCTGGTGTCGATATCATCGATATTTGAATATCGATTAAATCGAAGGGCCCCCAATCATAGTTAAAACCAACCTGAAATAAATGCTGTTAGAAATACGCGCCCACTGTCGATATCATCGATGGACCTCCGATCTTATCGATATTTAAATTTAGATCATATCAGACGGTCATCGATATATCGAAGAATTTTGAGTTTTTCAAGAAAAAAAGGGCAGTAGTGTAAAATCTGCCTGTCGATCTTATCGAGCCACTCTCGATGGTCTCGAGATTTGAATATCGATGATATCGATATGTGTATCGATACATCGATAATTTGTCCAGATATATTGTGAAGTTGCTGGACATATTTGTGCTTATATCGATGATATCGATAGGTGTATCGATACATCGATAAATCCGTCTAGATGAATATTTAGTTGCTGGACACTTTTGGTCCTCTTATCGATAATATCGTTAAGGTATCGAGGACATCGACAGTGCAGGTCGATCATATCGAGGGTGCTTCGATAGAATCGACAGGGCGAGAAAAACTTAGAGATTTTCCTATTTTGAAAAAGGTTTCTCACCACAAAAACCCTAAGATGTCTATCTTGTTTTAAGGGTTTTAATCATCTGGTGTTTTGGGCCATGGGATGTGAGGCTATGATTTACCTATTGCGAGCTTCCACACATCCAATTGAGGCAAACGCTTGAAATAATCTTCCTATCGAGTTCTGCAGCCAGTCTGACTCACCATACATGTAACTTGACAAACCAGGGCACTAGCATGTGCACTTTCACCAATGTGCATGGGAACCACGATCCTTTGTCTGGGTCGTGGTTTTAAATACATGAATGGTCATGGTTGTCACTATCGGTGGTCAAGATTTAATTTCTTAGAGGGTGGAAGGTTTGAAAACATAAAGTACTGATTTTCTACTATCAATGGTGGAGGTTTGATCGAGGTGTGCCCTACAGTAGGCTCCCTTCACGTGACAAGAACCTTATCGACTCTGATCTTCCTTTACCTTATTAAAATGCCTACAAAAAATAAAATACGAACCTCGTAGTGGAAGAGAATTTCAAACAAGGACAAACAACGTCCCTCTCTGGCAGTTGGTCCCTCGATCTTCAGTTTTATATGAAAATGAAAGAAGAAGAAGAAGAAGAAGAAGGTCTATAAAAGGTGCATGTGAAAGGCAACATTCGGCCCTTCCAAGCTCAAATATTCTTCCGTATTCTCCGGGGGAGAATGGATTAACTACTCCCCCTGTCACCAGCCATGGGCCCAACCATGACGTATGTCACGCCCCAAACCCGGGGATCGGACTCACAGGAATCCCGATCGCCGAATCCTGTGCTGACAGCCTCCATAGTACCCCATTCTCGGCTCACAGCGCCTATACGCCAAATTCCGATCCTAGGATCCTACAAGGAGGATTTTCTAAAGTACATTTATCTCGTAAGAAGCATAACCACTAGTTTACCTAAATTACAAAGGCAACATCATCATCACATATCCACTAATATAATCATTTGAATATAATGCCGAAAAGGGAAATACATATATCGAACATCAAAGCTCCAGAGGTCCGCTGCATGCTCCAAGCTCAACACTGCTGCAACCTAACGCCACCTACACGCATCTATCGTGCATAAGCTTATAGAAAGTTTAGAGGGTGGTGAAAGTATGTGCGATGCACGTGCTAAGCATATAATTATCAGAATAAGTGGAAATACTTGCAATCCATAAATCGTACAATATTAGAGTAATGCGGAAACATTCTGGCAAGTCCATAAATACCATCAGCCTTATCCATGCTATGCGATGCAAAAACATAATAAGTCAATATCATATACTAAGGAAGCAATGTAGATCAGCTATGCAACGCGGATCGACTATGCAAATGCAGAATCATAGAGAGTTAAGTATCAGATGCTGATGATGCAATGCAATATGCAAATCCTGAAGAGCCACGAATACCGTTAACCTCATTTAGGCCCTACATTAAATGGGCCATATCAAATGGGTTGCACCAATGGGCCAACATACATCAATGGACCGCATCAAATGAGCCGCACCAATGGGCCAATATACATCAAATCTTAAAGAGTCACGAATACAGTATGCAAATCCTGAAGAGCCACGAATACCATCAACCTTGTCTAGGCCATACATCAAACCCGCGCGTATCGCGCGATCATGCGGGGATAACTCCGTCTCACAATGAGTCTCATAAACATTTCAACCCAATGGCATCCGCTTTAATCAATCATCCATCACAACATGCATATGAATGATGGGGGTCCACAGAAGGACGGAGGATCTAGTCTAAATATTAAGATAGGCTCACTGATTTAAAACGCGTCACGATAGTTAAGGAAAGAATCCAACTTATCGCCACCACAACATCGAATGATGCTCCCAATGTGGGACAAAGTTCTGCCTTCACCGTGTGCACAGTAGCCTATCAGCACAGTAGTCTACCAATCACTAGTAGCTCGCTCAGGTCCTCATGCCCCGCCCACTCAATGTCCGCTCACGTGCGCTCGCCCACATGTGATCACAGTAATGGAGTGTCACAATATCCCCCACCGAGGGTAGATTCGAGTCTAAGTGCAATAAGTGGGCTTCCTTACCCTCTCTATCGTGCAATAAACTGGACTTCCCTATTGGACCAAATGTATACACAAGGTGGGCTCCAAGGTATAGGTATTATGGTGCTATGCTGCCATATACTCATAATCGGTATTCATAATCAGCCTCGACAATCGGAATCGGCCTCGATAATCAGCCTTAACAATCGGAATTAACCTTGGCAATCAGAATCGTCCTTGATAATCGGGCTCGACAATCGGAATCGGCCTCGGCAATCGGCCTCGACAATCAGAATTGGCTTCGACAATCAGAATCGGCCTCGACAATCGGAATCAGCTTCGATAATCGACCTCAGCAATAGGAATCGGTCTCGACAATCGAAATCGGCCTCCGCAATCGGAATCGGCCTCGACAATCGGAATCGGCCTAACAAAGGGCCTAAGGGAAGGTCACAATGTGGACATTCAACCATCACTGCCCATTAATGTGGACATTTAACCAACATTGCTTCTAAGGAGTGGCTTATATATAGTCAAACATATAGTGGGCCTATAGCCTCACACAAGGGCCTAATATACAACACAATGGGTCAAAAATATACATTACAGGTGGGCCTTGCTAAATGGGCCACAAATACATCGCAATAGGCTGAATCGTATGGGCCGGAATACATCACAATGGGCCTAATCGTAAGGACGGAAATATATCACAATGGGCCACAACATATGGGCCTAAATACATCACAAGTCGGCCTAAAATATACATCACAGGTGGGCCTTGCACATGGGCCAAAAATACGTTACAATGGGCCTTAAACATATCATAATGGGCTGTATCTCATCGGCCTTATATATCACTATGGCCGCTCACATGGGCCTTATGTACATCACAATGGATCATATCCCATGGGCCCGAAACCTGATGGATGGCAAGGATAAAACATATATACCATGGTGAACCGCAGCCCATGGACGGCGTGCATACAAAACATACCTCAGGTGGGTCAATCCTGTCCCAACTGGACGGTGCCGATAAAATACATACACCACGGTAGGGCCCACCTTCCTATAGAAGGTATAGATAAAACGTGGCCCGGCAAATGGGTGGTGTGGATATACAATACATACATCAACGTGGGCCCCACACCACCCTGGATAGGTGGATAGAGTGGATATAGAATAAATACATCAAGGTGGGGTCCACATCCCCAACGAATGGACGTTGAAGATACAATACATACCTCATATGTGGCCCCACAGAGACTTGCTGACGTCATACAGTGGGACCCATAGAGCTTGCTGACGTCACATATGCAGCAGCTAGTAGCTGGGGTGAGGTACACCAGGCAATCCACTCCCACCGTCCAATCTCTAGACGGTGGGGATAAACAAATATTAAGGTGGTTTCCCACCGTCCTCAGCTGGACGGTGAGATCAACACACCCGTCAGGTGGGGTCCAGCCCACGTGGCCCACAGGGTTTTGCCGACTTTAGTCAGCAGAGGGACTCACCGTCCTAAAAAGAAAACGGATGGATGTTAGGGATATGATACATACATCAAGTGGGCCCCGCCCATCCAGAATGGATGGATGGCTAAGATATAGAACACGTACATCAATGTGGGTCCCACCTGTCCCACGTGGGAAACAAATGAACGGCTTAGATAAAATACTTGCATTAGGTGGGATCCACGTGACCTAGACGGTCTGGATGGCCCACATCTTTAAGCAGGCCTCACCGTCCCACATGGACGATGGGTGAAATACATACATTAAAGGTGTTTTCCTTCCGTTGGATGGTCTGATGGGTCCCACCGTCCAAACTGGACGGTGGATGAAACAGATACATCATGGTATGGTCCACTGCACGAATGGTGCAGATGGAACCCATACATCACACCTGGCCCCATAGCGGAGATGGATGGTTTAGATCAACACATGCGTCCAGGTGGGATCCACGTCAGTGCGGCCACCCAGTTTGGAATCAAACTGATATTTGTTAAATCCCACTCGCACGGTCCAGCAGCAGAGGCTGGTGGACGTCAGATGGTTGGACGGTATGGATGTGATACATCCATCAAGGTGGGGTCACATGCACGTTGCTCACAGCCACATACATTGAGGTGGCCCCAAGCACACGTGGCCCACTGATGGACAGTGTTGATATAACACATAGCCCATGGTCAGCGCCCACTGATGGACGGTTTGGATAAAACATACCTCATGTGGGTCCCATGAGATGGACGGACGGTGTGGATGAAATCCACATGCAAGTGGGTCCCACGGCATATATGGCATGGATCAAGCATCAAGGTGGGCCACAAAGGGGGGGGGGGAGAGAGAGAGAGAGAGAGAGTAGCGGAGGGACCCCGCCACTATGGATCCCTCTTTGAATAATGCATACATTAAGATGGGTCCCACCATATGTGGGCCCTTAAATCACAAAATCACAACATAAAATCACCCACATTTGATCTCTTTTTCCTTCTTTCGCATATAGCTTCTAGAGCTCTAAGGAAATGATTCCTCTCATTAGGCTCTCATCTCCTTAGAAGCCATGGATGTCCACTCTCCCTTGGTTGCTTGGGAGATGGAGTTTGAAATGAGAGAGAGAGAGAGAGAGAGAGAGAGAGAGAGAGAGAGAGAGAGAGAGAGAGGGATGGGTGATGGGGAGAGTTGACTTTAGGGTACTTGTGTAAGAGAGAGGTAAGGGTTGTTTGTACTTGAAGATGGGATGTGGTACTTGACATTTGATGTGATATGATGGGATTGATTTGATTAGAGATTCTCTTGGCGCGGTGTTTTCTTTGAATTGAATGCGGGCCCACATCTCTTGGCTTGGGTATCGCCCCGGCGTGCGAGACGCAGCGTCGGAACCGCGGTGACGGCGTGGTCGTAAGGGTATAAGTCTCGGGTTGAACTGACTCTGGAATACGGGATATGACTCAGGGTCGCACCTAACTGTCGATCATAGATCGCGAGTCACCGGAATTCGACCGAGAGGACTGCGGAAGCCTATGGAATGGTACGGTATAAGATACGGGTCTCACAATGTATGTGTTTCATCCATTTCGTTCATCTGTTTTTACAATTAAAGGCACGATCGTTCATCTGTTTTGACAGATCATTTTAGTGCTTGATCCCAAAAATGAGAGGGATCATTTTAATGGTCTACGACGCTCAGTCAACACTGTTTCCTGTAATGTGGTTCACTTGCGATTGAGATATAGCTCATTTTTGGTCTCATACCATAAAATGATCTGGAAAAATATATGGACAGCATGGATGAAACACATACATGGTGGTGGATCCCAGTGACCACCGAGCACCAGCAATTGGCTGGTGGCAGGGGAGTAGCCGATCCGTCGTTTTCTTGGACGTTAGAGCAGCAGGTGACTTCTACTTCACTTCAAGACCGTACAACTCCTGAACCAAGGACAAAGGCATTTTTATCCGAAACAATCTTCAAAATTTGTTGAAGGTTACTCTTAAGATATGTGGAATGTCGTAGCTTTCTAGGGAGGTAATCGACCCAAACTTTGAGGTCAGTTAGGTTAATTTCCCTTCTAATTTTCCCACCATCAAAAGTACGATGTAAATCGGTCAAGGGCTCTGTGGGACCACAGTAATATATGGGTTTTATCCTTGCCGTTAATTTAATTGTTCATATCATTTTAGAAAATGAGCCTAAAAATGAGGCAGATCCAAGCCTCAAGTGGACCACACCACAGGGAGCAGCGGTGATAATGATGCCTACCGTTGAAACGTTCCCGGGCCCACCTCGATGCTTCTTTGTCATACAACCTTTTAATGGTGAGAATTCAATCCCCACTGTGTAGTCCATTTGAGGCTTGGATCTGCCTCATTTTTTGACTCATCCCCCTAAAATGATCTGAAAAAATGGATGAACGGTACGGATGAAATCCATACATCACGGTGGGCCCGATAGAGCCCCTGCCTAGACCGATTCCATCTAGCGGAGTCAAGATGCAATCGGAGTCTCCTTTGTAAAGACCGGACTGCTAGCGCTAGTTCAGAACCGAGAGCGTAGCGTCCACTACCTATCCACCCATGGCGCACGATAGCACCTCCATGGACCCCAGAAGCGGCTTCTGCAAGTCCAGCTCCACATTCTACAGCAAGCGCAAGCCACTATCCCTCCCGCCTGACGAATTCCTTGATATCACCACCTTCATATCCTCCCGGCCCCAGTCTAGCAAGATCGCCTTCATCGATGCCTCCACAGGCCGCCACGTCACATTCCCCGACCTCTGGCGTGCAGTCGATTCCGTGGCGACATGCCTCTCCGATCTCGGGATCTGCAAGGGCGACGTCATCCTTCTCCTCTCTCCCAACTCCATCTATTTCCCCATCGTCTGCCTCTCCGTCATGTCGCTCGGCGCCATCATCACCACCACCAATCCCCTCAACACGCCGCAAGAAATCGGCAAGCAGATCGCTGATTCCAAACCGATCCTCGCCTTCACGACTCCGTCGTTCGTCTCGAAACTCGGCGACTCGGGCCTCCCAGTCGTGCTTCTGGAAGAAAACAGCAAGCAAGGAGATGATGGCAACTCGAGTGTGAAAGCCAGAGTCGTCTCTTCCATCGAGGAAATGATGCGGAAGGAGCCGAGTCGGGGACGAGTTAAGGACCGAGTCAGGCAAGATGACACGGCGACTCTTCTCTACTCGTCCGGCACGACCGGCATGAGCAAGGGCGTCGAGTTGTCCCATCGCAACCTAATCGGAACAGTGCAGACGTTTATCGAGAGGTTGCGGTTGGAAGAAGGGGAGCAGACGTTCATCTGTACCGTCCCCATGTTCCACGCGTACGGCCTGGTTATGTTAGCGACGGGGCTGCTGGCGACCGGATCGACGGTCGTCGTGCTCTCGAGATTCGAGATGGATCACATGCTTTCGGCGATCGATAGGTATCACGTGACGTATCTGCCGCTCGTGCCGCCGATACTGGTGGTGATGACGAACCACGCCGACGCGATACGAGCCAGTTACGATCTAGGATCGTTGAAGACAGTGGTGTCGGGTGGGGCTCCCTTGAGCAAGGAGGTGACGGATGGGTTCCTGACAAAGTATCCGACGGTGAAGATTCTTCAGGGGTATGGGCTGACGGAGACGACGGGGATCGGGGCGTCGACGAATTCGGTGGACGAGAGCAGGAGGTACGGTACGGCGGGGTTGCTAACCGCGAACATGGAGGCGAAGATCGTCGATCCGGAGAGCGGAGAGGCGTTGGGGGTGAATCGGACGGGGGAGCTTTGGCTCCGGGGTCCCACCGTCATGAAAGGTAACTAACCAACGGACGGACGCGGAAGTTCCTGCGCTGGAGACTTAGGTGGGGCCCACCGAGATGTTGGTGAGAAATCTACCTGTCAATCCGTTTTGTGGGCTCATTTCAGGATTTTGAGACCAACCGAGAAGGATCCAGGACTCAAGTGGGCCGCACTAAAGGAAAAGGTGGGTAGGGAAATTCCTACCGTTGAAATCTCCCTGAGTCCACAGCGATGTTTTCGTGCCATCTATACCGTTCATAACGTCATTCATACGGGGATAAACTAAAAACACAAATATTTGCCCGATTCAAAACTTGTGTGACCCCACGAAAATTTCAAATGTGGCCGTTCAATCCTCACGTTTTCGGCACACTTAAATCTTGGATCCGGCTCATTTTTGGCTGAACCTCCTAAAATGAGTTTAAAAAACGGATGGACGGGTGGATTTCTCATAAACATCACAGTGGCCCCACTTAAGGTTTAGTGCAGGACATTTCTGCGAAAGGCTTTCCCAGAACTCCGCATCCACTAACGGACGCGGTTTGGCTGGCGACATTTCCACCGGCCAGGTGACCAGGGGTCGGTGCTATATAGCCCACCATAATCAATATTTTTATTCACATCCATTCATTTTTAGATATTATTTTAGTAACTTATCCAAAAATTGAGGCTGAAAAAATCTCAGGTGAACCACATGGGAAAACAACGATGATTGAATGTCTACCGTTAAAAACCTCCTATAACCCACTGTAATGTGTATTTGAAATCCAACGTATACATCGGGTCATGAAGACTTGGATGAAGCAAAAAACGAATATAAGGTTGATACAAAACTTTTGTAGTCCCGAGAAGTTTTTAATGGTGATAGTTCAATCACGCCCACTTGAGATTTTGGAACTACCTCAGTTTTGGTTCATACCGTAAAATTAATTTGAAAAAAAAAATGGATGGACGGCATGATGAGACACATGCATCATATTGGGGTCGACTTTACTGGTGTAGGTAAGCGGTGCATGCAGAATAATCTGGTAGTCCTCTAACTTGTAATGCTACAAGCGATGAAAAGGACCATTATTATGTATTTATTATATCCACACGGTCCATTCATTTGATGAGATCATTTTAAGGCATGTACCGAAAAATGAATCATATCCAAAGTTTAAATGAACCACATGACAAACAGTAGTGAGAACAATAATTTTTATTGTTAAAATATTTGTACGGCTTACCATAATATTTTTTTATTCATCCAGTCGATTCATAAGGTCACACAAACGTGGATGAAGAGAAAAAATAAATATGATTGATCCAAAAATTTTATGACTTTAAGAAGGTTTTAACGGTAGACGTTCAGTCTCACATTGCTCTCTACAGTAAGGTCCACTTGATCTTTTAATTTGTTTTATTTTTGGGCTCAACCCTTAGATGTTTCTTGCAAAATGGACGGACGGTTTAGTTGTAACAAGTACCTCATTGTGTGGCTCACAGAACTTGGTGTGATCGGCAAGGTCGCTTGTATGTTGGGAAAGGAAGCGGATTGGCTGGTGTACCACACACCACCCACAAGGCTAGTGCGTTGACATCACCAAGTTCCGTGAGTCCCACCGTAAGATTCGTGTTATATCCAAACCGACCGTTCATTTGACGAGCAAGTCATAAAGCTTGAGCGGGGGATTGAGTGGACATCCAAAGATTGAGTGGACCACACTGAAAAGGAGCGGGGGATTGAACGTATAACATTGAAATACTTTTGGGGTCACTTTTGATTAATATTATATTTGTTTTTCTTCTTCCTCTAGGTTTGTGTGACTTTATTAATAGATTGAATGTAAAATAAACGAGGGTCCTTTGAATGTTTTAAGGGTGATAATCATTGTCTCCTCTACTTTTGGTAGTGTGGTCCACTTGAACTTTGGATAAGACTCATTTTCCGGGCCACGCTCTAAATAGTTTTTAAAAAATGAATAAAAGGTATGGATATAATAAATACATCGCTGTGTCGCCATCTAACTTTGATCTCTTTGAACCGTTCCTACGACTCGGAGGTGGATGGGCGTCAACGCTCGTCGTCTTCGCACGACACGTACACACCAACCAGTTCGGTGGTGTGAGGTACACCAGCCAATCCGCCTCTCGTGATGGTCCGGATTGCAACAAGTTTTCCTGCATCGTGATGGTCCTAATTGCAACAAACAAGAGTTTCTTGTTTGAACCAAGCAAAGGATCCGTATTCTTTAATGACAGGAAGTGGATTGCGTGGTATGACACACATCCCACCTCCGTGATGCGTTGATGTTACTAAGTTTCTATAGACCCTATTATGATGTATGTGTTATATCCAAACCATCCATTCATAAATACTGTTGGGAAAAAATAGTACAGTTGGGGAAAAAATAGTACAAGTCCGAAGGCTCGGCTATGGAATGGACCAACTTTACTAACATCACCCAGGAATATGAGGCAACAAGCTCGATCGAGGCGGGTAAGCTAATTGCTTGAAGGAGAGACTTAACTCGGATATTCAGGAAATGAATCTCGAATGAGACTTACAAAGTCATGAGCCTCAAGGCAAAGCATATAAGATGCATGAAGTTAACTCAACAAACGAGGCAGCAACATCCTAAAAGGCCGATTAAGGTCCTAAGCTTAGAAGCCATCCGACCGACCATAAGACCGACCCATATTTAGGTCGGCTACAGGGTCGGCTATCAGAATAAGAGAGGATATCGATTACGAATGGGCTCCGCTTTATCCGATAAAAGGCAAACAGCTTTATCCTTGCAACTAGCCGAAACTCATTCATCATTAGAGTCGGTTAGGACTGAACCAAGTAAGGAAGAGACGGTGTAAGTGAATACATTGTCCCAAAAATTTAGTAAAAGGATCCCCGATCCTGAAGATCTCGGGATCAGATGGAGTCTAAAAATGGATTAAATCAAATCTCCAAGATATTAGGAGAAGAATCCTTGCACGACGGGACTCTCCCATTCCTATAAATATAGGAGACCTCTAAGGTGAAAGCTACGCAGAAAACTCTCCAAGAAAACCTTTCTTACGCAGTCCTATCACTGACTTTAGCATTGGAGGGTCCCCGGCTCTAGCTAGGGTCTCCTTTGTCTGCTTCTTTTGTAGGTGATAAGACGAAAGAGGACGCACCAGTTTTTGCATCAACAGATTGGCGTCGTCTGTGGGAAACGATACGTAAAGTCATTTCTCAGGATCTATCCAGTAGTTTCAAACAAGTTCCAATTGTGAGAACTATAAGAACTGCTCGAGAGGAGCCGAACGAGGTCGCTGTCACTAGACCCCCCATAACCGAAGGACCGCCGGGTACGAACGGAGCCCATGGGGCCCAGAATCGACCTGTCAACCCACAAGGTTCTGCGGCCCGTCCGGCAACCTCTGCTTCGACTAGGCATACCCAGCGGAATCGAGGGAATGATCGGTTAGACAAGGAAGTTCAAGAGCTTAGAACCGATATGAATTATATGAAGCAAATGGTGGAACAGATCCATAGGCAGCAAGTTCGCCTCATCATGATATCGGTCGGGCGAATGTCCCACAACGATCTTCGATTCGTTGATCCTCAACTCGTCGGGAGAAACTCCGCGATGAAGTAGGGTCGTGATGCCTCGGAAGAAAGTCGTTCAAGGTCCGGCCGAGCCACACAGCCGGCTCATTCAGGTTCCAAATCAGAAGCAGTCGCGGTTGATTTCCCGTTGTAGAACCGACCCGCCACCAATCTTCGACATGAAATAGATCAGAGAAGGCACGGTAGGCCTCCGGTTGAGGGGATGGTTTTGATAGTGGGCCCTACCCATAGTGACGAAGTCCATCATGTAGGGTGGAAAGCCGACCTCTTTAAGACTTCCATATTTGAGAGAAGTGCGTCCAGGGGAAGAGATTGCAGATATGAAGCAGGGTCGTGACGCACATCAGACGAGGCCCAAGGCAAAAGCATCTCCGTTCATAGAAGAGATCATGCAAGCTCGGCTATCGGAATGATTCCGTCTTCCCCAGATTACACCTTTTACTGGTAAGGCTGATCCGACCGAGCACATCGAATCATTTTGAACGTATATGGAACTGCACGATGCCTCGGATGCTGTGATGTGTTGAGCTTTCTCCCTCACTTTAGTCGACGTAGCTCGACTCTAGTTCAAAGAGTTGAAACCAAAGTCCATTAGCTCGTTCACAGAGCTTAGCGATGCCTTCCTCACCAATTTCATTAGTATGAAGAAAAAGTTGAAGCCACCTGCACACCTGAACAACATAGTACAAAGGGAGGGAGAGCTGTTAAAAGATTATATTAAACGCTTCAATTTCGAGTCGCTTCAAGTCCAGAGATATTCATACGAGACAGCACTCAACTCGATCATACAAGGTGTTAGAGATAAACCATTTCTGGCGTCCTTGGATAAAAACCCGCCTACCACTTTGTCTGAATTCATGGCCCGGTCAGACAAGTACGCGGATGTCGAAGAAACCCAGATCATGCATGAAGCTGCCCAGAACGTAAAAGTTCCGACCAAAGAGTCAGCGAAAAAAGAAGTTGACTCGGCTAGCGGAAAGAAGCGTAAAGATGATTGGGCACATGATGAGCGTAGGTTGGGTAAGCAACCTGATCGCAAGTTTACAACGTATACTCTGCTCAATAAACCACAAGAACAAGTTCTGATGGAGGTTAAGAATGAAGGGTTCATCAACTTGCCAGATAGGCTCCGAAGCAACTCGAACCGATGGAGTAAGAACAAATATTACCAATATCATTGCGATCATGGGCACAATACGAGTGATCGCTATCACTTGAAAGAAGAAATTGAGAGACTCTCACCAATCTACAATAACAATAACTAGCCTTCCATAAGTTAACATAAGTCACATAATATAGCTATAAATCGAGGAAATCAAGCAAGTAGTTCAACCAATCAGCAATGCGACAACATTCCACATCTTTAATCCTAGCACAATTGACATGTAACAACAATTTAACTGACAATCAGGAATTTACAGCGATGCATATCATTGTTAAAGTATAGTTAACACCAGATCAGGAGATTAACAACCAACTAATATAAATTTGGGGAAAGTTAGATATTTGTACCTTACATGAGCATGCAGATGCACAAGTCACAGATTTGGGGTATTAGGTTCTAATCCCTTAAATTAATTTCAGCAATTTCTAGTTCATTAATCTAATTATGCAGCCCAAATGAAAATTCAACAACATGCACTAACAATGCACCACACACATTCATTAAACCTATACTAGGTGCGATCATCGACTACCTAAAGGTAATGGTCATCACCTAAACTTAGCTGGAAATTGCTGAGATGATTCTAGAGACGTCGGGTCCGGAAGCTTGAGGTGTTGAGGCCCTGCATTGCATCGGATGGACATGGATCACATGCATGTTGTAGAAATTATGAAAATAGTGCGAGAATCCCTGTATTACCTTAGATGAGTTGGAATTTCTCTTCTAACGGTGGAGAACAACTAGGATTTTTTGGCGGAGGGGGGAGAGGAGGCCAAAATTCATGAATTTCGGCCACCAGGGTCACATACAAGTGAGGTGTCCCCAAAATCTCTCTCCTCTTCTCTCACTTATTCCCTCTCTCTCTCTCTCTCTCAGCTGCTAAAAATGGGGTTTGAGAGAGAGAGAGAGAGGGCAACCTTATATATGCTCAGAATTATGTCTATTGACCTTAAGTTTCAAGAAATGCTTCTCATGGCCCTGTTGGACCCAAATTTGGCTGTTGGGGCTGTCCTGATGGCCCCCCGGCCCATCTGACACATGGGATAGGTGCCCCATGACTCGATGAAGTGTTGGGCAAAGTTTGATTGCAAACGGATGTGGGGTTTTGTTATGCGGCCCGAATCGCGATCAACGGTCATTGTTCCACGATCAACAGCCAGATTTTGTAGGTGTGGATCTGGACTTATTTCCAACCTTTGGTTTGAATTTAAAAGAGATCCGACGGCTGGAACGCCCGGATTTGCATACTTAAGCAGCGGGGTTATAAGGGCAAATTTCAGAATTTTATTTTTTGGGCGTGCAACTGCGCAACTTGCAAGTACCAAAGGTGAGACGTATTTGCTTGACGATTTTTAGGTATTTCCGGGGCCTGGCGTCCACGTGGGACCACAAGCCCAATGAGCCCAAAGGTCTGACAAGGTTTTGGGATTTTTGGATCTTCCTTGGGCGATACACGGCTCGTATGGATAATTGCCGAATATAAAGGAGCTACCTAGCTCTATGGCCCGTGCTCGGCCCGAGCACGACTTAATTTGATCTCATTAGTGGTTAAGCTTGACATTAATTAGTCCATAGCAGTCCCACATGTGCGACTGAATTATCAAATCCTGCATTGGTTCACACGTGCGCTTCAGGACACTGTTCCCTTTTTGGACGGGGCATTACAATCTACCCCCCTTATAAGAAAATTTCGTCATCAAAATTTGTAACTACTTATATTGTTTAAGAAGGTTGGGGTAGTTTTTGCGAACTTCGGCTTCCGTTTCCCAAGTAGCTTCTTCTTCTCTGTGGTGCGTCCATAATACCTTCACTAGCGGAATCACCTTGTTTTGCAAAACTTGTTTCTTCTTGCCCAAAATCTTGGTGGGCTTAAGGACATACATGGCATTGTCATTGAGTTTTACATGTTCCCATCAAATAATATGTTAAGGATCTGGAACGTACTTCTTGAGCATGGAGACGTGAAATACATTATGTACGCCAGCAAGGGGAGTAGGCAGAGCCAGAAGATACGCAACCGGTCCTATCCGATCCAAGATTTGAAAAGGGTCAATATATCGTGGGGTAAGTTTCCCCTTCTTATCAAAACGTAGGACTCCCTTCATTGGCAAAATTTTTAAAAATATATGGTCTCTTGCTTCGAACTATAAATCTATTCGCCTTGTATCCGCATAACTTTTCTGTCTGCTCTAAGCCGTTAATAATTGTCGCCTGATAATTTTGATCTTTTCAGTAGTCGTCTGTACTATTTCAGGTCTCAACAAACTTTTCTCGCCAACTTCAGTTCAGCATTGTGGAGCTTGGTACGGGCGCCCGTATAAGGCTTCTTAGGGTGACATGCCGATGCTAACTTGGAAAGTGTTGTTGTAGGCGAACTTAGCATAAGGGAGACATTCATCACAACTGTCCAAGAAATCCAATGTATATGCTCTCAACATATCTTCTAGTATTCGATTCACCCATTCTGTCTACCCATCAGTCTGAGGTTGAAAAGTGGTGCTGAACTTCAACTTGACTCCCATGGCATCTTGCATTCGAGTCCAGAGCATTGAAGTGAACCATGTCGCTCGGTCCAACATAATTTCCAAAGGAACACCATGAAGTCAAAGTATCTCTTTGATATATAATCTGGCTAAGTCATCCGCAGAGTAAGAAGTTTGAATGGGGAGGAAGTGAGCTGATTTAGTCAACCGATCCACAATCACCCAAATTGAATCATGCCCTTTCTTTGTTCTGGGCAAACCTGAAATGAAATCTATGAAAATGTAGTCTCATTTCCATTCAACAAGTGGCATGGGCTGTAGAAGACCTAGCGATCGATGATGTTCTGCCTTGACTTGCTGAAATGTAAGGCACCAAGATACAAAGCCAGTTATCTCTCTCTTTATGTTGTCCCACTAGTAATTACGCTTGAGGTCTTGGACATCTTGGTGCTTCCGGGGTGCATGGCTAGCTTGGAGTTATGGGCCTTAACTAGCAGTGTTTCCTTCAGCTTAGGATGATCTGGGACATAGGGACGACCTTAAAAGCGTAAGCCTCCATTAGTGTCGATTCTCCATTCGGAATCACTTCGAACGGTCGCAAGTTCTCTCATCTTTAATAACAATTCATCGCCACTTTGGGCCTCAATAATCTGATTGTCGATCATAGGTTGGGCGTGAACATGTGCAATGACTTCATATGGTTCTTCTATTCTTAGTTTCAGCTCGAAGTCTCGCACAAACTCTACCATATTCCACTCTTCTACCATTAATGGAGCCGCAAATTTGACAGTCTTCTTTTGGCTCAAGGCGTCTGCCACTAGATTGGCTTTACCGGATGGTAAGAAACCTCGAATTTGAAGTCTTTTAAGGTCTCCATCCATCGTCGTTGCCTCATATTTAAATTTCTCTGGGTGAAGATGTACTTAAGGCTCTTGTGGTTACAAAAGAGTTCAAATTCTTCCTCATACAGATAGTGTCTCCATATCTTCAGGGCAAAATGACCGCGGCTAGTTCGAGATCATGAGTGGGGTAATTTTCTTCATGTTTCCTCAATTGCTGAGAAGCATAAGCAATAACTCTGTCCTTCTGCATAAGGACACAGCCTAGACTCACGTGAGATGCATCGGTAAAAATGGTGTACTTAACCCCTTGTTGAGGCAGAACGAGAACTGGGGCCAAAGTTAACATTTCCTTCAACTCCTTGAAGGCCGCTGCTACCTTTATATTCCAAGCAAACTTGAGGTCCTTTAGGGTAAGCTCGGATAATAGTCGAGCGATCTTTGAAAAATCTTTGATGAATCGGCAGTAGTATCCCGCCAATCCCAAGAAGCTTCTAACTTCTATAACTAAGCTCGACCGCTTCCAGTCCTGTATTGCTGCCACTTTGGCTAAATCCACAGAGATGCCTTTTTTAAATACCACGTGGCCCAAAAATTTCACTTCTTCTTTTAAGAAGTCGCATTTTCGAAACTGGGCGTACAGCTTGTTCCGCTTGAGTGTTTTTAGGACCGCTCATAGATGTTCTTCATGTTCCTTGACTTTTGGAATAAATTAAAATGTCCTTTATGAACACAATGACAAACCGATACAGGAATGGCTTGAAGACTCTGTTTATTAAGTCCATGAGCACAGCCAACGCATTCGTGAGTCCAAAAGGCATAACCAAATACTCATAATGCCCAAAGCTAGTTTTGAACGTCGTCTTTGGCACATCTTCAGGTCTAATCCACAGTTGATGGTATCCGGATTGCACGTCAATCTTTAAGAAGTATTGAGCACCTCTCAATTGGTCAAACAGATCATCAATTTGAGGCAGGGAGTATTTGTTCTTTATGGTGACCTGATTCAACCTTCGGTAGTCAATACACAAATCTAGAGAGTCATCTTTCTTTCTCACAAATACAACTGGGGCTCCCCATGGAGACACACTGGGTGGGATAAATTTTACTTCCAACAACCCATCGATTTGAAGTCGAAGCTCCTTCATTTCAAACGGAAGCATTCGATAGGTTGGGAGAGAAATGGGCGCAGTGCCCGGCACCAAATCAATGGTGAAGTCGATTTCCCGCCGAGGAGGAAGTCCCGAAATGTTCTTGAATACATCAACGAAGTCGCTCACTATGGGGGTGCAAGTTAATGAAATCTCGTCGCGACCTTCTTCTAGCGAAGCATAACAGAGGACTCGTTGTGAGTAGCTAACCTGTACTGTGAACGTGAAGGGAGAGCTACCGCCTTCATATATGGTCACCGTTTGGTCCTTGCAATCGATTTCGACTCTCATTGCGCAGAGCCAATTCATACCCAAGATTATGTCATAGTGGAAGACCTTCGTGACTATGAGATCTACATGTTACCTTTTTCCCCCAAAGTCTACGGGACATCCTCGGTAGACAAATGTAGCTTCGGTGAATGTTCCGGCTGCCGCTATAATTCTTACCCCCGACATGGGAGTAGTTGGTAGTCCTAGACTCTTCATAGTTGTGGATGATATAAGTGAAGTTGTGGACCCAGTGTCCACAAAAAGAAATACGAGAGTACCTTGAACATGGGTCGTGACCTCAAATGCTGCAGAAATAGTCGTGGCTGCATCAACGCCCTCTGCTGTCAAAGCGTGAACTCGTGCTTGCTTAGGTCGGTTGGGCTGATATGTAGGTCAAGACGGCGGTCTAATCTGAGGGGCTGGCTGCCTACGTGGTTGCTGAGACGGGCCTACGGCACGTTGAGGAGGTGCAGGTGATGCTTACTGTGGCGAATGGCTCACTCGCTGAGGGGGTCCATACCCATAATCTCTCATTCTTGAAAAACAGTAGGCCTCTGAATGGCCACCTTCCGACAATACCCACATACCTGGTCGGGACGAGCGTGCGCAGGTGGCAGAGGCATGTGCTGGGGAGGCGGATTGGGTGGCACTCTTCTTCCTGATGAGGACGAGGATTGTCCTCCAGTTCTTCCTCTGGACTTGGCTTGTATACATGCCCGAGAAACCCTTTCGCCATCCTGATCTGACCGCAAGGACATTTCCACCAGTTCTGCATAAGTCTGAATATTCGCACAACACATTTTCGTGTGAATCCTGATTCTCAAACCCTCAGCATAACACCTCATGCGCGTCTCTTCGTCAGCCACAATCTTCGGAGCATAACGAGATAATTCGGTGAACCAGTTTTCATATTCAGCCACCGACATACCTCCCTGCTGAAGGCGCAAGAATTCATTCTCTTTTTCTATATGGTAGGTTCGCAGGAAATATTTTTGGAAGAACCACGTCTCGAAGTCCTTCTATGTCCACACAAAATTTTCAGGGACCGTTCTTAACACACTGCCCCACCAAACATCAAGTTACTTCTCGAACAGGTAGGATATCAACTCCACCTGCTCGGCTTCCGAGCAATGAAGAGGCCGGATCACTTTTGTAACTTAGTTTAGCCAACTCTCGGCCTCCTCGAGTCTGTGAGTACTGGCAAAAGTAGGCGGTCTTAACCTTTAGAGCGCTCGAAAAGATTGTATGGTGCGGCTGACGTTCCGACTTGGCCTGGCGATGGTGCATTCATATGATGGGCCATTACTTCCACCAAGGTATGTAATGATTGTTGTTGTTGTTGCATCACGTGCAACATCTGCTCCATAGTGCCCCTAACTGGGGAGGTTCGGTGAGTAGAGGTCTCGCCTGGGCTTGGTGGTGCCCCAGGAAGTTGGTTCGGCATCTCATCGTCCATATCAAGTTGTCTGGCTCTGCCCTGACTATGAGGCAGTTCATTTGGGGTGAGTTACTCATGGTCGTCTCTCCCGCCCAAGGCCAGACGTACATGACGGCTATCACCTTGGGGCCTCATTGTCCTGAAAGACAGTTTCTCGATGTTTAGGCACCAAACATCCACAGACACTTCTATCCAACCATATCCTTCGTAGCATGCGCTCGTGTTTGCCGCTCACGATTAATTATCTGTGTAATCGTGGGGAGGCGAGGTACTCATGTGTGATCGCGGATTCCACGGTAGCAGTAGTTCTAGCTCTACATTAGGAGCACGGGGATCTCTCTAAAGGAATATTATACAGTATTTATGGAGTTAGAGCAATATCATTTGGGCATCATTTGTTCTCCAAACATTCCACACATTACTTAATAAAAGTAGTTTCATACATTTCATTAAACAAAATTTGTCACTGTTACATATACTATGACATTATACGTATAATGACATGGGATGCACGATTACTAGCCAAACAAAAAAGCTTCAACATTCATAACCCAAACAACCGAACTAAGCCTATCTAAGGCTATTACAAAAAGAGAAAATAAACACATACTACACTCCTAATCCTCCACTCCGGCAAAGGTGGAGGTGCTCCCTTATCCTGCATGCAGCACAAGAGGGCCTTCAAAGTGCGAGACATCTTCTTGAATTTCTTTTTCAAATAATCCTGGTTCTCCACCACCTTGGCCAGGGTTTCCCACTCGCTACGGGTGGCAGGAGGCTCCCTGTCGAAGTCTTGAGCTTCCACTTCCTCTTCCTATTCTTCATCCTCACTTTCCTCCTCTTAAGTCTCTTCCTCTATTCCCCCCCCCCCCCCCCCCCAGCTCCTCCAGTTGCGCCATACGCTGTTTGGGGCCCATCTTCATGTTGTTGAGGGAGTTTTCGTTTATGGAGCGAATAGGGGAGAGATCATCCATGTGTAGTCTGAACCCAAAATTACGGGCAATTTTGCAAATCAGTCGACCAAATGGGAGGGACTGATCCTCCCGAATAGATTGCGCCGCTTTCATGATCTGGGTTAAGACAAGAGTGGGCAGGCACACCTTATCTCCTTGCCCTACCCGATACAGGAAGTCCACCATAAATCTAGTGCACTCCGTGTGATTACTCAACCTGCGATACACGTTATACGTGCATATGTGGTGGAGCAGGTGATAGTCAGGGGTCATGTGGATCGTTTTGAGGCTATTCTCTCGCCTCCATTCAGCAAGTTGGCCGCATAGGAAACGCTTGCGGCGATCTCTCTCTCGCCTCTCAGTGAGATTGGTCTCACTGGCATGAACAATGCCACGCTCCACTCCCATGATGCAGGCAATAACATCTACATCAACCCTAACTTCCTGTTTGCCCAAGGGGATGATAAACTGGAGAGGTTCAAGGGTTGGGTCCTTCATGTGTGCGTAAAAGGTTCGCACAAAGCCCCCACTAGCGTGAGAGTTTCCCTCAAATACAAGACCCCAACCATTTGCCAAAAGGTGGTCAATCACTGGATATTCTCCAAATAGCTTCTCATCCACACGCGCTTCAAAAACAACCTTGCGTTGACGGAACTTACCAAGCTCAATGCCCGCCGGTAAAGACATCGCTATAGGGATTTGGGGATCAAGGTCCCACTTCGACCTTTGCTCGATGCTCGAACTTGCACCGGCACTCATCTTCTTCTTGGATTCTCTCGGATGGCTTGGCCTGGCTTCATCCGAGGCTGCTTGCTTCTTTCTTATGAGGGAAAGGAGTATGGAGATAGAGAAAATGAAGGTCACCACCTCGAAGAAAGCAATAGAGGTGAAAAAACTTTGAGGATGGAATGGATTTGAAGGAATGGGAGTTGTAAGACACAAAAAGGAGGGTTTTGTGCTCAAATGAGTGAGAATAACGGAGTGCAAGGGAGATTTAGGATGATTGGGATTGAGAGTGGGTTAGGAATGAAGCATATAAGGAAGAAAATGAACCTAGGAGCTTGGAAATGGAGATTTAGGAGTGAGGAGGGGTTTAGGAGAGGTTTGAAGGGGTGAAAAGGGTTTGAAAAGGGGAAAATGGGTTAAAAAGGGAGAAAGGGATGAGCAAAGGGGACCCCCACACGTGGGAGGGATCCCACACGGTCGGGCCGGCAGCGGTATGCCGTCATCAGGGCGTGTTGTTGCGCCTCTCTGGAGGTGTTGAATGTGCCACTGCCATTTAGCGGTGGCCATGCCCCTGGGGTTGCTGTTCACGCTCCGTGGGACCCCCTAGGCCCTCACTAAATGCATTAGTTTGACCTCCGCATTGAATGTGGTCCACGTACTACGGTCTAGGAGCTGTTTTCTGCCTAAACAAGTTCCTAAACCGAGTGCACTGACTCAGATGATTTCGATTTGTTACAGGTAAGTCCTAGATTCATTCTAGTTAAGGTTAAATTGATCCCGCGCTCAGCGGAACCTGTTATACTCATAAACTGGGCTAAGGAGGTCCCTCGAGGCACTTGGGCAGCTCGAATTTGTGTTGTTCATTCTGGTCAGTTCAGGCCATCGAATCTCCAATTAGAAGTGATTTAGATCACTTTATCTATACCAAAATTTTCTACTTAGTGCCTTAACTTAGTTACGAAGGTCGATTTCGCCATCTAGGCGAAATCTTGGGATCCTAATATTGTTTCTAAATTCTCGTCGCTCCCTCCTAAATCAAAGTGCATCGTGTTGAACTTGTTACCTTAGGCCCAGTTTAATCCAAATCATGCTCTAATACCAAGTTGTAGTACCCCAAAATTCAAGGACCGAGTAACTACTCAGCTCTCGAATTCCTGAGTGCCACGTGTGCAATAATGAGTCATAAATGCATATAGTTAATCCAGTATTAGCAAGCAATGATGAATTAATCTAAGCATATTCAATTTTTAATCAGATAGTTTAGAATTCAAATGCCACTAACTAACAGAGTACCATAGAAGGTTCGTATCTACCATGTTGACTTAATAAAATCAGTTTAAAAGTTATTCATAGTTTTACTCTCAACACTCATCAAGCCCAAAAATGACCTGGGCTCTGGCCCAGTCCCACCAACATCCATCTTGCCAATATGCTCCGCCAAGCTCCTAGTAGTACGCTCGCTCCTCTTTATCATCATCGGCACCGACAGCGTCCAATGCATGCTGCTCCAGGGTACCTGCATGTATATCGGGTTCTAGTTGGTGTTTTAGAACATCGTCCCAGAGTGGGAGTGAGTGATCAACTCAGTGGTACCATTAACAATAGGCATCGAATTATCATGCATAGGATACATTTAATGAACAACAAACAACAGAGAATCCTATACACTATTATTAATGTAAATGCATGATTATGATATGATGCATGCTCCTCGCAAAAAACCAGCACTCCCTCAAGTGACGACATCTGACATTCGCAATGAAACAACATTCCCTCAAAAGCGACCTCGACTGCAGAATCGCCACAAATATAATGCAATGTTGTGAAATATGTTAGCCTAGTTGATTAGTTAAGTTTGTTCATCCAGCAAGTTGGGGAAACCGAAATACCCTCAGTGGAGTTATTGCAATAACCCAATCGCGCGGCTCAAGGGCCGTGGCTATGTGGCTCTTGCGACCCTTAGCCCTATCTTGGGGTCGTCAATCCCAAAAACTAACATAGATTTGGGGGAAAGTTAGATACTTGTACCCTGCATGAGCATGTAGATGCACAAGTTACATATTTGGGGTATTCGGTTCTAATCCCCTACATTAATTTCAGTAATTTTTAGTTCATTAATCTAATTATGTAGCCCAAATGAAAATTCAGCAACATACACTAACAATGCACCACACACATTCACTAAACCTATAATAGGCGCAATAATCGACTACCTAAAGTTAATGGTCCTCACCTAAACTTAGCTGGAGATTGCTAAGATGATTCTAGCAACACCGGGTCCACAAGCTCGAGGTGTTGGGGCCCTGCATTGCATCAGATGGACATGGATCACTGCATGTTGCAGAAATTATGAAAATAGTGTGAGAACAACTAGAATTTTCCGGTGGAGGGGAGAGAATGCCAGAATTCACGAATTTTGGCCACCGGGGTCACATGCAAGTGAGGTGCCCCCAAAATCTTTCCTCTTCTCTCACTCACACACACACTCTCTCTCAGCTACTGGAAATGGGATTGGAGAGAGAGAGGGCTGCCTTATATATGCTCAAAATTATGTTTATTGATCCTAAGTTTCAAGAAATGCTTCTCATGGCCCTGTTGGACCCAAATTTGGCTGTTGGTGCTGTCCTGATGGCCCCCCGGCTCATCTGACACATTGGATAGGTGCCCCATGACCCGATGAAAGGTTGGGCAAAGTTTGATTGCAAACGGATGTGGGGTTTTGCCGCAGCGGCCCAATTCGTAATCAATGGTCACCATTCCACGATCAACAGCCAGATTTTATAGGTGCAGATCTGGACTTATTTCCAACCTTCGGTGTGAATTTAGAAGAGATCCGACGGCTGGAACACCCGGATCTGCATACTCAAGCAGCAGGGTTATAAGGGCAAATTTCAGAATTTTATTTCTTTGGGCCAGGCAACTTGCAGCTTGCAAGTGCCAGCAGAGCAGCATTGCTTGACAGTTTCTGGGTATTTTCGGGGCCTGACGTCCATGTGGGACCATGAGCCCAGCAAATCTAAAGGTCTGACAAAGTTTCGGGATTTTTGGATATTCCTTGGGCGATACACGACCCGTACGGACAGTTGCCGAATATAAAGGGGCTACCTGACTGTATGGCCCATGCTCAGCTCAAGCATGACTTGATTTGATCTCATTAGTGGTTAAGCTTGACATTAATTAGTCCATAGTAGGCCCACTAGTGCGACTGAATTATCCGATCCTGCGTTGGTTCGCACGTGCGCCTCAGGACACTGTTCCCTTTTTGGACGGGGCATTACAGTAGCAACATAGATGGACTGGATTACACCAAGCTACGACAAGATAAGCAACATTGTGGTGTAGAGTTGTGTTGTGTTGGGTTAGCAAGGTTTGGAGCTCTTCGATCTTCCTTCTATTTATATAAATTTTATGTAATAGCTAAAGAGAGATCTTCATAGACACTTCTCACATTTGTTGATGTGGAGATAACTGTTTAGGCCCATATATAGTCATCGCCTATTATGAAACACCATGCATGCTAGTCGTTCGTCATGAGTTAGCCATTGGTTGCGCACATGTCCTGCACATAGGGCTGTAAATGGTCATGTTTGGGGTAGGTTTAGCCAAAACCAAACCCACCCATTTACTAAATGGGTCTAGGTCCAAATTTTAGACCTAGACCCCTTTACTAAATGGGAGGGTGGATCCGGGTTGGGTCTGATTCAACCCCATTAGACCCATTTATAAATGGATCCGGGTCTAGTAGAGGGAGATCCACCCTAACCCACTTATAAATGGTCAGGTCTAACGTGTTTGGTCAAGGGATATTTAGACCTTGAACTAGACCCACTTATGAATGGGTTTAATGGGTCCGGGTCACCTTGATTTTATATCAAAATTAATCAATGCTAATTAATACTAAAAATTAAATTAGTCACTTTTCATAATAAAAAAAATACAAATAATGGTACAAGTAAAGGTTAGAATGATAGAGATGATTATCTTTACTTGGTCAGTTAATCCACTTTGGACATCGCGTATAGTCTCTAGGAACTCTCCTTTATGTGGGTTGCATATCACGCAACCCACTTGAGTTTTTGATCCACCTTATTTTTAGTTTCATGTCCTAAATTGAGTTGGTGAAATGGATGGACGGGGCAGATTTCATACAAACATCACGGTGGGCCTCACTGAACATCCCAACGCAGCAACTTCCTACAAAAGCCTTTAACATGCAATCCATGTATATCCTAGTTCACTAATCCCTCCATCTTCTGCATGTCGATTCAGATTTCGTGGTGGCCCGTATTCTCAACTGGGCATGGGTTGGGTTTCTCATTTTCCCATGTTACTTGTCAAGGTATGCAAGCATTTTTATAGGGTTTAAAATTGGGTTTGGATAAGTCTATGTCTGGATGGGTCCCTTGCAATATAAACCAGATCCACCCATTTACTAAATGGGTTTGGGTCAGGCCTAATAAAAATAAAACTATATCCGGACCCATTTAGCAACTGGATCTTCTCTTGGACCTAGACCCATACCATTTAACAAATGGGTCGGGTTTAAATGGGTTGGGATCGAGTACCCCATTAGGTCTGTTGTCATTTTTTTTTTTTGCTCAAATGTGTGTTGTGTGCCATTAAAATTGACCAACTTGACATTACGACTACGTCACTTCATAGGTCCTTAAACGATCTTGACCATATGGTTTTTTTCTAAGTGATGTTATAATGCATTGGCTAAACCCGTCATTATCCATGATCATATTTCGATCTATGCCCATCATTAGTAAGACTTAGTCTTTTTGAGCTAAACATTTGTTATCCTCATCAATTTTGCTTGTCAAAGTTGCTAAAAAGATCTTATTTTCATCCCTTATGGAGATCTGAGTGCAACATGGTATCATCTAAGTCGCTAAAGAGTGTGACACCTATCGCAGAGATTTTATCGCGATAATATTACAAAAATACACTAAATAATATCTTGGCATGGAAATTTCTTAGGAGATCCATAAAATTTATTTTATTTTATTTTTTCATTATTTTTAGGATGTATTAGAAAGATCTCATTATAAATAAAATTTTAAAAAGTATTTAATATAAGCTAATAAAAATTAATTTTTTAGCTACATAGATATAAATAATTTAGAGAATCTCTCAAGTCTAACCAATTGACCATAAAGTACAGTTCATGTAGCATATAACTTCCACCATGTGAAAAATGGCCAAATTCGACAGTTCAAAATCGTCAATTTTATCGAAAATTAATAGACATTGGGGTTGAGAAAGATTGCCGGAAAAAAAATTCGACAGTTTTAAACCATCTTATATTTTTTTTATCAATTTAGTAGAGTAGTCGAATACAAGTTTCAACAGAGAATAAATTCAGCATGCATGAACCGTCGACCAACCCACTGATTATTTTTCAACAGTTCTAAGCCGTCGTTATGGAAAATTATTTGATGACTTGGAACTGTCGTTCTAGGCTCAAATTTTTATGCGTTCGATGGCAATTGCTGTTTAATTTGATTTCAATATGAAAAAAAAAAACAACTAAACTTTGGAGCCTCTGGGCTATGGCTATGCTCGTACACTTGATACACACATTTAATATTATCTATAATCATCATAATCTACCATATATTTGATAAACACATTTTCTAAATATAAAATCACTATAATCTATAGTTTTTTTTTTTTTTTTAATTTTAAATTTTTAAATAAAAAATATAATACAACTTGAGTTTCTAATGCAAGGTAAATGAGCCATTATTATAATTTCTAGGTGTTAGTTTACTAGAAACTATGGCTCATAAATCAAAAGTCAAATACACTTGTGAAAGGAGGAGGTAAAGTAAAACTTAATCATTATATTTTTATCTTACAAACCCATCAATTTTAGGGTGCTTTAAAAGTGAAACATACAAGGTAACAAAATCATCATTACAGTCAAATGCATGTGATATGACAATCAAATTACAAAAGTAAATAATTATAATCCAATTACAACCGTTTACAGTTGTAATTGTAAAATCAAACAAGCCCTAAATATAAATGGTCCAATAATGAGAATGTTCAAGTAATTAAAATATGATCATTTTCATAAATTAATTAATGCAATTCGATCCAAAGAATGCATCCAAAATGCAATTGAAAGGACAAACGATTTTACTGTAACTAGTTCATAGTGAGGGTTTGAAATTTAATATTTTTATTTTGATCAAAATCTTTATAACCAACGAGAGAACTGCCTAAGATACTTATCAAAATGATAAGATCAGGTCACTGTATTTCATCTTTCTCTTTTCTAAACATGAATCTGGGTTTTTTTTTATTGTCATTGCAAAGCCAAATTCAGTTTTTGGTGATGTCGACCATCTTTCATTAATGATAAGCACTATTACCATCTAGGCCGTTAGCGAAAGATGATCAACGTCATCAACTGCACATTCATCATCAAAATAAACTATACTCGACTTTGAAATGATGACCTAAAACTCGAATACACATCTAGTAAAAGAGATTAAAAATCTAAACATATCTAATCACAAATTCTTTAATCCATGATCCATCATACACCTGATAAACACATTTTATATAATTTTAAATGACCATAATTCATTAATTTTTTTTCTTTTTCAAATAAAATCAAACACAATATAATTGAAGTATATCAAAATTATAACAGACTCCTTTTCTTCCATGGACTTACAAGCAGTACATGTGCATGGTGTTCTTTTTTAACCATCTTCGGTCCATCAATATGGGTCAATATTCATTTGCCAAGGTCCATCAGACTTGAAGATGCCATGCAATAATCCTTCAGCAACTGGTTGAGTGAAACTAGTAGCGAATTATTTACATTATTTTTCGATCTTCCTAGCCCTGACAATGAACAACCATATTATGTTGTTAGTAGCTTAGATCATCATAACATAAACTATAAATATATAAAATTTTATGCAAAAAAGATCTAATAAAGTACAATTGAACTTACTCTCAAGGACCGTTGTGGCAACATAAGTGAACAAAAGATAAGAAGATCGGCTTTTTTGAGTTTTTTTTTTTTCAACGCCAACTATTCCAAATGATTGCTAATAATAAAAAATCATTAGGATTTTTATTTTTTTTTCTGTAGAGGCAATAAGAGAAAGTATATAAAATTTGTATTCACAACAATAATACTTGGATTAATCCAATCATTCAAGTGGTAATGGTTTAAGTTCTTCTTTTTAAAAATAAAAAATAAAAAAATACCGCACTCTCCGTAACCAACGAGAAAGATGGCTATATACTTATCACCATGATAAGATTAGGTCACTGTAGTTCATTTCTATTTTTGCATCCCTCTTTTGTCTAAATCATTTAACTCGTTTGATATAAAACACTATATTTCATCATTGTCTTATGTGATATATTCTCGTAGTGCTGATGTTAAAGGGTCCATATTCAACTTTACTGCAAAAACCAACAAATCTTCGTAAGCATCGACATCCCAGTTCAATATCTTTAGAGCTTTTAAGACCACATGCCAACCAGCCATAAGCTTATTGTGATCCTTTCAATAGAAGACTTGAAGTTGCATCTGATATAAGAATAAAAAGACTCATCCTCTTCTTCACTATTTCTTATTAACCTCTCTAGGTTAACATGTATCAAATTCGTATTTAGATCAATGAAATATCCATTTGAGTCTTCTGTACCACCCAACCACAATATATGACTGTCTTCTTGAAGTCAATGTAGTTTAGCTGAAGTATTTGTTTAATAATGTCATAATAAGTGACTTCTTCATCCCCTAAATTGGTATCCCTAAAACTTGCTATGAAACTAGTTACAACTTTTATAAAGATCCCAGAGTGTTGTGCCGATGAGTTCATTTATATTTCGATATATAGAAAACATATTCATTAACCGTATAAGCATTGTATGAAATGTCATTAACATTCGGACCATCGGCAAGTCACTTTGTGATCGAAGTACTGGATTCATTTTTCGATAGTTGTCTAACCCATTGAACATAATCCATTAGCTTCTCCAATTGTGAAGTGGCTTTCCAATTATAACCCCCTTAATGTATGGATTTGAAACACAGACTTTGAACATATTCTTGATACTTCCTGTGAATTATAATGTGAATGTAATTTAGAGACTTAACATACATATTTACAAGTGGAAATTAATTATAAATGGAAAAAATTAGATGGCAACATACTTCTTCTATTTGGAATTAGAAGGAGACTGCTTGAGTACCCATTTGTGTACTTGCTAGTGTTACACTAGAGTAAGAATATAGGGCTTTTTATTTTTATCGACAGGGTATTCAACTTCACTATCATCATCTATGAACGTTCCATGGCCTCGTTGCTAGCTCACTCGACTCAACTCGAGAAAGCTCGATTCGACTCGATTCGAAGCTGAGTTTGAGCTGAGTCAAGCTGATTTTTTTATCTCAAAAATGAGTTCAAGCCGAGTTCGAGTAGGCCCCAGGTCGACTCGACTTGGATCGAATCTAGCTCAAATCGAACTTGGATCGAACCAGTTTGGTGACTCGGTTACTTTGCCATTGATGCTGCTCACCAACTGTTTGATAAAATGACTCAACGAAATGTGGCTAGTGGCAAGGAAGGTTTGGCCAGTGCTAAGCAAGGTATGTACATTAAACAGATACCTTCTCTCTCTCTCTTAAATGTTACTTAGAAGGTGTTTGATAAAACACATGTAAAACCATTGCCTCTGTTTGTAAAATAGTGGGTTTTTAAAGTTGCAGTTCAGGTATTTGTGGAAATGTCTCAATGGCGAACTCGGCCCGAGTTGCTGACTGAACCGAGCCGAGATGGCCAGTCAGGCTCGAGGACCGAGCCGAGCTAAGTTTGAGCTAAGGTTAGCTAGTGTTCGATCCGAGTCGAGCTGAGGCGAGATTGACTCGGTTCGACTCGATGTACACCCCTACTCGCTGCTGACTTCCTAATCTACATAAATAATCCGATATGTAATGCATGGAGTTTATCATTGCTTCTTCCATGAGATAGAATTTGACAATAGAACCCTCTAAAAAGGTTTGATTCACTACGTATCATTTATATCTCTTCTTCATCCTGATAAAAATTAGAATAATTAAATTATGTTTTAAACGATTCATGAAAAATTGATGCATTTTTTTAACCTCTCAAAAGGATACATTCATTGATATCAGACGGGTCTGCATATGAGCGTCTCTTCCACTAAGTGCACAAGGTGTATCATGAAAATGAAAAATATAGGAGGGAAGTACTTTTCGAAGACACAAAGCACCTCTGTAATGCGGTCTTTCATCATTTACAGCTCCATATGGTTAATAACCTTTAAGCATGAGACATTGAAAAATATTAAAAGTTGTTGAGTGTCAACGCACAATGACTTCTACTTAGGTGAGTTAAAAGCATGCATTAGTAATACCGGTAGTAGTGGTTGCATCAAGATGTGGTAATCATCTGACTTTAAGTTTTTCAGTTGAATTCTTGTAAGCTCACATTCTGTTTCCAGTTTGAACTATATCTGATAGGAATATTCAAATTATATAAGGTTTTGCAGAATAATTTCTTTTCTAGCCGATATAATTCATAAAGAGCTTTGGGTAAAACTTCAGTGTCATTTCTATCATCCGACCACAACTATCTCTTTATCTTTATTTCTTTTAGATCCAGGTGGGCTTTACAAGCATTCTTAGTCTTATCCTTTGTGTTTATGTTTGTTGCACTAAGGTTTTCTGCCACTTTTTTCAACATGCATCACATTTAGATTATGGAGGATGGGCAGATCCTATAAGATTGGCATGATATATTGTTATTAGAGAATTGTAAAAAAACAAACAGGTAATAAGTAAGATCATGTACAATAAGTATATTATCGACTTACGCACCTTCCAGTACGACAAGTCAAAGAAGATCGATTTCTTCGACCACAAAGCCTCATCATTTGCAGATCTCTTCATCTTCTTACCTGTTACATTTCCGAAATCGGTCTCAATAGTTTTTAGTTTTGATAATAATTCAACACCGCTCAAATGATGACTCGGTTTACCATGTTCTTTCTCCCCATTAAATTGTGCTTTCTGAGTTATGAAATGATGCTTTGGATTCATTAGGTATTTTCTCTGCCCCATGTACAAAAGCTTCCCTCTATGTTTTAGCCATATTAACTTTATCCCTAGATCTACAACCGGACAGATGTTCGTATGATGGAAAATCATGAATAGCCCAAAAAAAGATTGCTTTCATAGTTAATATACCCTTATTGGTATATGTTGATGCAGTTTTCGGCTCACCCCCCTTTCAACACTTGAGTACCTGGTGCCTACACCAGAAGAGAACAAAGGAGACCCTAGCTAGTTCAGGGGACCCTCCGATGCCTAAGTCAGGCCTGGAATCTGGGTCTAATGGTAAAGATTTAGGGGTGAGAAGTGGATGTGTATCCGTACCTTTTACCGTGGGTAGGTCCTCTATTTATAAAGGCAACGTAATCCCGTTGCGTGTAGAACTTTCCCTGAAGGGATTGATCGAAATCTTTTAAGGATTTTAAGATCTTTGATCTCCTATATTTCTGGGATCGGAGTTTATCCTTTGAAGATCTTGGAGGGAGATTGAACCGCCTTCTTAGCTCTACTCTAGTTCCGTAGGAGGTAATAATAGTTAAGATTTGGTTGACCGAGGCTCGATCGACCGTTCATTGATCTTAAATATCAGTATATTTAGATGGCTTACGTTAGGCGTCTCCCTCTCTTGTCAATTATCGGCGGATTGTGGATGCCGATATTTGATCAGTGTAGACATAGTTGACTCATAATCGACTCTCTACTGACTGATGGTTGACCCATGGCCGACCTAAAAGATAGGTTGGGCTGGCGTAGGGCTAAGGCCCGATTTGTAGCCGATCGATGTATAGAGTCGGCCTAAAGTCACCTCTGAAAGACCTCTTGAGTGTCTGTAAAGGTGCATTGGCCTCCGTGGAGGTCTCGCCCTTTGGCTCGGGACATATAGGCCCTAGTTAAGCTCAGTGCCCGGTAAATCCGGGACATGTCTCTCCTTTCGGCGTTCTAGACATGTGGGCATCGATCAGGCTTAGCGCTTGAGGATTCTGGGCCATGTCAATATAGTTAGTCCACTCCATAAGCCGACTCATCTGACTTGTCATATTTTTCCCAAAACAATGAACCCCCTTACTCCTTGTGCCGACCTGTAGAGACCGAGGAGTAGATCGGTGTTGGGTTAAATTATGCGTGGTTCGAGCTTACGATGGACCATTTATTACTGGTATGACGGCTAGCTTGAATATCGAAGCAGACTACCTTGTCCAGAAAACACGTCGGTTCAGTTCTCGAGGCCACACGAGCAGGAGGCTGTCATCTCAACGACGGGGCGAATGAGCGTTAGACGCATGACAGGGCGTTTGATGACAGATCCATACGGCGTATGGCGTGACGCCACGTGTCAGACTGGGGAATCCAAGGGGGCGTCGAGTCGGCTTCTCATTTAATGTGTGTGTTACGTGGCGCAGCTATAAAAGGAACACCCTAGCCTCCGAATCGTCCCCATTTTCACACATCTTCTTTTCTTCTCTCTGCCTTTCGCTTTCTCTGCCCTCTTTGCATTTTTCATCCTTCATTGCAAACTCCAGTGAGCATTTTTCTCCATCCCTTTCATTTAATTTTGAACAATGTTAGGCTCTGTAAGCCCTCTAGAGGGAGTGTACAGTGACGAGGGTGGAACGAGCAGCTTCTGGGTTGCTTCAGAACCATCCACGTTGCTGGCGGAGATGGTGGCCGGTGCTAATGCCGCATTTTGGCATTCGCAGAGGGTGGTGGAGTCCCCCACATAGAGGCCGGTGGCATCCACTGGGGCATCTGACTCGTCTCTTAAGCGAGGGGCAGTGATAAAAACTACTCCAGGCAAGCCCCAACCTCCTGCTATGGACGAGGATGATGAAGCCGAGGAGGCCGATGAAACTGCGGCTGAAGAAGTCGTAGTCGAGGAAGGGTCGAGGGAGCCAGTACCCTCAGTTTTGACTAAGGATGACCTACTTCGGATCCGGGTCAGATATCATATCCCTGACTCTATCAACCTTAGCCTTCCTCGGCCGAACGAACTGCCCGATCCACCCCCTCCTGGGGCGGTCGCGATTTTTCAGGATGCAATGCAGTGCGGCCTCCATTTACCGCTGTAGGAGATTGCTCGGCATCTTCTAAGCTCTCTTAGTTTAGCTCGGGTGGAGGGACTTGTTTAGTTGTGCAGTCATGTGGGCTGAGATGGATCAACCAGTGCTGACCATTAGCGAGTTCCTCCATCTGTACCAAGTGTGGCCGAATTCTCAGCAGCTCGACTAGTACTACTTTTGCTCTTGGCAGAAGAAAGGAGGAGCTCTGATAACCGACCCTCCGTCCTCTAACAAACATTGGAGGGATCGGTGGTTCTGGGCCTACGTTCGCTGGGAGAGGGCTGGGTCAGAGCCATTCATACCTTTTGTTCCTCGGGCTTTTTCCGAGCTAAGTGACTTGGCGTTTATTATTTTTCCTTCTTAGTTGGTTGAACCTCTTTAATGTGTCCTCCGACTGTTTATGCTCCTTCAGTCATCCCCAAGCATTGTCCAGGAGTTAGACTGAGCTCGGAGGCTCGAATCAAGGATTTGAGAGCGCTGGATCTAAAGACGAGGTCTTGTAAAAGACTTCTCCAACCAGAGCGCCTTTTTGAGGCAGTCTTGGAATTGGTTCCGACAGGTATGACCTATAGCTGAGCATTAGTACTTGGCATAATTTCTTTTTCGTTTTGCTTACTGACACTTGTTGTACCTTGCTTCTGACGCAGAGATGTCCGAGGCTCGGCCGATCCTTCGTCCCCCTTCCAAGATGAAGGCTCCTCCTCGGGGTGAACCTCGAGTCGATACTCGACCCTTAAAGAGGCAAAAGGCAGCCTCCAAGAGCAAGGGGAAGGTTGCCCCTCCTCCTCCAACCGTCATAGAAGTTGCAAACAAGGGTACGGAAGTAGCAGAGGCGGTTCCACCCGAGCCTCGGGAGGTTCCTGAGCTAGGACCTGTTGCAGAATAGGTCCTTGAGAGGAGAGAGGAAGAGGAAGGGGATGAGCCCCCTAGCGAGGAGGCGGCCGAGGGAGAGAGGATGAGCTTCCTTTGGAGCGTCGAAAGGATCCTCCATTGGGCGAGTTGCCAGAGGACGCGAGGAGGATTTCGCCGGCCTCTTCAAGTCCTCCATGGAGAGGATGCTCGTTAAGATGACGATGATATTCCTCGAGGTAAGAACGAAATCTTCTGTTCTTTGTTCGGCTTCTCATCCGATGGTATTTTTTTGTTTATTTTATGCAGTTCACGCTGTGTGCGCTGAGGGCCCGTGCCGAGCTGTCCAAGGCCAACATGCGCGTGAATGATGCAAGCTCGAGTTGCCACTGTAACGGCCTACCTGGCATCGACAATGGCATCCCTTGATAAGGCCGCGATGGAGAATGCTCTTCTAGCCTCAGGATTGGAAGAGGTTAGGGCGGCATACAATAAACGCCATGCCGAGTACGTCCGAGCCTATAAGGTGGTGAACCGGCTCAGAACGGAGACCAAGGTCACTCTTGTAATTGCGCAAGATAAGGCGTGGGAGGAGGGATGGAATGAGGTTGTGGAAGCCTTTCTCTTGTCCCAATCTTTCGCGGAGGAGCAGGATCGTCTCTACCAAGATGGTTACGCTGAGTGCATGAAGTTGATGAGGGAGAGCTTTCCTCAACTCAACCTCTCTGGCTTCGATGAGAGCGGGTTGAGATCCGGTGATCCGAGCGCCGAGGGGGATGCTAATCCCAAGGCTGAATCGGTTGCAGCTAGTCCTTCGGTGGTCGTGGTTGATCTCAAGGCAACTTCCAAGGCTGCTCTTGAGTTGGCTCCTGATGAGGCAGCCGAGCTCTAAAGTTGAATTTATGGAGCAAAATTTCTTTCTGCTCCCCTTTTAAGCTTTAAGCACTCCGAGCGCCGAGCTCAAGAGCATCTGCAACCCCAGGTGACGCCAACCCTCGACACTTATGCATTTTGTGTCTTTCCTTCTCTAGTAATGTAATACCGATGTACATAATGATGTGTTCCCGATGTAAATCTTATTCTGATCAATGAATACACTTTTTCCTCGCATTCAATTATCTACATGGTGATGGCTTCTTACCCAAATGCTAAGGACAACGGGGTCTCCCCTGTTGCGGTCCGAGCTGTAGTTCGTTAAGCCCATAAAACTTTAGGAAGTTCCTTGGCCCAAGCTCCTTTGGCTCAATCGAGCTTAGTTCGGAGATGCTGTTTGATGATCTTGTTGACGGCCTCGACCTGCTCATTCACTTGAGGGTGGCGCGAAGACGAATATACATTTCTGATTCCAAGGTTCTCGCACATCTCTCGGTACTGCTTATTGCCGAACTATTTCCCGTTGTCGGAGATGATGGTCCGAGGCACTCCAAATCGACAGATGATGTTTTTCCAAACAAAGTCAGTGATTTTTCGCTCAGTTATCCTAACCAATGGTTCAGCTTCTGCCCACTTGGTGAAGTAGTTTACAGCAACGATGACGAACTTTGTCTGACCCTTTCCCGTAGGAAAAGGTCTAATGATGTGATCCCCCACTGAGCAAAAGGCCATGGGTCGGCCATAAGGGTGAGCTCTTCGGGCAATTGTCGGGAGACGGTCGAGAACCTTTGACATTTGTCACAACTCTGGACGAGCTTCAGCGCATCATGCATGATGGTTGGCCAATAATATCCTTGCCGTATCACCTTATGAATTAAGGATCATCCTCCAGAGTGATTTCTGCAGATGCCTTCGTGTATCTCCTTTAGGACGTAGTCGGCCTCGTCTGGTCGTAAGCACCTTAGCATAGGCACTTGGTATCCTTTCTTGTATAATATCCTATTGAGCAAGGTGTAACGAGTGGCTTGGATCTTCAATCGTCCGGCTTCAGCCCGGTCTTCTGGCAGCTCGCCCGCTTTAAGGTAGTGAATGATAGGATCAACCTAAGAGGGTCTCGAGTCAATTGGGGGTACGGTCGCAGCCTCAATCTCATCGATGCTCAGCTTGGCGACGTACTCGATCGGGACAGACCTAGGGATCTCATCTTCGTCGGCTGTGGCGAGCTTAGCCAGTAAGTCATCTTTGGCATTCTCTGCTCACGGGATCTGGATGACGGTACATTGTTGAAAACCGCCGATAAGTTTCTTTGCTTTTTGGAGGTAGGTTTTCAGTCGCTCTTTCCTGGTCTAATAGACATCGACTATTTGATTGACGATCACTGTGAGTCACTGTATACATCGAGGTGAGTGACCCCCAAGCCGGCTGCTAAACGGAGTCTGAGGAGCAGTGCTTCATATTCCGCCGTGTTGTTGGAAGCTTGAAATCTGAGTCTCAAGGCATACTGCATGTATGTATGATCGGGAGTTTCCAGGACAACCTCTGCCCCGCTTGCTTTGGAGTTGGATGAACCGTCGACGTAAAGTCACCAATGGAGTTGGGCGAGAAGTGAAGCGATATTGGACTGTTCCGAATTCTGAGCGTCGGCCGAGCATTCAGGTGGATTGACCTGGTGAGGATCGATCATGATTGTCTCGGACTGCTGCATGACTTCAATGATAAAGTCGGCTACTGCTTGGCCTTTGATTGTAACTCGAGGCTTATACTAAATGTTGAATTCACTTAGCTCGATCGCCCAGTTGGTGAGGCGTCCAGATGCTTCTAGTTTCTTGAGTATCTACCGTAACAGTTGGCTAGTCAGAACAATAATCGAATAAGCTTGGAAGTATGTCCGCAAGCATTGGGAAGAGATAACCAACGCTAGGGACACTTTTTCTAAGGTCGGATATCTTGTTTCTGCCGGGACAAGTGCTTTGCTGACGTAGTAAAATGGAAACTACTTTCCATCATACTCACAAATCAGAGCTGAGCTTACAGCTGCGTCAGATACTGCTAAGTAGATCAGCAGTGTTTCGCTCAGCTCGGGCTTAGAGAGTAACAGTGTCGATCCTAAGTATTGTATCAACTTTTAAAAGGTTGTCTCGCATTCTTCTGTGCAGTTCACCATCTGCCGACCCTTCAACTATTTGAAGAAGGGGAGACGTTTATCTGTGGCTTAGGACACGAAGCGATTGAGCGCAGTAACTCTTCCAGTTAACCTCTGAATATCTTTGGTCGTCCTCGGTGAGTCCATGTCGAGCAGAGCCTGAATCTTCTCTGGATTTGCCTCGATTCCTCGCTAGCTGACCGAAAAGTCGAGAAACTTACCCGAGCCTACGCTAAACGTGTACTTGCTCGGGTTCAGCTTCATCTAGTATTTCTGGAGAATGAGGAACATCTCTTCAAGGTCGGCAATGTGCCTGGCTACTTTAATGCTTTTAACGAGCATGTCGTCGATGTATACTTCCATCATTTGCTCTATTTGTTGGGCGAACATTTTATTGACCAACCTTTAGTAAGTCGCTCATGCATTCTTTAAACCAAATGGCATCACTCGGTAACAATAAAGACCTTTATCGGTGGCAAAGGTGGTTTTCGATTTATCAGAGGGGTGTATTATAATTTGATTATATCTTAAGTAGGCATCCATAAACTAAGTAATTCATACCCCGCAGTACTATCGACTAACTGATCGATCCTAGGAAGAGGAAAACTATCCTTTGGACAGGCTTTGTTTAATCTACGCAAACCCGCCACTTCCCAATGGCCTTCTTGACTAGTACGATGTTAGCTATCCAGTCGGGGTAGTATACTTCTTCGACAAATTTGGCCTTGAGGAGCTTGCTGGCCTCCTCCTCAATAATGGCATACCTTTCAGGGCCGAGGGTATGCTGCTTCTGTCGAATCGGTTTGTAGGTCGGATTGATGTTGAGGCAATGAGTGATGATTAAAGGATCAATCCCAGGCATGTCTTCGTGTGACCATGCGAAAACGTTGGCGAATCAGCGCAACAAGGCCACTAACTTCTCTTTCAGCGGCGGAGTCAGGGACGAGCCAACTCGAATGGTTCTGGAGAGGTCAGACTCATCTAGAGGGACCTAGACCAGTCTTCCACCGGTTGGCCTCGTTCGGGAGTTTCATCGCGCGGGTCCAGGGACTCGATCGTTGTTACTTCGGATGGAGCTTTTAGGGCGGTGGCGTAGCAACGCCGGGCGTCGTGTCGATCTCTCTTGATGATTCTAACTCCTGACTCTGTCGGGAACTTCATGGAAAGGTGGTATGTTGAAACTACAGCTCGGAGAAGACAAAACGAAGGACAACCAAGAATACCGTTGTAGAACGAAGATTGGTGGACTATTAGGAAGTCGACCATAGTTGTTGCTTAGTTCAACGTGTCCCCGGCAGTGAGTGGGAGCTGAATGATTCCTTCGGGCAAGACTTGTCCGCCCAAGAATTCAATTAAAGGAGTTCAAACGGGCCGCAATACGGACCGTCCGATGCTCATTTTATCGAATGCCTGGGTGAAAGCACGTCAGTAGACGACCTTGTGTCAACGAGGATCCTGAAGAGTTTGCGATTAGCGATAGTGATGGTGACGACCAAATCATTGTCATGTGGATGATGGATGCCTCGGGCGTCTGCCTCAGTAAAGGTCACGCTATACTTCTCCAGTTCCTTTCCTTCAAGGGCCAAGCCAGGACCGTGATCTCAAACTCAGGCCTGCTCATGTTTCTCGCATGGGTTTTTCGAGCATTGTTTGAGTCACCTCCGGCCATATAACCACTGATGATGGTTCAAATTTCTTCTATTGGTCGGTTTTCACTCGGGCGTTCTTCTGGTGCGGTCTTGTTGGCTCCTTGGTCTACGTGCTCATCGAGATGGCCTTCACGAATGAGCCTTTCAATTTCCTGCTTCAGAGTGTAGCAGTCACTCATGTTGTGTCCATGATTGTGATGGAAGTGTCAATTTTTATTTTTGCTGCATCGGTCAGGATTGCCTCGCAGCTTATTCGGTTAGTTAATGAATCATTCACCTTTTATCTCCATTAAGACTTGTTCCTAGGGCTTATTGAGAGGGGTGTAGTTGGTAAACTTGCTGTCAGGTCGTTTGTTCGACCTTCGCTCATCTCGAGGCCGATCTTCCTTGCACTTATTGCCAGCATTGGCTGAGTCAGCGTCCTTCTTCATCGATCCCTTGGCCGAGGAGCTTTTGTTCTAAGCCACTTCTCATAAGATTCTAGTTTCCTCAACATTGGAGTACTTCTATGATCGGGCCATGAACTCGGCCAAAGTGGATGGAGGATTTTTATCCAGGGAAGAGAGAAACGGCTTGTCTCTTACCCCTTGCATGATGGAATTCAGGGCTATTTCGTCCAAGTGTTTTTAGACCTGTAGTGACTCAAGGTTGAAACGCTGAATGTAGTCTTTGAGGAGCTCTCCATCCTTCTGGACTACATTGTTGAGATGGGCCGAGGCTTTGAGCCTTTTCTTGCCTCCTATGAAGTTCGCGATGAAGGCCTCGCCGAGCTCGTCGAATGAGCTAATGGATGTCGGTTTTAATTGTTTGAACCAGAGTTGGGCAGCACAGGTTAAGGTGAGCGAGAAGGCGTTGCACATTACCTCATTTGAGACATCATGTAACTCCATATAAGTCTGGAAGGACTTTATATGTTCAGTAGGGTTGGCTTTCCTATTGTATGACACAATTTGGGGCAAGCCAAACTGATTAGGGAGTCGAGCGCGCATTATATCAGCCACGAATGGTGATTCCTTCTCTTCCAGTCCAGATGCGTTGCTCATCCGATTTTGCTTCATGTCTATAATTTCTTTCTTCAGAGCTAGGAACGCGACCTTCCAAGGTGCTTCGCTATCCGTCGTTCCCTCGACTGGGGGTCGGCTGAGTCTCCTTTGGTCTATCTCGTGTCAAAGGTTGGAAGCGGGCAGTGAAGCTGTTCCTGAGACGTGAGTTGCATTGGGCTCGGGCGGCCCTTGATGCTGGCTCGGGTAGGGAACGTCCTAGGGAGCAAACGGTTAAGGATTGACAAACTGTCGGACGTCACTTGACCGTTCTTCCCCCGGAATGGGCTACTGCATTTGCGGATTTGCATCCGTTCCAGCATCTGCTTCATGCAGTTCATGTCAGCCCTCATATCTCTGACCTCTCTTTCCAATGAAATACGGTACCTGCTTCCTCTAGTTTCCCACTGACCATACCTGGACGGGCCAGAGGTGGCTCTTCAAGTCGGAGAGTTTGGCAGCTCTCTTGTCATTTTAGCCGGCAGTGACAAGGTTGCGATCAAAACTGCCTTCGAAGGGGTTTGAGCCTTCTTCTTTCCTCTTGCCATGGCAAGTCGTAGTGCTTTGATAGAGTGGAATGCGACTTGTAATGTTGTTCCCACAGACGGCGTCAAACTGTTGATGCAGTTTTTGGCTCACCTCCCTTTCAGCACTTGAGTACCTGGTGCCTGCACAGGAAGAGAACAAAGGAGACCCTGGCTAGTTCAAGGGACCCTCTGATGCCTAAGTCGGGCCTAGAATCTGGGTCTAATGGTAAAGATTTGGGGGTGAGAAGTGGATGTGTATCCGTACCTTTTACTGTGGGTAGGTCCTATATTTATAGAGGCAGAGTAATCCCGTGGCATGTAGAACTTTCCCTGAAGGGATTGATCGATATCTTTTAAGGATTTTAAGATCTTTGATCCCCTAGATTTCCAGGATCGAAGTTTATCCTCTAAAGATCTTGGAGGGAGATTGAACCGCCTTCTTGGCTCGGCTCTAGTTCTGTAGGAGGTAATAATAGTCGATATTTGGCTGACCGAGGCTCGGCCGACTGTTCATTGATCTTGAATATTAGTATATTTGAACGGCTTATGTTGGGCGTCTCCCTCTTTTGTCAATTGTTTGTGGATCGTGGATGCAGATCTTCTATCAGTGTAGACATAGTCGACCCATAATCGACTCTCTACTGACTGATGGCCGACCCATGGCCGACCTAAAAGATAGGTCGGGTTGGCGAAGGGTCAAGGCCCAGTTTGTAGCCGATTGATGTAAAGAGTCGGCCTGAAGTCACCTCTGAAAGACCTCTTGAGTGTCCGTAAAGGTGCATTGGCCTCCGTGGAGGTCTCACCCTTTGGCTCAGGACATGTAGGCCCCGGTCAAGCTCAGTGCCTGGTAAGTCCGGGTCATGTCTCTCCTTTCGGTGTTCTGGACATGTGGGCATCGGTCAAGCTCGGCACTTGAGGAGTCCGAGCTATATCAATATAGTTAGTCCACTCCATAAGCCAACTCATCTGACTTGTCATATTTTCCCCCCAACAGTACAGTCATATGTTTCGATTTCAGTGGACTACAAATCATTCAACTCTACAATCAACGACTATAAGTAGACATCAATGTCGTGTCTTGCCAAGGAATCAATTATGTTAACATTGTAAACTCTTTCCGCATGCATAAAGACTCGGGTATATTATATGGAACAATCGTAATAGGCCAACATCTGTGTGCATTATTCTTGTTACCGAAAGGATTAAATCCATCCGTTGCAAGTCTTAATCGAATGCTAGATGCCTTCGCAACAAAGTCTAGGAAATTATGATCCACTCTTCATAACAAATAGAATCCACCAGATGATGCTTGAATGTTGTGCTTTTGTATTGAATTGCACTCGCATGCTATTTCGTTTTCTCTTCAATCCATGATACACTATACATTCATTTTAACCACGTTGTAAGCGAAAAATATCTTAACACGTTCTGCGGTATATGTTTTGCTCCTCCATTTCCTTTCATTTACTAATTTCCATCTGCTCTCACCACACTTAAGATAGCTATTGTGATGTTCATAATCTCTCTAGTACATTATGTAGTCATTACTATATGTATGAATAAGCTGACACTCCATTCACATAGACTTGATAATCTTCTTTGCCATGTACCTGCTCTTTGGTAAAGTGTTTCTACTTGGCACTATCATTTTCATCATTTGCAACAACTTATTAAAACTCTTGTGAGACCACTGATGTCTACTCTTCATGCTCAGTAACTCAATTGTAACTGGCAATTTTGTATCCTGCTCTTGACGGGAGGATATAAGGGATTTACTGCATCATCCATTATAATTCTTATATTTAATATCCTCTTCTGAAACACCCGGAACTTGGGTTTCATCCATGCTTACAAGTTCAATATGTTCATTATTTTTAAAATGTTTAAGTGCGTCATTCAATATTTCAGACATCCTTGGGAATGCTTCGTTGTTATGATTCGCAAGACGTACTAGTCCCAAAGGTTTCTCGACTTCCATCCCACTCTTCACCATGGTAGATCCATTTCTTGTAAGATGTGTCAAAATCATCAAAGATTAAATGTTCAAATATATCGACAATTTTCCTCTTCCCTCCTACGTATTACAGCATTTGACATAGACAATAATAATGGTCATCACCCTCAAGCAATTACAATTTTTAGTTAGGTAAGTAATGAGTGACGATGCACCATTCAGGTAATCTCTCGACAACCTAGGTTTATAAATTCACTCTTTACTTGAAAGTAAGGACGATGAACACAGCATTTACAAACCGAGAGATACTAAAAAAATAAGGATATTGATAAATTGAAGAAGTATAAATGACCGCCACATACTTTAATGGTATATCGACCTAACTGAATAAGCCATTTACCCATCCAAGACTGGATAAATTGTAATACTTTCATGTCACATTTAATGTCCATGCCAAAATTCTGACAGCATATCTCCATGTCTCTCAAGATAAGTTGATCTTGCATTTAATTGTCATGTTAAATATCCACACGAAGTGTGAATATTTGACTTTGGAAATAAATTTAAGAAACATATATAGATAGAAAAGAAGAGATACGATGTAAAATAAGAATGTGCATTTAAATCAAGGAATTAAAAACATTCTAATTTATCCAACCTTAAACCGTCCAAACGGAACTATTTGAAAATTCCTATGCCTCTAAAAGTACATTATATATATATATATATATATATATATATATATATATATGTACATACATACAACATATAAATCCTCAAATGCAACTGATTGGGCTATACTAAAATAAATTCATACACGGACACATACAATTCATCATCGAAGCAATATTGAGCTATACTAAAACAAATGACCTACTGATATTTATTACATACTGGTAACAGACAAGTAATACCGGTCACCATACCATAGGCTACAATAATATTTTGTCCTCCTAAAAAATAAATCCTTCGAGAAAACACACACATATAAATTATTAGTTGATTACTCCAAACATCACCATTTCAAATATAAATATGAAAGTAAAACATAAGTAAATCTGGTTTAGGATCAATTATAAGTAGTCTTTTGATTTAAAGTTACTTAATAACTTCAGTTTAATAACTAGAATTCAAGATAAGCTACTTAAGGCATAAATAACTTACTTTACATAACTTAAGATTCAAATGCCCCCCTTAGGATCCATTTGGATACCACCAAATAAGTGACACCCCTTTAAAATGGGCAACACGGCAAAGTTGGATATATTTGTACGTCACCATGCTTGCAAAAGTGGAACATAGTCATTTGTAAATTTTCATAAGTATAAACCAAATAACATACTGATATCTACTACATACTAGTAATATAAATACAATATTACGGTACCATATCATAGGCTACAAGAATATCATGTCCCCATATAAAATGAATCCTCTGGAATAACACACACACACACACACACACACACATGAGTTAGTTTCATGGTTGATTTAGAGATAAAAATAAGTGGACAAATCTAAAGTCTAATCACGCCGCCCAAAATGTGATGGGGTTTTTTTTTTCCCCGTCTTCGACCGGTCGTGGGAGGTGCTCGACCGGTCGTGGGAGGTGCTCGACTGGTCGTAGGTTCGAGCCCTGGCACGACTCGAAGTCCGGCGAAGTTAAGTTGTTTTTTATCGTAGCTAGGACGGTCGTAGGAGAGCTACGACCCGGTCGCCAGGTGGTCTACGACCGGTCGTAGGAGAGGCTAGGACCAGTCCCCTGGAATTTCCAGGACTAGTCGAAAGGTTACGTGATTGTTCCGCGATTTTTTTGAAATGCGGATTTGAGTCCTTTCGCAAGCCGGGATGCGGAAAGGAGTTTCCCAAAACTATAAAAAGGGGTTGCCTAGGGTTTTTCTAGGTATCACAAAATAGCAAGAGGGTTTCTAAAAAGCTTGCAAGGGATTTGCTAAAGGGTTTAGGGCTATCAAAGGTGAGAGAGAGGGAGAAAGAGAGAGAGGAAGCTTATAGAAGGGAGGTTACGCTCGTGGAGGTTCTCTACATTGCAATCTACATCTCAGCGCTTCTATGTCCTCGTAATCGGTTAGATCTCTCCGTTTTCTCTATTTCTCTTATTGTTTATCCACTCCTGCGTGAGTGAAGAAGATTGTAACGTTCACTTCATAGTGGATTGTTGATCGGGACGAGGTCCCGTGGTTTTTACCTCTTTGAGGGTTTTCCACGTAAAAATCTCTTGTGTGGTGTATGATTGATGCTTTGATTTATTTCATTGCTTTATCCATAATTTGGTTTGTTCCGGAGGGCTAGATCCTAAGGTTTTGTGCAAGGCCCCAACAAAGTGGTATCAAAGCTAAGTTCATTGAACGGGTAGGATCGGTTTGAATTATGGAAGGTGGCTCAAGGATGATCGGCCTCAATGGTTCTAACCTGGACCATATGGAAGGCTAAGATGGAGGACTTGCTTTATCAAGGACCTATATTCTCCAATCTCGGGCATATCGAAGAAAATCCAAGGATATGACCTGATGATGATTGGAAGAAGATGAACCGAAAGGCGGTGGGGTTTATCGACAATGGTTGGATGATTCCGTGTTTCACCATGTGTCTCTGAAACCTCACCGATATGGCTAAAATTACAAGGGTCGTATGAGAGGAAGACGTGGTAATAAGATATTTCGATAAGGCGACTTGTAAATCTCAAGTTCAAGGATGGTGGTTCTGTGGCCGAGCACATGAATGAGGTCAAGAATATAGTGAACCAACTCACCTCTATGAAGATGGTCCCTGGATGATGAATTGCAGTGCTTTACTATTGCTTAGTTCATTGCCGACGGTTGGGAGACATTGGTGGTGTCTCTAAGTAACTCCGCGCAGACGGAAAGATATCCATGGAACGGGTAACCCGTTGTCTCTTCAATGAGGAGACAAGGAGGAAGTCTCGAGGGTCTACTCAAGAAGAGGCCCTTGTGACACAGAACGGGGAAGGAAAGAACAGGAAGGGCGGGAAGGCCCGAGATAAATCAAGAGGCAAGTCGAGTAACAGAAAAGAGGTTGAATGCTGGAATTGTGGCAAGAAGGGCCACTACAAGCATGAATGTCGTGGTAAGAAAAACGACAAGAAAGTAAAAGGGAAGGAAGAAGAATCTGATTCCACTGCGGTCACTTCAGATGGCGACATGGTAGTTATTCTTTCTACAGATCACGATGCATGTCTCACGGCTACGAGTCAGGGCACCGACTGGGTGATAGACTCAGGAGCTTCTTTTCATGCGACTCCACACAGGGACTCCTTCACAAGCTACAAGTCAGGTGACTATGGGACTGTGAAGATGGGAAATTCTGGCGTATCAAAGATCGTGGGAGTCGGTGATATTTGTGTAAAGACCGATGTGGGCTGCACATTGGTTCTCAGGGATGTGAGGCATATCCCAGACCTTCGCCTCAACTTGATGTCGACGGGAAGGCTGGATGATGATGGCTATGAAAGCCGATTTGCTGGTGGGCGATGGAAGCTCATCAAGGGTTCGTTGATCGTGGCTAGAGGAAAGAAGTGTTGCACCCTGTACAAGGTAAGTGTCAGTATGTGCAAGGGTGGGTTGAACGCAGCGGAAGATTCGGCTATTGACATGTGGCACATGCAGCGTCTAGGCCACATGAGTGAAAAGGGCTTTACTACTAGCGAGGAAGCTCCTTCCGTACGTGATTGGGTATGCCTCTCAAACCTATCTTGATTGTTTATCGTGGAAACAAAGACATAGAGTTTCATTTATTAAAAGCGCTTCTCATGTTAATAAAGTGCATGCATTAGATTTGGTTTATTCGATGTTTGTGGTCCTATGAGGACAAAAACCTTGGGTGGGGCATTGTATTTTGTTACTTTTATAGATGATGCATCTAGGAGGGTTTGGGTTTATGCTTTGAAATCCAAGGACGAGGTCTTTGGTGTGTTTAAATTGTTTCATGTTATGGTCGAGAGAGAGACGGGTAGATCATTGAAGTGCGCATCCGCACCGACAATGGTGGTGAATACATTGGCGACTTTCACGAGTACCGCAAGTCCTGTGGTATACGGCATGAACAGACGGTTGCCCAAGACCCCCAAAGCATAATGGTGTAGGCGAGCGAATGAATCGCACCATTGTTGAGAGAATCGATGCATGTTATCCCATGCGAAGTTGCCCAAGACGTTCGGGGAGAAGCAATGCGCACACGGTGTATTTGATAAATGTGTCTCCATCGGCCTCGTTGAATGGAGAAGTATCCGAGAAGGTGTGGACCTGGACAGATCCAATACAGTATCTCAGAGTGTTTGGATGGACATCCGTTCACGTACCAAAGGACGAGAGGTCCAAGCTCGATATGAAGATCGGGCAGGTGTGTGTTCTTAGGGTACGGTGATGAAAAATTCTATGAGGTTATGGGATCCGACCGAGAAGAAGCTCGTCGGGAGCGAGAGATGTGGTTTTCTTTGAAGATCGGTGTATCGAAGACATTGGTAAGCCGAGAGAAGAACCGGCCCTAGTTCGGGTGAACTAGAGGACATGGATCCGATTACTCCTCCCGTGGTGCACGATGACGGGGAGTACAAAGCCAAGTGCGAAGGACGAGGGAGTTCCTTCGAGAAGATGGACCGGGGGAGCAGCGGCCCCACTTGATCCACCTGTTGAGCCACGAGGTGAGGAGGTCATCTAGTGGGAACGGTAGTCCAAGAGGTACTCGCCGCATGAGTACATTATGCTAACCGATGGGGAGAGCCGAAGATTATTCTCGAGGCCCTAGCCGACGAGCATAAGGAGGAGTGGTTGAAAGCTATGCAAGAGGAGATGGAATCCTTGCACAAGAACCACACCTATGATATGGTGAAGCGCTTAAGGGCAAGAAAGCTCGAGCAACAAGTGGGTGTTCGTAAAGAAGATTGAGCGAAGAATTCACGGATGAGGTTCAAGGCCGGACTTGTGGTTAAAGGGTTTGGTCGGAGGAAAGGTATAGACTTCGAGGAGAGTATTCTCACAGTGGTGAAGATGACATCTATACGGGTGTTGCTTGGGTTGGCGGCTAGCATGGATCTGGAGATAGAGCGGTTAGATGTTGCGCTTCCTCCATGGTGACCTGGAAGAAGAAATCTACATGCACCAACCAGAAGGGTTCGAAGTTAAGGGCAACAAACATATGGTGTGTAGGCTGAGGAAGAGCTTGTATAGGCTGAAACAAGCTCCACAGCAATGGTACAAGAAGTTCGACTCATTCATGTTACAGCATGGGTATGACAGAACGGAGTCGGACCACTGTGTGTTCACGCGTAAGTTCTCGAGATGGTGATTTCTTAGTTCTGCTATTATACGTTGATGACATGCTCATCATGGGAAAAGATATCAAGAAGATTGGTGAAACAGAGTTGGGCAAGTCTTTTGCGATGAAAGAACTAGACAGATCCTAGGAATGGAGATAACCCGTGATGAAGCGGCGAGGAAGCTTTGGGCATCACAAGAGCGGTATATTGAGAAAGTCCTAGAGCGGTTCAATATGAATGCAGCATGGTCAAGTACTCACTGGATGGTCACTTCAGATTGAGCGACGGGCGGTGTCCCAAGACGAAGCGCGAGAGGTGGAAGAGATGCGAGAAGATACCCTACGCGTCGGTACCGTAGGAAGTTTGATGTATGCTATGGTGTGTACACGCCCGGACATAGCATATGCGGTTGGTGTTGTACCTTGCCAATCTGGCAAAGAGCATTGAAGTACGGTGAAATGGATACTAAGGTATCTAAGAGGCTCATCCAGGTTGAGCCTATGCTATGGTGACTGAAAACCCTGTGTTAGAGGGCTACAGATGCGAGATATGGCAGGTGACATAGATTCCAGGGAAGTCTACATCGGGGTTCATGTTCACGTTTGCGGGGAGCGGTTTCTTGGCGAGCAAGCTACTGAAGGTCGTAGCATTGTCGACGACATGAGGCCGAATACATTGCGTCACGGAAGCATGTAAAGATGCTTTGGATGAAGAGGTTCCTACAGAACTTAGCACGAAGCGGGAGGAGCACGTGGTCTATATTGCGATAGTCGAGTGCTTATACACTTGAGCAAGAATCCAAGTCGGCATTCCAAGTCGAAGCACATAGAGATTCGGTATCACTTGGATCGAGGATACTTTGGAACAAAAGGTGTTACAACTTGAGAAGGTCCACACGGACGATAATGGGTCGACATGATGACCAAGGCTTTGCTCAAGGGCAAGTTTGAGGTTTGTAGAAACACGGCCGGCTTGAAGAAGGTGGATCCTCCGGTCAAAAAGGGGAGATTTGATGGGGTTTTTTTTTTCCCCGTCTTCGACCAGGTCGTGGGAGGTGCTCGACCGGTCGTGGGAGGTGCTCGGACCGGTCGTAGGTTTGAGCCACAGCACGACTCGAAGTCCAAATGAGTTCATGTTTTTTATCGTAGCTGGGGACCTGGTCGTAGGAGAGCTACGACCCGGTCGTAGTGGTCTACGACCGGTCGTAGGTGAGCTACGACTCGATCGTAGGAGGCTAGGACCGGTCTGGAATTTCCGGGACTAGTCGAAGGTTACTGTGATTGTTCCGCGATTTTTGCGCGAAAGCGGATTTGAGTCCTTTTCGCAACCGGGATGCGGAAAGGAGTTTCCCAAAACTATAAAAGGGGTTGCCTAGGGTTTTCTAGGTATCACAAAATAGCAAGAGGGTTTCCTAAAGCTTTGCAAGGATTTGCTAAAGGGTTTAGGGCTATCAAAGGTGAGAGAGAGGGAGAAAGAGAGAGAGGAAGCTTATAGAAGGGAGGTTCACGCTCGTGGAGGTTCTCTACATTGCAATCTACATCTCAGCGCTTCTATGTCCTCGTAATCGGTTAGATCTCTCCGTTTTCTCTATTTCTCTTATTGTTTATCCACTCCTGCGTGAGTGAAGAAGATTGTAACGTTCTACTTCATAGTGGATTGTTGATCTGGACGAGGTCCCGTGGTTTTTACCTCTTTGAGGGTTTTCCACGTAAAAATCTCTTGTGTGGTGTGTGATTGATGCTTTGATTTATTTCATTGCTTTATCCATAATTCTGGTTTGTTCTGGAGGGCTAGATCCTAAGGTTTTGTGCAAGGCCCCCAACAAAATGGACAGATGTAACCTTCAATGCTGAGTTATGGACCAAAAAAAAAACAGGCCAATCGATGACTTAGGTGGGCCACAACACCGGCAACAATTGAGAGTGGTTGCCCACCATTAAAACCTTCCCGATGGTACATAGGGCACATTGAGATATGGTTTTGACATCTAACCCATACATTGTGTGTGAACCACTTGAATGAGGGGTCACACCAAATTTTAAGCCATTCCAAAACTCAGGTAGGCCCCACCAAGTGCTTTTAAATATTTTATGCATGATTTTCCATGTTTTCATATGATATGGCCCACTTGAGTTTTAGATGTTGTGCTTTTTGACACCCTAGAACCCCAATATTGTATGTATCATTGAATGTTACATCTTCCATTTATGCATGCCCAAACTGAAAAAATTACATGAAATTCAAAATAGTGTACTAATTACATAAAATCTAACAGTGGACAAATTACATGAACTCTAAAATAGCATACAGATAACATGAAATACAAAATAATGTACAAATTACATAAAATCCAAAATAGTGGATAAATTACTTGAAATCCAAAAGTGGACAAATTGCATGAAATCCAAAAGTGAATAGATTACGTGAACTCCAAAATAGTGTACAGATTAACTAAAATCCATCCAAAAGTGGACAGATTACATGAACTCCAAAATAGTGTACAAATTGCATGAAATCTAATGGTGGACATATTACATGAACTCAAAAAATAGTGTACAGATTACAAGAAATCCAAAATAGTGAATAGATTACATGAAATCTAAATTAGTGTACATATTACATGAAAATATCTAACAATGAAAAAATTATATGAAATCCGAATTAGTGTACAAATTACATGAACTCCAAAATAGTGTACATATTACATGAACTTCAAAATAGTGTACAAATTATATGAAAATATCTAACTGTGAATAGATTATATGATATTTAAATTAGTGTACAAATTACATGAAATCCAAAATAGTTTACAAATTACATGAAATCTAAAATATATAAATTACATGAAATCCAACAGTGGATAGATTACATGAAATCCAAAATAATGTACGGATTACATGAACTCCAAAATAATGTACGGAATACATGAAATTCAAATTAGTGTACTGATTACATGAAATTTAAAATAGTGTACATATTACACGAAATCTAAAATAGTGAACATATGACATATATAATTAAACAATAAACATCTAACAACAATAAACAAGTTAATTTTACATCACAATGGAGCCCATAGTAGAACCCACATACATTATTGTGGGTCTCACCTGCTAAGGTAAGGGCTTACAGTAATACAAAAAGCGCGCGCACACACACACAACCAAGATGAAGAGAATGTCGATAGAGCGCCAAGAGTGACCAAGTTGAGAGAGCTCTAAGAGAGAGAGAGAGAGAGAGAGAGAGAGAGAGAGAGAGAGAGAGAGCCGGTCAAGTTGGGGTTAGGGTTAGGGTTCAAACAGAGGGAGAGGGAGAGGGAGAGAGGGCGAGAGACATACATGAGGGTTCTCACCTAATTTGTTTTTACCAAATTTCAAATTATCAATGGCATTTGCCATCGAATAACTAAAAATGCATTCAACAATAGTTTCCATTAAATTGTGCAATCATTTTCCCATATTTTCATGTAGTGTTCTAACCTATTAAGTGCATGTGAGATCCAACCCTTTTAATAGATTGGCCCCACATGAGGATCACTTAGTGCATAAATCACTCTATCTACTTATTCGGTGGGCTAGATCTTGAAAATAATATGAAAATCATTATGGGCCAACACATTGGATTGGTTCAATCTCGTGTGAACATGAATAGTTGGAAGTTATTCATTGGTTGGACCATAACTTATAGTACAAGCAATTGAATTTGAGACTTTATTAATTAATTATCTCATGTCAAATAGTTTTATGCTAAAATCACAATACTTTCATGATTAAATCATGATAAATTCAAAACAGTGGAGATTATGAAAGTATCGTGCTATCATCGCAATAATAATGTTTGATGAATAATTCACAATAATATTGTGATTTTGTAAATTCTCGGTGTTATTTTTCATTGTTGGGGATTTGTGCTGCGGAATCACACAGATCTAGATCTAGGATAACAATTCAATAGTAATAACTACGCACAGTTTTTACGTGGAAAACCCTTGCGAGAAAAAACCACGGCACAAAGCGACAGATCTCCACTATGAAAATAGAAATTACAAAGAGAGGGGACTTACCTGATTCGAACAACCTCGAATCTCACCCTTGCTACACCCTTCAAAAACCCTAAAAATACCTCTTAGAAACCCTTGGAACTCCTTTAGAAAGTCTTAGAATACTTTTAGGAACCCTTGGAACTCCTTTAGAAAGCCTTAGAATCCTTTTAGAATAGCCCTAGGGACCCCTATTTATAGTTTAGGAAACTTCTCTTTCACACCCTTGCGAAAGGCAACATAGAAATCTACAGTCCACATCAAATTCAGAAACAAATCTGCGTAATCACGACTGGTTGAAGGATGGCCACGACTGGTCGAGGGACCCCCTCTATCGATTGTGACATCCCCTCGACCGGTCGAGCATCCTGGACACCAAAAAATTAAGCTCGCTGGACTTTGAGTCGAGCGGACCACGACCAGTCCTGCAACTCTCACGACTGGTCGAACCTATCCTCAACCGGTCATGCACAGTAAAACTCTTAGATTTAAGACATCTGACAACAATCTCCACCATGTCTTTAATCTTTAACTGTGTAGCTTCTTGAACTCTTCTCTTATTTTTGTATTGCATCATAACTTCTCGTGCACATTCCGTCCTTCTTTTATGCCATCGCCAAGCCCAGAGAAGTTACACATAACTTGAACTTCTCTACAGGAACAATCTAAGTGAGCATATCTACCGAATCAAACTCCATGTGCTCAACCACCTTTGCTCTTGTCTTCCCAAAAGAAAAGACATAGTCTTCTTACCATCTCACCGCTACCCAATATTGCTTAACGGGGTACTTGCTCACAATACTGATAGCCTGTGAAATAACCGATCTAATCCAGACCATGACATACATTGCCAATCGCATTCGAATAAGGCTCATGAGATATCCTGCTTTTCCTCATATGTTTTGGGACATGTCCTGAGGAAAACTTGAGGAGAGACGCGTAGGGAATGCTCTCTGGCTTTACTTGGCCCATCACATCCTTGATTAATATCTACACACAAGGTATTCCTCCTGTGATTACCAACGCTTACTCCTCTTTCAGTCTCAACGCTGAGAACCATCTTTACAGCCCCCCGATCCATCATCATGAATGTCCCACTTAACTGAGTCTTCAGTACATTGATTTCAGACATGTCATAGTTAACGATCTACATGTCATCAATTTCTGACTCACCATGAAGGACTCAAACCACTGCTTAGGCAACAGGTCGAACCACGACTTCCTGCAAAGTCTTTTCTCAGCCCCTTTAACTTCGAACCATTCTGATTGCTTCATGTAGATCTGCTCTTCACTTTCCCTTGCAGAAGTGCAGACTTCACATCCATCCTTCCAACTCAAGATCACATTGGCCAACCGGCACCAATCATGGATCTAATAGACACCTGCTATACCGTCGACGCGAATATCTCTAAGAAGCCGATCCCTTCTCTTTGAGCATAACCCTTCGCTACCAACATCGCCCTGTATCTATGTTGTATCCTCCTGAAGATCCACCTGTATCCAACCGCTTTACGGCTCACTGGAAGCTCCACCAGCTCACATATGTCAATCTAGTACAACGAATCCATCACATCGCCTATAGTCACATTCCACTTCTCAACACTAGGCTCACCTAGAGCCGTCAAAATAGAAGATGAATCCTCTGTGATATTGGAGTCGTCCATGTACCACACCGATATCTTGCGATCATGTCATGTGATTCTTCTCACTGGTGGCTCCTCCACCTCCTACTTATCCCTGTTCGCACGTCCCACCCTTCCTGCCCTGCTCGCTCATGTGGCCATGCCCAACATGCCACACACATGCAGAGGTAAAATCCGCTACATCCACTGCAGCTCCACCTTTTGAAGTGCTCCTGATCAACCTGTACAAGTTACCGAGTCGTTGTGCTTTCATGATTACCTGTGCCCCTTTAAATACCTTAAGAGCACTATTAATACTTGTGTACTTACATCCTTTTGCCTCAAGTACACCAAGAGAAATCAGATTCTGCTTCAAATCAGGAACGTGCCTGACATTAGTCAAGGTACGCTCCACCCCATCAAACATCCTGATGCGCACCATACCAACAGCTACAACATTATAGGCAAAGTCATTGCCCATAAACACCTATCCACCATCGCACTCACTATAGCTGGTGAACCAACTCCGATGAGGAGTCATGTGAAAAGATGTCCCTGTGTCTAGCATCCACGCGTTCTTACGATCATCATATGGTCGCCTGATAGTAGACACAGACAAAAATCACCATCACATCCACTCGATCTATCTGACGTGACAGCATTGGCCTCCCTGTACGAAGCCTCAGAATCTTCTCTCTTCGATTTAGGATTTTCACAATCCTTCTTCACATGTCTTTCCTTCCCACAATTCCAGCACTTTACCTTTCCTTTACCCTTGCCCTTTGATTTGGATCTATAATATGAAGAACCCGTACCATGTTCAGAATTCCTACCCATTGTAAATAATGTATCAGAAGATGTCCCCATGTCGCTGTTTAGCTTTCTCATAGCCTTCCCTTGAAGGGTTGAGATAACGGTGTCGACACTCAAGGTTTTATTCGTGCTGCACATAGTGTCCTTGAATGACTCATACGACGCTGGAAGAGAATTCAGCAACATACATGATTGTTCTTCATCTTTCATCACTTCCTCCATATCCAGTAATTTGCAAACTAATTTATTAAAGTTGCTGATATGAGCCTCCAGATCTCCACCCTCTGTCATCTTGAAGTTATACCACTGCCACTTCAAGTGCAGGTAATTTTCAGAGGATTTTTTTGCATAAACATCCTCTAACTTCGCCCATAACTTAGCCGCAGTTTTCTCCCTCATAATGTTGTAGAGAACCTCATCCGTCAGACATAAACGGATCGATGATAATGCCTTCTTATCAAGAGTATTTCAATTATCATCAGTCATAGTTGACTTTCGCTCCTCAATAGCACCATCTTCGCCTTACTTAATTAAGGAACTCATCATCTTGATCTTCCATGACTCAAAATTATTTTTTCCTGAGTACTTCTCAATCTCATACCTAGTGCTTCCCATTATTACTAATCCCTCAGATTCAGATCTGTGCCCCAACGATTGCTCTCATACCACTTGTTGGGGATTTGTGCTGCAGAATCACACAGATCTAGATCTAGGATAGCAATTCAATAGTAACAAGTACACAGTTTTTACGTGGAAAACCCTTGCGGGAAAAAACCACGGCACAAAGCGACAGATCTCCACTATGAAAATAGAAATTACAAAGAAAGGACTTACCTGATTCGAACAACCTCGAATCTCACCCTTGCTACACCCTTTAGAAACCCTAAAAATACCTCTTAGGAACCCTTTGAACTCCTTTAGAAAGCCTTAGAATACTTTTAGGAACCCTTGGAACTCCTTTAGAAAGCCTTAGAATCTTTTTAGAATAGCCCTATGGACCCCTATTTATAGTTTAGGAAACTTCCCTTTCTCACCTTTGCGAAAGGCGACACAGAAATCCGCAGTCTGCATCAAATTCGAAAACGAATCTGCGTAACCACGACTGGTCGAGGGACCCCCTCGACTAGTCGTGACATCCCCTCGACTGGTCGAGCATCCCGAACACCAAAAAATTAAGCTCGCTGGACTTTGAGTCGAGCGGGCCACGACCAGTCCTGCAACTCCCACGACTGGTCGAACCTATCCCTTGACCGGTCGTGCATAGTAAAACTCTCAAATTTAAGACATCTGACAACAGTCATTACATTTTGTGGTCCATGGGTTAGGTTGGGCTTGCTATTTAGACATGTTAATTAATTGGGATAGACTTGGGGTGCGTCTAATAAAACTTCTTTTCAACACTCATTATTGAAATTTGATATTTTCAATAATTTTCACTGGTTCAATTGCTTGGAAAATCCATCTTATTAAGTGCTTAAATTAATTCTTAACGAAAATATACCTTTTTTTTTTTTTTTTTTCTTTTTTTTTCAGCTCTTCCCTTCACTTAATGCTAAAGGTTGAATGATGGAAGTGATGGTGCATTAATTATTATTTTTTTCACTTTTGACTAAAATATTTCTAAATTTATTTCAAAACTATAATTCAACCCTTAAAGTTTTGAATACTTAAATTAATTTTGAGAGATTAATTTTCAGTTAATCAAATGGCACCTTAGGCTTAAACGTTCCTAACATTGGTAGAATGCATTTTCTGATATTGGGCTCAATTCTAGACTAGGCATTATGTCCATCTGGGCATACCATAAAAGAGAGCCCAATCCTAGTTCGCATTGTGATTTTGAATGCACGTTTGTAAACTGTCCCACACCCCAGTCAGTAAAACATGCACTAAAATGCTCAATTAATTTTTATCGAATCCACTGAAAAGCAGTCTGAAAAATCCCTTTTTGCAGAAATACGTTCATACAGGCCCTTAAGCTCTCTATTACCGAATATGTGATTTTTTTTGTGGGGTTGGATGTTACAGGATATCTTAACAACCCAGAAGCAACTATAGGGACCCTGGATTCCAAGGGATGGTTAAGAACAGGTGATCTTTGCTACATTGATGAAGATGGATATATCTTCGTCATTGATAGGTTGAAAGAGCTCATCAAATACAAGGGATATCAGGTAGGTACCCTTCTCCCATTTTTTAATAGAAGAACCATGTTACCTTGAACTGGTTGCAGGTGAAAACTGGATTGATATTATAGAGCCATCTCTCTGTGCTGTAGACGTGGCTGAGTGATCGAATAATCTAGAACATCCGTGTGATTGCCGATGAAATAGAAATTGGATGGTCCTAGTTGTCTGCCGGAAAATAGTTGGTTTACAATAATTATTTAGTAGGAGAAGAAAATAATGGCTAGGATTGCTCAAATTTTGCAAGATTTAAAAAGTGGACCATTCATAGTGGGGTCTATTAGATGGATGGTCCTGATGGATGCATCACTTGCCACGTTTGCTGTGTAGAGATGGTTCCACCTGTTCCAGTTTTACCCACCTAACTGTATCATCTCCCATTTTAAATAGAGTATTAATACACAGGAAATGTTTTATATATATATATATATATATATATATATATATATATATATATATATATATATATATATATATATATATATATTACTATCCAATTAATATAAATTTATATTATATATTTTTTAAAGATTTTTAAAAAATATCTTATTAACTGGTACAATTATTATTCCACTACCTCTGTCACAGCCCGGCCATGAGAGCAAAATGGATCGGTGGAATTGGTGGGCCCCATCATGATATTTAAAATTAATCCAAAACATCAAGTGCGGCACCAGATGTTAGGCTAAGGGCCTAAAGCTCAGCTCTATTAGTGGTTCAGGTAGAAAACATGACCGGAAATCATGTACAGGGCAATGCTCGCTTCAAAATTGTTTTCACTAGTTTGGCCCATGTAAATCACTGAGGGGTATGATTTTTGGTAGACAAATCTATATTTTTGTGTGGAAGCAAATTTCATATAATTGTCACCGTGCCCTCTAAAAATCAAGAGTAGATGTTTCTGGCCTAGGTGGTTTCCTTAGTGAGGCCTACCAAAATCATGAGTCAGCCTTTCTTTTTTCTTTCTTTCTTTCTTTTTTTTTTTTTTTATTATTATTATTTTAAAAAAAAAATTAACATTACAACGGTAGGCCTTTCAAAATCACTAATGGTAAGAGTAAATTTTACAAGGAGATGGCTCCCTCAATTTATAAAGAGAAGCATCGAGAGAGATGAGGAAGGAATTTAGTGAGACAAAGTTTATCTCTATCTCATCCAATCTCTCCCATATCCTTTCATCTTTCAATTTAGAAGTTAAAATGTGTACGCCCATATCCACCCCACTAGAAGTTTTGCACAAGTGGGCTCCATGGGACTATGACACAGGGAAGAACTTCAGGTCGAGCACTGTCTTCCTTAAGGGCTAACTTTTCTGAATCCACGGAACTTCTCTGGACTCCTCACAGAGACTCTTCAAATCCACAAGGAAAAGAACGAGAAAATAGAAAATAAATTTTATAAAATTCGAAAATGATTGATGAATGAAATAAACGGGTTCACAACCCTTTAAATAGGGATACCAAGCAATAATTCGCAACTTACTATAAATAGTAAACTTATTTATAAACGGTCGGCCAAAAATAGTAAGTGTCGTATTTGGCTTCACCAAACTATTCTCCTAATTATTTCAAGCACTTTTCACGTTGGGTGCAACTCCTAAAGCCCAACGGATGAAGAGTTATAACAAATTAAAACTTATTATTTATAATAAAAATGGAATTAAAATAAGGAAACAACTGTCGATCTGGTGGTATTTCGCAAATCCGGCTTGCGCAACCCAGCGTAGCGGGTTGGGTGGATAAAGTAGCTCGTTCTATCCCAAAATTATATATTTTACGTCCGATAACTCATTCCGGATTGTAAGATACATCTGATTTAAGGTCTGACGGTCTGGATCATTTCTGTAGTTGACCAGGCCTTTTCTGATACATCTTGGTCATCAAACTGTCCACTACCCGCTCTACACCAGACTATGCCCAACCGTGTTCACCTCAAATTAAACCATTTAAACCGGGGACCCATTTTAGATGAATCATAACCTGAAAAGATCAAGCATGATAGTTGATCCTGATTGGCCCATTGGTGGATTAATATTCAACAGTATAAACAAATGCCCATTAATATTAGATCAGGATTTTCTAATAAATCTTATTTCAGAGCTATGACCCATAAAAACTAATCGGACGGTCTGGATTTAAGTGGCTTTTCGTTTAATAGGTTGCCCCGGCGGAACTGGAGGCATTGTTGCTTTGTCATCAGGAGATCCTCGACTCTGCTGTCATACCGTAAGACTTTTCTCTCTCCAATATCTCTACAAACGCTTTTCATTGATAACGCTGTGGCCCCAAAACTGTCTGTGACCATCCAAAAATATCAGATAGAGTGCTGATGGACATCTTTCTTTTTATCAACTGCCCAATTAATTTACAGTCAACCAGTTATGGTCATGATCTTCTTGCGAGGATTTTTTATTTTTTATTTTTTTTAAACTAGTAAATGAATGGAATGGATTAGGCCAGCTTGCACACACCTCTAGATTATCCATGCCACTCATCAGGTGGGTGTTTAATGATCCAAACCGTTCAAATGGACCATGACCAAAAAATCTCCACAATCGTTCAATTTCTGGCGTCCAAACAAAAATCAAGATCGTCGGGGCCTAGGATCTTCAAATCTCACATCAGAACAACGGTTTGGATCACTGAATGATGGGCACAATGCCATTGGAAATGTTGGTAGCACCAGAATCTAAAATGTGCATGCGATTCCCGTCCCATTACCACCAATGGACACGTGTTACAATTCACGCACGAGTGGCGGTTTATTATTAAATGTGGAAATATTTTGGATGCAGGTATCCGGACAAGGAGGTTGGACAATATCCAATGGCATATGTGGTTAAGAAAGCAGGGAGCAATTTGTCCGAAAGCACGGTCATGGAACACATTGCAAAGCAGGTGATGCCACCTGTCCCATTTAGCTCACGTTAATTTTCATGTCCAAAACGAGAAAATTAAAACTTTGATACTCTGGCAGTGTTATGGATGATACACAAGCAGTTAGAAATTATTTAGAAATCGCACACATTGGCATATAACCAGTTGAATTAAAACTTTCCAAATCATAATATGTAATGTACATGTATCTGTTGGCATTCAACGTTTGAATCTTTTCACGGCCACAAACAATGATAATTTATGACAGCCAAGTAGTTTTGAGTCTTATTAGGTGTAGCAATTTGTTTTCTTATCACATGTGTGCGGGCATGCCAAAATCAATATAGCGGTTCGATTTAAACTGAACAACTTTTGACCCCAAGTGCTAAAATAGGTAGATTCATCCTATATAAACATATATATAACTGGATTTTGAGAAGATCGGTCACTTATTAAACCACTTACAGAATTTTCAATGATCAAGTGATTGTTGGAGGGAGGGGTTCTTCCTCGAAGATGGGGTGCGCTTTGACTTTCATAAGAAATTATATTTTCAAAATACCAGTGTAATCAAACAAAAGGATAAACTCATAATCGGCCACTAGGAGCGATTGTAAAAATGCGTCTCTTAAAAGAACTGTTTGATATTGGATAAAGATCAATTCCAACGTATGAGTGTAGACCTAAATTACAACTAAGAACTAAGAATTACTACTACTGGATTATTGCTACTCATAGGATAACTGAGATAAAATGAATTAATAGATTTTGTTTGATTGGAGTGAGGCCCATTGTTCTGTTATTTCTCTGGCTATTTATAGATTTGCTCTGCTAATTTTTTGGCTATTTATAGATTTCTGCTACCCGGCTTATTCTCCAAGATGTTTATGCCATTACTCTAGTAGTCATGGTAGTTGAAAAGCCTTTCTCTAGATCCTCCTTTTGTCTAGATTATTTTCTCTCGACAAAGCTCTGCTGCTATCCACCGCATCTTCATGCTTAATCGATTTTCCATACCTAGGACTGATTGGCAGTGCTAGCTGTAAGTCCGTGAAAAGCGATCTGAATATCTTTAAAAATCCTACACATGCTATATATTTCCTTTACAATAACATGTGTCCTTTCCTTAATGGGCACCACCAGAATTAGGCTACAATATAAATATCAGCTTAATCAATAACTAACTTCTGTGGCCCTAGGAAGTTTTTAAAGGTAAGCATTCAATTCCCCAACATGGATTAGACATATATAATGGTGTCTCCCACCAATTTGCTGGTATAGTGCTTTCCTTCCTCAATTTTAGTACTGGAGCCTTTTGCCTTTCTAACAAGCATAGCTATGGATGACGTGGGAGGCTGCTGGCATGAATTATTAAAGTAAATAATAATTACTTATTTACTTGTGTTTACATATAATTACTGAAAAAACAAATATACCCTTAAAAGAGGTCTTTATACATTCCAATGTTAATGAGAAAGTATTTGTAAATAAGCACCTGAAAAATTTTGGATACTAGCCCTTGCCTGGAACGAGTATGCCCAGGGAGGGGCTCTATGAGGCCCACTGTGATGTATGTGTTGTTTCTCTGCAGTACATTCATTTTGCCGAATCATTTTCAAATATGGGCCTTATAATAAGGTAGATCCGAGGCTCGAGCGGACCACACAATGGGGATTGAATGCCCACCATTTAAAACTTCTTGAGAGCCATAGAAGTTTTGATCAAGTTTATATTTCTGTTTTCTCTTCTTCCAGGTCCATGTGACCTTATGAACAGGTTAGATGCAAATAAATACCCTGGTCAGCCCTAGGAAGCATTCAATGATGGCGCCATTATCACCCCCGTTTCTAGTGGTGTGGTCCACTTGAGCCCTGGATCTGCTCATTTTTGGGCTCATGCCCTAAAATGATAGTCAAATTGGATAGTTGAAAAAAAAAAAAAAACATAAATCATGGTAAGCCCCACAGAGCCCCCGCCTAGACCAAGACCCACTTGGGGAGGCTGCAGTTGGAAGGTCAGTGGGGCCATATTATGATGTAGTGAAGGATGTGATGACTTCAATCACCGTCTTCCTCAAGGATAACTACTCCAAATCCACGGAGTTTCTCTGGACTCCTCACAGAGATTACTCGAATCCACTAGGGAAGAAAATAGAAAATAATTTCTAATAATTGAAAATAAATTAATTGATGATTAAAAAAAATAAATTACAATCTTTTAAATAGTGAACTCAAACCTAGGAAGAAGTTTCAAACTCACACTCCAACTGAAACTCCCTAAAAATGTGAATTACAATAAATAGTAAACTTACTATTTATAGACGGTCATGATTCCTACTAGACTTCGTGGTTTTCAGCCAAAAATAGTGAATGTCCAATTTGGCCTAACCACGTTATTCTCCTAATTTTTCTAAGCCCTTTTCATGTTGGGCATGACTCCTAAAACTCAAAGGATCAAAAGTTATGATCAAACTAAAACTTACTATTTATAGTAAAAAAATGAAAATAAAAAGGACTTTCAACCGTCTATATAATGGAATCTCGCAAATCTGGCACGAGCAACACAGTGTAGTTGGGTTGATTGGCTAAAGTAGCTTCTCCTACCCCAAAATCATATATGATATGTCGAAAAACTCATTCTGGTTTGCGATATACAACTGTTTTGAGGTTCTGACGGTCCTAAACACTTCCGCTCCCGATCGGGCCTTCTTTGGTCCATCTTGGCCATGAAAGTGTCCACAACCTTCTCTACATCATATTAGGACATGAATCTAAAAATGAGTTAGATCCAAAACTCAACTGGGATACAACATGAAACCGTTGGGTGTGAATGGCCACTGTTTAAACATTTGGGGGGCCATGCAAGTCTTGGATTACACTTTTTTTTTTTTTGTGTTTTCCGTTCATCCCAATATAAATGACCTTACCAATGGTTTGGATGACATATAAACATCACGCGGGACCTTAGGATAGTTTCAACCGTAGGCATTTTCCACTCCACCTTTTCTAATCGTGTGGCCAACTTGAGTTTTGAATTTGCCTCATTTTTTGGCTCGTGTCCTACAATGGACTAGCAAAACAGATGGACAAGGTGGATTTCTCACAAACATCACATTGAGCCCCCACCTAGCTTCCTACTGTGGGATTTTTTTGTAGTTGGAGTCGGGGTTTTTAGGTACACCCATATCCCTTTCATTTTTCATAACTTTCATTAACAACAATTTAATAATGACATAGATATCCATATGTTTCTAAAACAGTGAAAATGACTACTTATTATGAGCAATTAAAAACAATAATAACTTCTCTATAAAAGTTATTTGGATTTTTTATATTCACCACTGACTACTAGGCCCATGAAATGAATGGTATGGATTGCATGGATGGGCCCACAAATAATTTCTCCAAATCTTGAGGGAGAGAAAATGCCTTTAAAACTTCCTCTACTTCTTCATTTTCCTTTCTTAACAAGAAAAGAAAAGGGAAGAAAATAATAGAAACTTTCCATACAGAAGAGTACGTGCTTGGTAAAGATGCATCCACAATCCTCCCCTAAGGATCCTCCTATCTAGAATAATGTTTTGGGCGCAATCATTTGCAATAAACCTTAATCTAATATCATATTTTGTGATGGATCTCTTTCCTTTAAATAGTGGTAAATTTTTGTAATCTTTCATTATTTCATGGCGACTAAATACATAGAAAAAAAGATAATAATGAAAAATAATTATAACAAAAGATAACATCCTAACAATATACTGACGTTAACTATAAAATATCTAAATTAATGCCACATGTCCTCAACTTGCTTAGACTTATCTTCAAATCCTAACATTCAAACCTTTTTAAAAAAACATTGGCCTCTAGGTTCAAAATATGAAAATGACTTTAAAAATAAGAGTACTCTTCCCAGGTTGCATCCTCTTTTGGAATTAGTCCATTGCATTAAAACCTATGTAGCAGCCTTATTGCCTCTCTTGATCATCTGCCTTTTTTAAGACAGAATATAGTTTCGGCTATATCACCCCTTCATCTGTAATAGGAGGAAGATATGGATGCATCCACACCTGCACTCCCACTTGTTTTTTTGAGCAATGAGACATGAAATACTAGGTATAGGTTGGACCTTAGGGGAAGAGCAAGCTTGTATACCATCGGGCCCACACGTTATAGCACTTGAAACAACCTATAGTAATGGGAAGCTAACTTCTAATTGGACCGCACGGTGAGTGTGGACTGTCGATGAGGTTATAGCATGAGAAAAACCATGTCCCCTACATTAATTTCTCATTCAGATCGATGTTGATCATGGTGAACCTTTATACGATTTTGGGCCATGAAAAGGTAAGGTGCATAGTATCCTATCTCAATCACATAATTCACGATCAACCTGATCAACACTAGTAGTGAGTGGTAAGTATGAACTGATGGTGGGAGGTAACCTGTCATAGACAACCTCAAAAGGATTCATCTTGAATGTTGTGTGGTAAGTGGTATTATACCATTACTCAACCCAAGTAAGTCATTTTACCCATTACTTAGAATAATCTCCTATAAAGCTTCGAAGGTATGTTTTCAAACATCAATTAAGGGCCTCTGTTTGTCCATCGATCTAAGGGTGGTAATATGTACTCATCAGTAGTTATGTCCCTTGGAGTGTATAATATTCCTTACAAAAATTGTTGATGAAGACGAAATCACAATTAGAGACAATCGATCGGGGCATACCATGCAATTTGGAAATGTTCCGCACCAACTCTTGTAAAACTGAACCAGCTGTTTAGTAGTGGGAGAGAACACAAAAGTGTGCATATTTAGTAAATTGATTGACGACTACCATCACAGTACTCATATCATTTGACTTGGGTAGTCCATCAATGAGTTCCATGGAGATGTCTTCCCATACTTGTTTAGGAATAGGCAATGGTTAAAAGAGTCCTGGTGTCGACATTGCCTCATACTTCCTATACTAGCACGTATCACATTAGGCCATGAACCTCTTGATGTCCTTTTTTCATGCCTTTCTAATATAGATTTTGAGATAGCCTTTTGTATGTACAAAGGTAACCCTAATGGTCCATAGATAGTGAGGCATGAAATTCACATAGTATGTCTTCCTTTAGAGTTGAATATGATGGTAGGACTAATTTTGCTTCATAGAACAGCCTAGAATCTTGCAATGAATAACTTGGCACAATAATAGAGTCAGCTTAGAGCTGTTGCATAATCTTTTGTATCTTCGGGTTCTTCACGCACTCATCCTTAATGTTGTCGAAGAAGAATTGGGGCATAGATATACCGGTCATGGAACCTTCAAGTAATAGATGTGAGAGACCGTCCACTACTACATTTTCCTTTCCTTTGCGGTATACAATCTCATAATCAAAACCAATGAGTTTTAACACCCATTTTTATTGTTCAAAAGAAGACACATGCTGATTGAGGAAAAATTATAGGCTGTAATGGTGTATATATTTAAAATTATTGGCTAAGAAGGTAAGGCCACTAGTTAGTAACAACATAAACAATTGCGAATATCTCTTTCTCATATGTAAAAAAGTATAAGGTTCTTACTCATCAATGCCTTGCTAAGGATGCAACAATTTGTTTGTCTCACATAAGAACCACCCAATCCCAACATTTGAAGCATCACACTTTAGTATAAAAAGCTAGAAAATTTTTAGTAAAGTTAAGATAGGAGTACTTGAAACAACCACTTTGAGAGATTCAAAGGCATGATCAACCTCCTTAGTACATTGAAAATTTTCTTTTTTAAGTAACACCATAAGTGGCCGACTAATTTTTCCATAACCTTTAATAAATTATCGGTAATATCCCATGAGCCCTAGGAACATGTGAAGTTCTTTAACCATAATCGGTTTAAAACAATGAATTATACTAGCTACTTTGTTGAGGTTTGCCGCCTCTCCTTAATGGGAGATTATGTCCTAAATATTCCACCCCCGTTTGACAAAAAATGCACTTAGACTTCTTAACATATAATTATCGATCATGAATTTAAGTCAGGGCGATTTATAAATGTTAGAGATGATCTACACATGTGAAGTTGTATACCAAAATGTCGTTAAAGAAAACTAAAATGAAGCATCATAAATAGTGTTGAAATAAATCCTTCATGAGACTAAAACATTGACGGTGCATTTGTGAGGCCAAATAGCATCATAAGGAACTCGTAGTGGACATCATATGCGCAAAACCCTGTCTTAGGGATGTCCTCCTCTCGAACCCAAATTTGATGGTACCCCGACCACAAGTCAAGCTTGGAAAAACAACAAGTTCTATGCAACTCATCGAGCATCTCATCGATCACTAGTATAGAAAACTTATCATTGATCGTTGATTGATTGAGAGCTCCATAATCAATACAGAAGTGCTACGTACCATCTTTTTCGAACTAATAAAACCGGTGAGTATGGAGTATAGAGTAAAGTTGAGCTGTATAATTCTTAATGCACACATCTCATGGATGATGCACTCAACTCAATTTTTTAAATACGGCTAACGATAAAGTCGTAGATTTGGAGGTGGTACGCTAGGCTATAAGTCAATTTTGTGATTCTGCAAACATTTTGGTGGTAACCCTTTGGGTTCATCAAACACACTAGCAAAGTCATTAAGTAAACAAAGTAAGTTGGGTGATGAAGAAACTATGTTACCTGTTGTTGTCTCCTTAGAAATTTGTAAAAGTAGACATCCTTGTTGATCTTTCGGGAGACTTTTCATGTAATTAAGATTGGGAGGTCATGTGTCTCCAATGTGTTGCCCTTCCAAGTGATATGTTCGGCCACCCACAATAAAGTCCAATGTTAACTTATTAAAGTACCATAAGATAGAGCCCAATTGTCAAAGTCATTGGGTACCGAGTACATAGTCAAATTCTTCAACGATATCCAATACATGTAAGCTCAGAAGTGATACCCTTGTATTATCAACTCCACGTCCTTGCAATAGCTTGTGTATACCAATTTTTGTCTATTTGCAACCATTATTTCAAATGTTGAAGATCAAATGATGGGATAACCAAGTCTCTACTCCAACTTACTATTAATAAAGTTGTGTGTGCTCCCAATGTTAATGAGAATTGACACCTCTTATTGTTTGATTATACTAGAGACCCTTATAGTTTGAGATAGGGGACAACTTAGAAAGAGCATGGATTGAAATTTTAGGTGCCACTCTCTCCATTCGAATTCCCATCCTCATTTGTCTCTTCATCTAGTTCACCATTTAACAAAAATAATTGTCATATCTTTCAATGGTGGCTTAGAACAAATTTCTTGTCATTGTTATAACAAAGACCCTTCTCCTGACGTGCCTACATCTCACCCCAAGTTATTTTTTTATGGGTATGGTTTCTCCTTTTGTTGTTGTTGAAGTGAAGTTGGTGGTTATTGGCAATGGAACTATTCCATTTTTATGTAGCCGTTGGAGCTTTTCTTTTTACATGGGAACTAACTCGATCGCGACCACCAAGGTAGTGGATCGACACATTTAAACATCAGTCCCAATCTTCTCCTTTAATCCCATAATGAAACATCCAACAAGTGCCTTCTTTGTCCATCCTTCCACCCATTTTTCCAATCTCTAAAAGTTAGCTTGATAGTCTTGAACGGTTATAGTTTGTCATAGCTTAGAGTGAGCAACATGAAAATCTTCATATTTTGTTGGTCCAAAGTATACATAGAGGGCCTTAACAAAGTCATCCCATTACATCGAAGCTTCTGTCCACTCATACCATTGAGACCATTGTATGACATCGCCTTCTAAATGAAAGGACGCTAATAGGACCCTTTGATTCTCCAGACTCTTTTAGAACTAGAAAATTTGTTCCGCCCAATAAACCCCACTAATCGGATCTTCGCCTCTAAATTTTGAAAAACATAAAAAAGTGTATCATCCTTAAATCGGCACAAAATCATCATAATTAAGACACTTACTAGATCCCTCAAATTCAACTTGCTCCTCATGATTGTCGAAGCTACTTTTGTCTTCCCACATCACTGAAGATGCCAACCAATGATATTGTATATTCATGGCAGTGAGAGTTTCTTTGATCTCGTGTAGAAACTCAGAGTGTTGTAGCATCTCTTCCTCTAACTTGTTGATCTTCTCCTTCATCATTGATATTCGTTGACCCTGTATCGCTTGTTTGGGGATAACTAGGATTGAGTCTCTGATACCAATGGTATAAATATCAATCTAATATCAATCTCCATCATTAATTGAGGCTTTTGTTCGGTCTTAATTCTTATAAATTTTATTTGTAGACATTCACTAAAATTATTTGTTATTACTTTAAATATTTTTATTTAATTATTAAATACTACATTAAGTCAAGTAAAGATTCAGTCTAGTCTTCCATGTCATACGATCAGTTGTTCATTAATCATTTTGAGTTTGCAGGTTTTTCTAACTATGGTTTCTATAGCTCAAGCAAACTATGCTATTGCATTCCTTTTTTATGATATAAAAGCTAGGTAGCATTTATTTTTAAGGACTAAGATACCACAAAACTGGCGTATTGAAATCTTCAGTGAACATGTATATGGTTTTAATAATCCTATGAACTTCGCTTTAAGATGAAGATCAAGTGTGACAATTTGCTTTACCGAAACAAAATGTGCATAAATTTTGGTGTCCTTAAGGACATTATTTTCATATAGATTTTTACACGTGTGGGTGATAACCATACCTTTTGATTCACTTTTCATAACATGTACAATGCCAATATTTACTCATTACTCTTTATCTTGTCTTTGTATATTAAGTGTTGTTGAATAATTATTTAATAGGTGGCCCCATATAAGAGAATTCGACGTGTTGCATTTTTGCCTTCCATCCCAAAGAGTCCAACTGGAAAAATACTGAGGAAGGATCTTATTAAGCTGGCTACCTCCAAATTGTGAAATTGAATTCATTTTCTTGTTTTTGTTAACATGGATTGTAATATCATTACCAAATAATATTATTATTGCTTTGTCATACAATGTTGCTAGCATGCTATGTATATCTTTATACAGTTATATAAGTTTAAGTTTTACTACCATATCTTCCTCTAATATTCATCATCATTGTCATCATCATCTAAACCTTATAAAAATTAATTGGGGTCAGCTACATGAATCATGTTCCACCATTCCACTCTATTAAGGGCCATAGCTTCATAATGCCCTAGCTTGAGTTGGAATGTCATATTGCTTGGATTCATGTTGAAAGTTATGGCATATGTCTGACTCCTGCTAATCTAACACAACCAACCTTTTATCTAGCCTTGGGATCGACAATGAGAGGACAAAACTCTCATTGGCCAAATGTAATAAACTATTATATAAGTGTTTGGCTCGAAATTCGGTCATTGGTACATGTGTATGGTGTTAGCCGTGCCAACACCTTTTACAGCTTGATCCTAACTGAACACCAATGACCCCAAGCGTCAAGTTAGACTTAGAGACCATGCGTGGTCATCTATGATCGAGAACTGAGGAAATTTGGTTGTCCATTCAACCACATATAAATGAAATCAAGTGATTTGTGAAGGGGGGGAGGGGTTCATCCTTCAAATATGTTCTTCTTATATTTCATTTAGAAAGACATTTTCTTACCACGACAATAGAGATAACCTAATTCGTATAATGTGAGAGTGTAAGTAAATCAATTATATTGAATTGAAATAAAAATAAAAACATATGATAATGATCAAAGTTTATGATGTAGATGGTGAGGCCTTAAATCTAAGTCTTCATTGCTCCACTGACTTGGGAATAAATGAAGGGAATTACACTACTGAAAAGAAAAGAAAAAGTTCTTCCTTACGATATAGTGGTCGATGTAGAAGGAACGAAACTACACTACTTCTAATTTAGGTTAGCACAATGTAGTAGCGTAGACAGACATGATTACACTACTCCTAAGCTAAAGTTGATCCATTGTAGTAGGGTAAACGGGTTATCCTAGTCCAGGATAAGGTATGATATTTTAAAGACCACATTCCCATACAAAGGGAGAGAGGAGAGATCTCTACACCCATTTTCTACCACCCTTCCTTCCTTTAATCCTTAACACCTTAGCCAACCCTTTACCCTAAGCCATTTTTATATCCACACACCCTTATCCGTACTTTCCCACCATCCTCAACACCATTCACACAACAAGGGAAGAGAGAGGAAATAGACTTCCTTACTCCTTTAGCCTTTAGCTCAACCATAACCATTCCCCAATGACCCATCCAACCATAGCCCAATCCATCCATCCATACCATAGACACTCCATCCATTCCTACACCATTATCATCCATCTCATCCATTCCTACACCATTTTCATCCATCCCATCCGTACACTCTTCATCATCTTCATTACCTATTCCACCCTATCCATCCCTTACCACCCTCTAATATTTAACCATATGTCTAAGCTTCTATCCCTAGGTCGTGACTCTCATCTACACTATTCAAACCCTCAAGCTTGTTTATCCTATCCATCCACGCCAACACAAGCCATCAACCAAATATATAAACCTTTTTAAACCACCAATCTAGCCAATCCCAACCATCCAAATCGCCAAAACATCCATCCAACTAAAGTCAAATTGTCCATCCATCCTTACAACATTGATTGTATCTCAAGTAATGGAGTAGAGTGGTGATTAAGAGCTCTGATAATCTCTTTCTTTAAAAGTGTTTGGCTTCTTCTTCCCTTTAGTCACATCTTCTTTAAGTCTTCAGTAGAGTACTTGATCACCATTTAGTTTATTACAACTAAGCATTAACATCATCTCATTCTTCTTCAGGTCAAACAGATTATGGGGACCATAAGATATAAAATCATGGGTTTAGCTTAAGGGCATTTTAATACAATTTTTTATCTATGAATTTTATAAAATCTAATGTTTTTATAGGCTTGTAGGCATAATTTTAAGCAATTATTACATAACGATATATACATATATCTAAATCACCACAATTAAAGAGTTATATACCAAATAAGTTAAAATTCATGTTAATTAAGGAAAATACACATAAAAAGCAATACGATGAACTTAAGCTATTACAGGAAAAAAAAAAAAAAAAAAACCAGGGCATTACATAGGGACTCAAGCCACATTAACTAGTATAAGACTAGAGGCTAAACTAGCTTGGTGAGCTTAAGTTTCAATCTAATATGCGTCTTCCTAAGACTTAGATCCAAGATCGCCACCAAGTTAACTTTGAGGAAAATTTGATCGTTGGTCATTTGAAACCCTTTCTCAAGAAAATTCAAAGATCCCATCCACATTTGCCTCATCAGTGGCTTAATCTTTGAGTATTTGGAGTCGGCACTAAGGTCAAAGAGTAGACGGACGTCTCTTAAAAGATCTCTTAAAAATGGTCAAAGTATGATATATGACGCTATAACAAATATGGTGGAGGAGAAGATTGAGGAAGTCAGTCACCCTCCATAGGTATTTGTGGGCAAGTGATAAGTTATGTCTCATTAAGACCATTTAAGCATGTTGATCGATGCGGACCAATCATCTCAGAAAAGTTCATCTAGGTTGTCGAAAAGTCAACATCATATAAATGAAATTTGTCATGGATTTAATATATTAACGCCATGCAGCCAGTGCTCGTTTTATGCTGATATAATATATTTTAGAAATCGAAGAGCCACATTTAATGCAAAATTGCTTGTGATAAAAGGATACCAATTGATAAATCTACATAGGAATACGTGCGATTTCCTATTCAAGGTGTGACAATCACTTAAAGAAAGATCGAACGGGGATAACTATACAGTGTCACAAATGAACAACCCAAAAAAAAGTAACAAGTGTCGAAACGTCCATCATAGCCGAAATATTATGGACCAAATTAAAGGGTTCAGAATTTAAAAGTACTTACTCTTAGCCACAACTTATAGTCGACCACTCGCTACACGCATCTCTTCCTCTAGACTTAAAATTTCCTACTTTTCTGATCCTATCTACACTGAGGAGTCACTTATCTTGGCATGAGAAGAGCGATAAGGGAAGTTAGCTCTTTCTCTTTCTTCACCTTGACCTCCTAAGCCATTTCTTGTTTGTTTGACAACATTTCTAGCTACCTTTTTAGTGCTTCTTCTTGTATCTGAATCGACTCTATTTCAGCTGTAGTTGTCTTTACATCCGAAGTCAAAGTGTCAATCTATTGAATTTGGCCACCTAAAGAATAAACAAAAGCAGTTATATCTAAGATCAGTTGTCAATGAGGCTATAAGATCGCTTCCATTCGACCTATATTACTTTTGCCACTTTGTAAAACCGAATGTCCAATGAAATTTTCCTTAAAGAATCGATCTGAGACTCATCTAACCCTTTTAAAACTTCTAACTGATTCACATATATGATTAAAGACTCTAGTCAACCATTCGCTATGAGATTAGACGTATGGAAAGCGAGTAGTGTTTTTATCTCTTTCTTTAAGAATGATATCTCAGATGGATGATCAGTGAGCGATGGCACCAAATAGGCAGAGTTGTCTCCCTTATGATGTGGCTCAAGAAGTTGAAGGAGATGATTGTGTAAAGCTTTTAAATCAACCAAAAATAGAGGAAAATTATCTTGAGCCACTCTTGCTGAAGGGCTAGCTGACTCTCCAACTCATGGCGATTCAATAGCAATGGGAGAAGAATTCTCAGGGGGTTGTGCCATAAGAGTTAGTACTGATGAATCCACTACAAAATAGATGAAGTTCGTTATTGATGCATTCAACGAGACAATGGGTTCAGCAAAAGAAAACGGTTACTCTGGTCTCTCAGCAGAATCAACAGAGATCATTAGTTCGCGAATAAAAGGATCCATAGCGACAAGAGCATCCCCTAGATTATCAGCTTAGTCGCTAGGATCATTTTTCTCTTCATTTCCTTGGTGAAATGGATCTTCAAATTGGGAAGGGATGTGACGATGGTTCAACCTAAGTGGTTTCAGGATGAGCCAAATGTTGATGTTTAGACGGAATATCAGCTAGGACCTCTTCCCCAATAAGAGAATGTTCTAAGGGACTATCTATATCCATCGCGGCTTCCGAAGGCCTTGCATTCTTCTCTTATTTTCTTGTCGATCTTCCTACCCTAACTGTAGGCACAGATGAAATCGAGGGAGGTTCCGATACTAAAACATCACTCGTGATGGTCGAATTGGGACGAGCCACCTTTATCGCATGATTAATAAGGATCATGGTAAGAAGGAAGGAAGAAAAAGGAAAAAATCATAACGAAATGATGATACGTAAACATACCCAATAGGTCACTTAAAATTGTAGAGTGATTTGACAACTAACAACCATCGATAGCCACCCCAGACCTAACAGGTTCGACTAATGCAATAGAAATTTCAAAGAATGGTGGTAGCTCTTTGTTAAATACAGATAAGTTGATTTGGTCCTTTTTCTATAATTGTACTAAGAGCTACTCACAACACAGTAAAAGCCTCTTGCATATATGGTTGGTATGTCTCAAAGGGTATCATGGGGTTGAACTTTAGATTATAAAATCACTCATATTTATGTATGGTCGAAATTTGATTAAAAATACACGTCTTGGCCAGACCAGGAGTCATGCATTTCTATTTCTTTCTTTGCCCTTCATCATGTTGAGGCTGAGATGAGGAATCACTGACCGAAGGAGTAGTCCCTTTCAATGAAGAGCTAATCCTTTTTTAAGAAAGTCGAGGTTAGGAGATGATGCTTTAGGAGATGAAGAAGGAGACAAAAGTCTTGTTGTGATCTCTTGGATTGGCAAAGACCACCAATCACCATAATATGTGGCTCACCAAGCTTTGAAGGATGACGAAGATGAAGGTTTGTTAGGGGTGGCAAGTAATCGGAATGTTTGAATAACTTTACTATAATTCAAAAGGAAAGTTACTATCTCATTGACTGATTTAATATGTTGACGCTTGAAAGGAGGTTAGTTGAGAGAATGTTGTATCAAAGGAAATGGGATGGTTTGGCCAAACCCGAATTGCTAAGCAAAAATGTTGGGAGAATAAAACTCTACTCCATTCTTGGCATTCTTTCCCCTGTTGATTTCAACACCACCAACCAACTGGTATGTCTCGGGCAACTAGATAACTGGCCCAGATCTGACGACAAGTTGCTGCCATAAATGAATTGTTGGGATTAAATCGCCTATCGGTGAACCAAGTGGGACCGATGTGCCTCCCTTTAAAAGGGCAGAAGGTTTGGTCGTGACGGTCAAAGGGAAGAGTGTAGAAATATTCGATGCACTTGTCAAAAGAAAATGGCTTAACATGAACTAAAGTTCGGTGTAGACCATAAGAGGCAAACATATCCATGGACGAAGTGATCTTTTCACTGAATTTTTGAAAGTATTCACATAACCAAAATTGAAGAATCCAAAAGGGGCCCCCGGTTGAATGAGGACATTCGAATGAAAGTTCACGAATACTTCAAAAAAGTTGTGATACGAGAAAGGGAGTCGACGCTACTTTATGCCCGTAAACTATGGTTTCAACCAATCTAGCATACTCTTTGGTCACTCCATTATGCGGAACGCATAAAAGGAAGTGACAAATCCACATCAATAGAAAGGAATAGTGCTCCTAATTAGAGACCACACATTCAGTCTTAAGTTCTCGAGCCATGAAGGTGCAGTAACATTTACTAGCACTGAAAAGGCAAAAGGTAGATTCAGAAGGATCCCTCAGATTATACCCAGGATAAATTTTGAAACCGGTAGGAGGAAGGCTGGTAAGGGCACAAACATTGATAATGATCAGACTCATCGAACCGCATATGAAGTAAAAAAGAATTGGTCGAGCGACTCCAAAAATATGCAACGGCAAGGATAAAAGAATGATTAGATTTGATATCGCACACAGAGAGGTGGATACAATGAGAAATAACGAGGTTGTCCGAATGATCCTTATACCTAGCCTTGACTCGTTTGTACCAATCTCCTCACTTTTTGAGATAAGTCGGCCATGATTTGAAATTTTATCAGGCTCCTAGTAATTCTAGTTAAATGATTCATGACTGTGTAGGAAGGTTTCTTCCTTGTCAGATGGAAAATGATTAAAACTGTCTTCTTGGTTTTGAGTACAAGAAGGGACAAATGCGGGACCAAATAAAAGGAAGAATCAAAAGTTTTAGACTGGGATTCAAAAATTACCACCGATTAAGCCGATTCACAGAGAGGTTCCACCAGATGCAAAAGTGAAAAGATATAGGTGCAGAGTGTTAGAAAATTTAGATTTATTTGTATCATAGTGATTCGCCAAAGGAAAGGAATTAGGGTTAGGATATTGAAATTGAGAAACACAAAAGAGAAACAGGAGCAATTCGCGGTATATAGATAAGCCACATGCATTGCGTTAATTATTACATAATGGTTTGTACAAAATTCGAGACAAAAGTTTCCATAAAGATATAAAGATATCTTCTCTTGTAAGACCTGTATCCTAGATTCCGTAGACTCTTGCGATCATTCCCGTCGAATTCCAACAACCCGTGACCTGTAACCAGCGTTTGTGCGGGACCCTAAGTTACATCCCGTACATCAGAGTCGACTCGACCCGAGACTTGTACCCTAGCGACCACACCGTCGCCGCAGTTCCAACACTGCAACTTACGCACCGATGCAATACCCAGGCCAAGAGTTGTAGACCTGCGTTCATCTGGAGGAAAACGCCGTGCATTGCGAATTCCAAGAGAATCTCTACCATCCATCACATCAATCCATTAATCAATCAAGTACACATCCCATCACAAGTCAAGTACCAACCCATACCCTACCCATCCCTCTCTCACCCAAAAGTCAACAACACCCATACCTTTCCATCCCATCTCTTACACAACACCACTCCACCCATCACTCACACATCACTCACCCATCCCCTTTCATCCCATCACCCCTCTCTCTCTCTCTCTCAATCCATTTCCCAAGCAAACCAAGAGAGAGCAATCGTCCAAGCTCTTCCCAAAGAGAGCCAAGTGTGGCCCACTTCCTACCACCCAATCTCCCATCTTATCCATTCATACTTCATCAACCACCATCAAAGAGAGAGCTTAGGAGCATAGCATTCCAAGGAGCTAAAAAGGAGTGAAATCAGTGGGTGCTCATAGCATTAGATCTTGATTTTGATGTAAGGCCCACTTGTGATGGGACCCATTTTCATGTATGTGTTATAAGCAAAGAGGGGCCCATAGTGGCGGGGTCCCTCCATCACACCATCTCTCTCTCTCTCTCTCTCTCTCTCTCTCTCTCTCTCTCTCTCTCTCTCTCTCTCTCTCTTCCTTTTAGTGTGGCGATGATGATGTGTGTGGCCCACCCTGATGGACCCCTGTCATGTGTGTAATCTATATTCATGATGTTCACCGCGGAGCCCACCTTGCTGGGCTCGCTGTTTGTCCATCTGGACAGGCCCAGGTGAAGAGAAACACAAATATCAGCTTCATCCTATAAGCTGGTGGGTCCCACATGTGTGGACCCATCTTAGATCAACATCGTCCATTAGTAGGGACGGTGGGCCCCACACAACATGCAGCTACTGCTGCATCTGATGACAGTAAGTTCTGCAGCCCCATCATGAGGTATATGTTATATCCAACACCGTCCGTCCATTCGTTGGACGGTGGGACCCACCTTGCACAAGTGGAGACCCCACCATCCAACTGGGACATGGACGCCACTGCTGATGTATGTGTTACATCCAAACCATCCATTTGATGGCTAGCCCAGTAACTGTAGTTGTTGTTGACGTCAGCAAACTCTGTGAAGCCTACTGTGATGTAGTGATTTATTTACACCGTTCGTCCAGAAGGTGGGACCCACCCACACATGTTGCACGTGTGGGGTGGGGCCCACCCTACTAGTAACGGGTTAGCTGGTGTATGTTTACAGCTGCTATATTAACGTTAGTAAGTTCTTTAGGTCCCGCATGATGTATGTATTTCATTCCATGTTGTCCATTTGTTTCATCCACGATGTCCATCTACGTGGGCCCTATCAGCAAGATCAGTGGTCCTGATCACGACGCTTGTGTTATATCTAACCGTCCATCCACCCTGTGAGCTCATCTTAGGCTTGAGACGTGAAATAAGACAGATCTATCAGGTGGACCACATTGAAATTGCGGTGAAGACCGCTTTAGTTGAAGTTAGGATATGTCAATCTGCCCTAGAGGGGGGTGAATAGGACTTTTAAAAGTTTTTATGATTTATTTAAAATCTTATTACACTAATCCTAACAATAGGCACAAATTAGGATTACTCAAAAATAACTCTATCGGCTTCCAAGCCCGGTAGAGGATCCAGTCACAAACTGTTTAAGAAGTAAACAATATGCAAACTAGTTTATGATGGATATGACTGTGTAAGTGTGTGAGGTGTGATCTCAGATATTCAGATATGTAAATGTTAAAGTAAATCACACAATCAGAAGAATAACAATCTCAAACATAGTCATTTTTATAGTGATTCGATGATCAGTCTACTCCACTCCCGGCAGACGCACTCAACCCTTGAGTGTGCCGGATTTCACTAAGGAGGTTTCACAGTGGTTCACCTCAAACCTAAGGTTTTAAATCAGGTTCACCTTCAACCTTTACAACCTACACTGAGGCTGTCTATACTCTCACGAGCAAGGGTCAACACAACGCACCCACTTTTAGGCACACTGTCTAAGGATCTTCCATAAGACCCTACTGGAGGTTTCTACATGGTTCACCTCAAACCTGAGGTTTCTACACGGTTCACCTCAAACCCGAGGTTTCACAGCAGCTCACCTCAAACCTAAGGTTTTGCTAGTTCACCTTCAACCAGATGTTTATGCTCTCTATAGAGCAAGGGTCCACACAACGCACCCACCACGTACACTCCCGCCGGAGGCCTCCTACGAGGGCTTCAAAGGGTGAAAACCACTTAAGACCCAATCCTATAAAGGAATTATCACAAGTGTCCTCTTGGACTCTGGATACTTACAAATAAGTTGATGAGTTCCATTTAGTACAATGCCGAAGATCTCCTCCTCCTTGTTGACGAAGAGTCTTCTGCTCCCTTGATCCGCAACACAAAAGATATACCGATATACAGTGACGGGTTGGGTCAAGGTTATGATGGAATCCAACTCTCTAAAGGTTTTCCTATAAGGAAGATAGCGTGGTTCCAATCATCTAAGCATTCAAGGCATCTCAGCTTAATGATTTACCATTAAGGTAGTAGTTAGAGGATCCTTGAATGCGGAAGTTCATTCCCCAATCCACTTTATTGAATATCAATGGTGAGGGTGGATTGGAGGATGAACTCCCCTGAGAGAAAGGGCTTTGGGTATATGATCTAAGGTTAAACACTCGAAAGCTCTCTCTACTTTCTCTCCCAGCTATAAAGATAAGTCTTGCTTTAAAAGACAAAAGGTTCCAACAGATATAAAATGGTCACATTTATGACAGAGTTCAATATCATCGAGCGATGTCGATATCATCGAGCGTATACTCTCAATAGTATCGACGGTCCGCTCAATAACACAAACTCAAATGTCATATGCTTTTGAAACCATTTGCCAGCTGGTCGAGGGCATCGATACTCGTGTTGATGTCATCAGATTTCGAATTCCGATTCCATCGATATGAGGATCGATTCCTCGACATTTGAAAAATGAGAGAGACTTGACTTGAAATATTTCAGGTTTTTAAGATATGATTGAGAGTCAGCCGATGTCATCGGAATTTGCATATCGATGCTATCAAAGGCAGTGTCGATGGGATCGATAAATCCTATAGATTTACCAATAAGCTCATTTGAATGATTGTGTCCAGCTTTGAGCATGTTCTTTTCCTCTTTATGTTTATGACGTCGGGAAGCTCATTGTTCGATCCAATTGACTCTGCCTCAATATCATCGATATATGAATGTCGATTTCCTTGAATGGCCCCCAATCAAAGTTAAAACCAACCTGAAATATTTGCTGGAAGAAATGTGCGCCCCCAATCAATATCATCGATGGACTTCCGATCTTATCGATATTTGATTTCAGATCATATCGGGAGAAGCATCGATATATCGAAGGAATTTAAAATTTTCTTTAAAAAAACAGGAGCGCCGAATATCTGCCTGTCAATGATATCGAGTCGACTTCGATAGACTCAAGATTTTGAATATCCATGATATCGATAGGCGTATCGATACATCGATAATTCGTTCAGATATGTTATGAGGTTGTTGGACATATTTGGTCCTCTTTTCAATGGTATCGATGGAGAATCGAGGACTCGACAAAGCAGGTCGATCATATCAAGATGTGTATCGATACAATCGACAGGGCAAGAAAACTTAGAGAATTTTCCTATTTTAAAAAATGTTTTCTTACCCAAAAACCCTATGTTGTTCTAGTTTGTTTTTAAGGGTTTTAATATACCTGGTGATTTGGGACAAGGGATGTGAGGGTCAGATTTACCTGTGGTGAGCTTGCACATATCCGGTTGACGCAGACGCTTGAATTGATCTTTCTATTAGGCTCTGTAGACGAATTGACTCAACACTCACGCTAATTGACAGATCAGGGCATTTTCAATCTCCCCCTTTGTCAATTACGTGCAAAATCCCAAAACACCCTAAAACATTCTAGAAAAACACATCCTAAATTATGTGTACATGTTTTTTACACAATTTTATAATTTCTAGCCCATGTACACAACCAGTAGCTGCTCCCCCTGACTTGTAAACTCCCCCTCACTTGATGTAGCTGCTCCCCCTAAACACCTACAGCAACATCCAGGTAGATATACAGTTTTCTGTTCGGGGTGTTTGAAGTGTTCTCCCCCTTTTTGTCAGTCATTAACAAAGATATATCAAGTGATATTGACTGAAGAGTGAAATATTTGGGAGAACCATCATTCAGAGGAGTATGCATATGATAGATAGATGTATAATGGTCAAATAGTTGCTAAATCAAACATCATGTGAAGTGAATATATATGCATAGCAGATCAGATACATGCAGTGATGTAGCATATTCATTAAAAACATCACAAGCATTCCATATCAGAAACTTGATAAACCAGGGGAACTTAAAATATAATTATGGCGGTAAAGATAAGAATTATATGTAGCCATATACAAAAATATCCAAATATCCATCATACAAAACGCGCACCGCCACAGACAACAGTGGTTAACAATATATCCACCTGAACCAAGCTCCAAAAAAAATATGTTCAGTCCAACCATGGACATATACAATGACCCAAAAAAAAACGTTAAATTCTCCAGATTAGTTAGTTGTCACATACACTCATGACGACGTAGAACATTCGAAAAGATACTAATGTTTGTACGTAGAGATAAGAGTGGGGTGTATGTGATAGCAAGTAGTGATCATCATCATGGAGCGGAGTAGGATGGTGTCGTGTCGTCCCGGTGGTAAGTTATCACATCTACCAACTGTTGGATGGTTTGCTGCACACTTAGCACCATCCGTTCCAGGACAGTAAATCTCTCATTCATTGACTCCCTGAGCTGAGAGACATCATGCTGAATGGCGCCAAGCTTGTCTGGATGGAGCTTAAACCTCTTTGCATGCCCAGGTGTTGATGTTAATGGAGCATGTTGAGGTCCAGAAGCATCTTCTCTGGTCACCTCGATCCCTCCCATAGGAGCATCACCAACCCTACCATCTCCCTCAACTTGAATTCCTTCCTCCAAGGGATCCTCAAGGTATTTGTGAAACCTCAGATCCATCCTTTAGATGTTACTTTTATTGAAGGTTTGGAGAGGAAGTTCAGGATCATTTGTAATAGGGAACCCTATGGCATTACAGATTGTATTGATGATCCAGGGATATGGTAGGAGAATGTCCCTAGCCCTATGAAAAGTGTACAATAACTGATACACAATCAGGGTAGGCAGACAAATCTTGACCCTAGCGGCGATAGAATAGATTATCATAGTCATGAAGCCAGTGAGGTTAGCTCTATTGGAGCCTCTAGAGTAAATATTCGAAGCAAGAATACCATGCAGGACTCGATAACGTGGTTCCATGAACTTGAATTTCAGAGCATTCCCTTGATGCCACTGGACGTCACGATTGCGACAGAGGAATTTGGTGACCTCGGACCGCACTTCAGAACTTTCCATGTCCATATTAGGGATTCCTACAGGAGATAAAATAAGATTAAATATTTCTGTAACAGACCCTGGAGTGATCAACACATCATCACCATCTACAATTACGGAGATGGATGGAGGATCAAATGTCGGAGAATGACACGCAGCAAAGAAATGGTAAGTTCGTTCAAGCTGATATGATCCACCAAAGTCGAGAACTGGTAACCAATCTATGACGGCAAATAGAGGTTCCAGATTATATGGAATCAAGTAGCTTTTGTTGACTTTCCTTTCAGGAATAACCTTTCTCCCCGCAAATTTTGCTAAGACCGGATTAGCTTGCATAGGTGGAGGAGCCTGCACGTCAGACTGAGACTCTCCACGTCTCGAGCGTTGCCTTGTGGGGGTCCTACGGTCTGGGCCCCTTGTCCTTGCTCTTGAAGTAAGCACTTTTTGTTGGGCAGATCTCGAAAACACCCCCTATCCGAGTGCTTTTTCTTTGTCTTTACCTATCCGGACAAAAGAGATTTTGAAAACTTGGGAAAAATGATAAAATCCTGACAACTAAAAATACCCACAAAGAAATGGACTCTTGACGTGTTAGAAGGGTATTACCCGATTTGTGGAGGGATTTGAGTAGTCTGATGTGGCTCCTGGTGGTTTGGTCGAGAGGATCGAGCAGAGAAGATGACCAAAACCCGTGAGAAAATAAACCCCCTTTTTCGCTTTGCTGACTTTTGTCGGGCAGCATCTGTCGATATTATCGATTATTATTTCGATGACATCGAGAAGTTTTTGATTGATTCTATCGAGTCTGTCTTCGATATCATTCTTGGCCACACGACTATTCACATTCTAAAGAGGTGTCCATAATATCGACCTTTTATCGATAAATCGAGAATGTCATATCGACAGTCATATCGAAGATGAAGATTTTCAATTTTCAGCATTCAGACAACCCTTCAAGTATACTTTTAGTATTTCCATGGATCAATAGTATACTCAGTAAAACCATGTACAATTTCTGTACACATCAAAATTATAAACATTTGAATGTTTATATACAAAAAATTCAAGGTGATGAACCTCAGATGTAACATTGAGAGCTCAGCAAAGAGAATCCTCATTTTAACACATGTTCAAATCTTTGATGCACGATCTGAACTAATTCTTCCTTATCTATTTTACTTTGTTAATCAATTTAGGTGGTGGTGCAAGAGCATTGCTTCTATCTATATCCTTAAGAGGACTTTTGAAGTTCTGTACTTCTCTGGTTAATAATTTGTTAACATGATCCTGACCAGAGTTAGGTTGAGTCCTCCTAACTGTTATGCATTCAAACTTATAATGACCTAAATCACCACACAAATGACATACTGGAGTTGTTCTGGTTTTGCTTCCAGAAGCAGCAGATTTTTCAGTTTTAGGTGCTGCATTTTCAGTATTTGGCTTAAAATTTTCATATCCTAGGCCGCTTTTGTCCTTTCTAGGTCTTCCCATTCCTAACAGTTTTTCTAGCTTTTCACCACTCTGGGAAAACTTACAATTTTGCTTGGCAATTTTTCTGGATTCTTCTAGATTAAACAGGAGTGTATGATTTTCATTTAGAATGAGCATATTCTTGTCTTTTAATTGCTCAACCTATGTTTAGTTTTTCGGTCTCAGATTTAAGGAAGGTGTTAATTCTCTCAAGTCTATCATTATCTGAGTGATGTTGCTGTGAATCATTGATTAAATGTGTATTAATTTCTAGAGTTTTATCCAAATCTTTTTGCAGCAATTCCAATTTGTTCTCAGATATTCCAAGTCTTTTAACCACTTTAATGCTATAGATATACAGTTGATTGTAGGCATCTTGTAGTTTATCCGTTTCTTCCTCTTCTTCTCCAGTTTCCTCATTATCAGATAGAAATGATTCAGTGGCTAGCTGTTCTTTCTCATTCTCAGATTCAGTGGGAATGATTGAAGCAGTGGAGACCATGAGTATTTTCAATGATTTCTGATCTTCATCACTTTCTGAGTTACTAGATTCTGAATTTGACTCTTCAGTATCATCCCACGTGGTAGCCATTGCCTTGCCCTTAGTTTTTCTATTTGGGCATTCGGTTGATAGGTGTCCATACTCCTGACAGGCATAGCATTATGGTTCTTTGGTTCGTCTACCAAATTTGCCTGCAGAAGGTTTATTGTTCACCTTTCTTCCTCTGGAAGGCTGGCCACGATTTTTCTGAAAGAACTTCCTGAATCATTGTGACAGCAAAGCCACTTCCTCATCTTCATCCTCTTTTTCACTTTCACTGTCCTCATGTAATGTTTTCTTAGAAGTTTTTAGGACAATTGTTTTGGATTTTTGGGTTTTTTGAAGTATAGTTCAAAAGTTTGTAGGGAACCTACCAGTTCTACTTTCATTTCGTCAATATTCCTACACTCTTTAATCATTGTTACTTTGGGATTAAACCGTTCCAGCAGTGATCTTAGGATTTTTCTACAGATTTTTGGAACCGAAACTTTTTCTCCCAATCCACCCATGGAGTTGCAAATTATATTCAATTTTGTGAAAAACTCCATAAACATCTCATGCTCTTCCATTCTGAGACTTTCGAACTGTGAAGTCAAGAATTGAAGTTTAGATCTCTTCACAGTGCTTGTGCCTTCATGGGTTGTTTCCAATAGATCCCATGCTTCCTTGGATGTCCCACACATACTTATCTGATTAAATATATCCTGGGACATGGCACAGTAGATGGTGTACATAACTTTTGCTTCAGCAGTCTATTTTTCTTTGTCGAACACTGTCCACTTTTCTTTGGGTTTGGGCTTTGTGATGGTTGTGCCACTGTTAAGTATGATTTGTTTCAGTTGGTGGCACGTATCCGCTTTCAACTATATCCCAAACATCATGATCCAAAGATCTCAGAAAGTAGTGCATCCTAACCTTCCAATATGCATAGTTTGAGCCGTCAAATACTGGAGGTCTAGTGACCGATGAGCCCTCTCCTTTGGCCATATTCCTAACTTCAGTCAAGATCACTCTCTAGGTGGTGAAGCCCTTAAAGAGAGACCCGCTCTGATACCAATTGAAATTGCGGTGAAGACCGCTTTAGTTGAAGTCAGGATATGTCAATCTATCCTAGAGAGGGGTGAATAGGACTTTTAAAAGTTTTTATGATTTATTTAAAATCCTATTACACTAATCCTAACAATAGGCACAAATTAGGATTACTCAAAAATAACTCTACCGGCTTCCAAGCCCGGTAGAGGATCCAGTCACAAACTATTTAAGAAGTAAACAATATGCAAACTAGTTTATAATGGATATGACTGTGTAAGTTTGTGAGGTGTGATCTCAGATATTCAGATATGCAAATGTTAAAGTAAATCATAAATCAGAAGAATAGAATCTCAAACACAGTCATTTTTATAGTGATTCGACGATCAGTCTACTCCACTCCCGGCAGACGCACTCAACCCTTGAGTGTGCCGGATTTCACTAAGGAGGTTTCAAAGCGGTTCACCTCAAACCTAAGGTTTTAAATCAGGTTCACCTTCAACCTTTACAACCTACACTGAGGCTGACTGTTTATGCTTTCATGAGCAAGGGTCAACACAACGCACCTACTTTTAGGCACACTGGCCAAGGATCTTCCATAAGACCATACCAGAGGTTTCTACACGGTTCACCTCAAACCCGAGGTTTCTACACGGTTCACCTCAAACCCGAGGTTTCACAGCGGCTCACCTCAAACCTAAGGTTTTTTGCCGGTTCACCTTCAACCAAATGTTTATGCTCTCCACAGAGCAAGGGTTCACACAACACACCCACCACATACACTCCCACCAGAGGCCTCCTACAAGGGCTTCAAAGGGTGAGAACCACTTAAGACCCAATCCTACAAAGGAATGATCACAAGTGTCCTCTTGGATTCTAGATACTTACAAATAAGTTAATGAGTCCCGTTTAGCACAATATCGAAGATCTCCTCCTCCTTGTTGACGAAGAGTCTTCTGCTCCCTTGATCCACAACACAAAAGATGTATCGATATATAGTGACAGGTTGGGTCAAGGTTATGATGGAATCCAACTCTCTAAAGGTTTTCCTATAAGGAAGATGGAGTGGTTCTAATCATCTAAGCATTCAAGGCATCCCAGCTTAATGATTTACCATTAAGGTAGTAGCTGGAGGATCCTTGAATGCGGAAGTTTATTCCCCAATCCACTCTATTGAATATCAATGGTAAGGGTAGATTGGAGGATGAACTCCCCTGAGAGAAAGAGCTTTGGGTATATGATTTAAGGTTAAACACTCAAAAGTTCTCTCTACTTTCTCTCTCAACTATAAAGACAAGTCTCTCTTTAAATAGACAAAAGGTTCCAACGGATATAAAACGGTCACATTTATGACAGAGTTCGATATCATCGAGCGGTGTTGATATCATCAAGCGTATACTCTCGATAGCATCGACAGTTCGCTCAATGACACAAACTCAAATGTCATACGCTTTTGAAATCATTTGCCAACTGGTCGAGGGTATCGATACTCGTGTCGATGTCATCAGATTTCGAACTCCGATTCCATCGATATAAAGATCGATTCCTCGACATTTGAAAAATAAGAGAGACTTGACTTGAAATATTTTGGGTTTTTAAGATATGAGCGAGGGTCAGCCGATGTCATCGGAATTTGCATATCAATGTTATCGAAGGTAGTGTCAATGGGATCAATAAATCCTATAGATTTACCAATAAGCTCGCTGGACAGATTGTGTCCAAACTTAATCCAATCGACTCTGCCAAGATATCATCGATATATGAATGTTGATTTCCTTGAATGGTCTCCAATCAAAGTTAATACTAACCTGAAATATTTGTTGGAAGAAATGCGCACCCCCGAACGATATCATCTATGGACTTCCGATCTTATCGATATTTGATTTCAAATCATATCGGGAGAAGCATCGATATATCGAAGGAATTTGAAATTTTCTTTAAAAAAAACAAGGGTGCTGAAAATCTGTCTGTCGATGATATCGAGTCAACTTCGATAGACTCGAGATTTTGAATATCGATGATATCGATAGGTGTATCGATACATTGATAATTCGTCCAGATATGTTTTAAGGTTGCTGGACATATTTGGTTCTCTTTTCGATGGTATCGATGGAGAATTGAGGACTCGACAGAGCAGGTCGATCATATCAAGATGTGTATCGATACAATCGACAGGGCAAGAAAACTTAGAGAATTTTCCTATTTTGAAAAATGTTTTCTTACCCAAAAACCCTATGTTGTTCTAGTTTATTTTTTAAGGGTTTTAATATACCTGGTGATTTAGGACAAGGAATGTGAGGCTCAGATTTACCTGTGGCGAGCTTGCACACATCCGGTTGAGGCAGACGCTTGAATTGATCTTTCTATCAGGCTCTGTAGATGAACTGACTCAACACTCACACTAATTGACAAACCAGGGCACTTTCACACACTGCAAAAATCAGTGGAGGATTGAATGTCTACGGTTGAACCCGTTTGGGGTCACAGAAGTTCTGGATCAATATGAAATTTATTTTCCTCTTAATTCAGGTCTTTGTGACCTTGTGAATAGATTGGATGGAAAATAAACGTTACGGTGGGACCCACCTTGATGTATGTACTAAACATCCACATTGTTCATCTGATGGGCCCTTTGAATGTGCAGGGCCCACCCTAATATAAGGCCCATGTGATGTATTTGTGGCCTATTTGGCTAGGCCCAATATGATGTATTTACGGCCCATTTGATGAGGCCCGATTGATGTATATTGGCCCATATGTTAAGGCTCATGTGATGTATTTGTGGCCTATTTGGCGAGGCCCATGAGTGAGGCCCGATGTAATATATATGAGGCCCATGAGTGAGGCCTGATGTAATATATATGAGGCCCATATGGTGAGGCCTGATATGATGTATATGTGGCCCTTGAGTGAGGCCCATGGTGATGTATATTAGGCCCTTGTGTGAGGCCATGGGCCCACTATATGTTAGGCTCTATGTGGGTCACTCCTTGGGAGCAATGTTGGTTAAATGTCTACATTGATGGGTAATGATGGTTAAATGTCCACATTGTGACCTTCCCTTAGGTTTTGTTTGGCCCATTCACATCCTTCTCTAAGTGGGTTGACCCTAATCATTGGACCCCATTGATATATGCATGACCCATCTATTCATAATGGGACAACCCATAATGTTAGGCTCACATTTATTGTTAGTAGGATTGTTTTAATCTTGGAGTCCATCTATGGACCCCGCCTTGTATATAGGCCAGTTATCGATACCAATTACGAGCATGCTTAGCATAGTATTATGATACATGCCCATATGCATCATTTGCATGCTTGTGATGAGACGTGATTGACCATTGCATATGCTTTCGGGCAAGTTGTTTTAGGACTCCCTGATAAGCGGTGTTGTCCCTCATGACGCAAGGTACGCACAGGATTAATGCATGACTGGATTGTATGACTCATGCATCTTACATTGTGTGATGTGATTACTATATGCCTTAGCGACATCAGGGCCGTGGCCTTCAAAGGCACATCATGGAGGGCCGGATTGAATACTAAAAATATTGTTATTAGCATCGAGGCGCTATAAATGTCCCTGGATGAAAATCCCTAAATCTGATGGTACCAAAGGATGACTCCAACATCGAGACCGAGTGGATACAGGAGCGCACGAAAGCCGTAAACCAGTAGGCCGCATCTCCCACTATTTCGTAGTTGGTTAGAAAGGGGTGTGACCTTACCCGCCTAAGTGAGGGGGCAATATCTAGGTTGAGTTTGGCCAGCTTGAGGAATGGGTCCGCTATCGATGAGCCAGGCCCAATATTGGTAGGCAGATAGTAAGGTCTCTTCCACTTACCCAGTTGTGCACTCGGATAGGGCGGCAAGCTGGCGTAGAGTGTATTAGACCACGGTGATTGTCCAGAGTGAGATATGTACTGATATTTAATGCTCTAGTGATGAGATGTATAGTTATGTGGATTCAGATGAGGACTAGCATGCGTGTATTGCATCTCGCATATGATATTCAGCTATATAGGCCTTGCATCGCATGACCTTGGTATGGCCAACATCATTCATGCATTGCATTGCATGGCTTTGATATGGTCGATAGCATTCATACCTTACGTCGCATAGCCTTGGTACGACTAATAGTAATCATGGACTTACCAGCATATTTCCACATTACTTTAATATTGTATACTTGACATGCACACACTTACACCACCCTCTAAGCTTCTCGTAAGCTTATACACGACCGTTGCATTCAGGTGACGCTAGGATGCTGCAGCAGCCTTGAGATTGGAGCGTACGGCGGACTTCTGGAGCTTCCGATTTTGTTATTGTAATTCCTTTTATGCATTATACCTTAAAAGTTTTTTTATAATAATGGATTTTGTGATGGTGTTCTAGTTATTATTTACGGGTTATGCTTATAGTTATGCTTATTACGAATCAAATTCCTGTTCGAAATCCTCCTTATATGATCCCAGGATCGGAACCTGGTATATATGAGTGTCGGGAGTTGAGAATGGGGTACTACGGAGACTATCGACGCCGGATTCAGCGATCAGGAATTTTGTGAGCCCGATTTTCAAGTTTGGGGCATGACATCTCCATTTAACGCATGGTGGTGTACGGTGGAAAGAATAATACATTAGATACGTCATCTAAAGATTAGGCAAATGAAGAGAATGATAAGTGGTTGATCATTTATTACTTGAGAAAGCTTATCACATTTCTCATCATTCTTTGCCCAGTGACAAGAAACATGAGGGGTGGTGTTTGTACCAAAATATTACAAATCAGATCAATGTTGTAGATTATAACAGGTGGCACATACGGTATCTATAAGGCACGCGTTGAGCAGACAACTTCTTTAAGAAGCCTTAGCTTTACAAATATATCTATATGAGGACGGATGATTGTTATCACCACATCAGCTATGGAATGTGTTCCAAAACTACACCGTGATTTTTAAAAAAAAAAGTGTAATTACTCTTTCCATTTGGTTGCACAACATGATGCCACATTAGACAATTGGTTATTCTCCCTCTACTTAAAAATTCTATATAAAAAGAAGATTGATTCGAGATAAATACCCGAGATCTTTTTCCGTATGACTGTAATGATTGTTGCACCTTTCGAAAGTCCTTAGTTGTCAAGGCAAAAATAGTTCATATGATAAAGAGCCATGACCTCTACAAGTCACCTAATTAACGAGCATGTGGTTAGCTAATAGATGGTTGATCAGTCGATGGATCAACTGTTGTATTTTGTTTTAAAATAATATTAAATTTTGATTTTCAAATTTTCGGTTTCCCTCCACATTTGAAAGTTTTGGTATTTTTGGATTGTGGGTTTTGTCCCACATCGGATTTGACAAAGTAAATTCTCTTGTATATAAGATAGGCTTTTTGCCTTGGGCTTGAACCCCTTTTAGGGGGCATATGAATTTGGTCCTGTGGGGGGCTATGCCAATAGCTCTAATCTGTGTCATTGACTACACATGTGGGCGCACCGAGCCGAGTCGTGTCGTGCCGTGCTATGCCGAGCCGAGTTCAAGTCTGAGTCCGAGTATATGTCCGTGTTTGTGTCCGTGTGCGTATGCGCGTGCGCGATGCGACGCGACAAGACGAGACGAGACGAGACGGGACTGGCTAGGCTGGGTGTGGGTGCGGGTGCGGGTGCGGTGTGAGTGTACTCGTGTAGATGTGTGTGTATGAGTACTCACGGGACTTTATTAGCAAGAGTGTACTCGTACATGCGCCTTTTCGTTTTAAACTAGAGAGATGTATCAGTTCCAGTTGGTCGCACCTGTTGGGTTTAAACCCAACAGACCTAACCCTTTGTAAATGGTGCTTATGCATCACTTCAGAGTCTATATAAAGACTTCTGATTTATGTTTGCAAATACAAACATCCTTCTCTTATAAAACACTCTCTAATATTCGGTTTTAAGTATTTTGATTGTTGAGTTCGTCGCTGAGTCAACTCAGCACTTTCGGGTTAAACTGCAAGTGGTTCGAGCCCGTGTACAGTGAGTACACCGCTGGGACTGGGTTATAGTCGTTGTATCCTAGAGGTCGATTGCTCTGGAAATCTGTTACACTTGGGACATTGTCCAAGGGGAGCAAATTCGATTTCAAGCCGAGTGACTCAGTCACGCCTCGACTCAATTCAATAAGTCCTCTTTCTCAAAAAAATTATTTACTTTTTTGGTTCTCGATTTTAATAATTTATTTAATTCAACCAAATATTTCAACAATCTTGAAATCGAATTGTTGAATTATATAGACTATGGCTACAATAACAGTAAATGCTTCTGCTGAGTTAGCCAAAATCGAACCGTTTGCTGGATAATGCTTTAAACGGTGGAAACAGAAACTGATGTTTGCATTGACCACCCTTAAGGTTTCATACATACTATCTGAATAATTTACTATAGATCCAGCAAATCAAACTGAAGTAGCAGATGAAAATAATTGCAAAAACTATACTCTAAACTCTTTGTCCAACTAATTATATGACGTGTATGCTTCTTATGAATCTGCTAAAGACATATGGACTGCTTTAGAAAAGAAGTACATATTGGAATATGCAGGTGCTAAAAAATATGCAATTGCTAATTTCCTTCATTATAAAATGACAAACGATAAACTTGTCACAAATCAGATTCATGATTTTCAAAATCTAGTTCACAAACTGTCCACTGAAGGAATTAAGTTGGATGAAGTGTTTTTGTCAGGAGTGCTAATAGAAAAGTTACCACCTCTTGAAAAGAATATAAGAATAGAATGAAACATAAAAAGAACGGTGTTTCTTTATAAACCACTATCGTACACATACGAAGAGAGGAGACCAATAGAATAAGGGATCAAAAAGAAAATAGAAATGAGATATATTCAAAAGCGAATCTTGTGGAATCAAGTCGTACAAATAATAAGAAAAAGGGCAATTGTCATAACTGTGGCAAACCTGGACATTACGCAAATGAATGCAGGTTAAAAAAGAAGAATGCAAACAATCGATTCAAGAAAAAAGAAAATTTCTACAACTATGGAAAACCTATGCATTATGTTAAAACCTACCGGCTTAAGAAAAACAAAGATAAGCAGTATGCTAATCTTAAAGAAACAGGCAATGAGTCTGACATGGTAGTAGCTGTGGTGTCAGAAGTCTTCCTTGTAAACAACTTGGAGTGGGTACTAGACACTGGTGCAACTAGGCACGTGTGAAAGGAACGTAACATGTTTACCTCCTACCAAGTATCAGGAGTTGATGAACAAGTATTCATGAGTAATAGTAGAACATCTCCAGTTGTAGGGAAAAGCAAAGTACTTCTAAAACTCACTTCTGAAAAAACTCTAATGTTGAATGATGTCTTACATGTGCCTGACATTAGAAGAAACTTGGTCTCTGGTTCGCTCCTAAATAAGGCTGCTGTCAAGTTAGTATTTGATTCAGATAAGCCTGTAATGATTAAGAATGGAACTTTTGTTGGTAAGGGATACTGTAGTGATGGTTTATTCATTGTAAATGTATCAAATGATAATAATAAGAACACATCCAGTTTTGCTTATATCGTTGAATCTTTTTATCTATGGCATAGTAGATTAGGTCATGTGAATGTAGTATCTTTGAAGAAAATGAAAAGATTAGGTTTATTACTTAATATATCTAATGAGGAATTCGATAAATGTGAAACACATGTAGAATCAAAATTCATTAGAAAACCCTTTAAACGAATAGAAAGATCATCTGTTCTATTAGAATTAATACACAATGACTTAGGTGATTTTAGAAATCACATGTCTAGAGGTGAAAAAAGATATTACATAACTTTTGTAGATGACTACTCTAGGTTCACTAGAGTTTATCTGTTAAGAAACAAAGATGAAGTTTTAGATGTTTTTCTAAGTATAAAATTGAAGTTAAAAATCAATTAAATATAAAAATTAAAAGACTTAGAACAGATAGAGGAAGTGAATATGAATCTTCTCAATTTAGAAAATTATGTGAAAAAAGTGGAATAGTTCACGAAACTACAGCTCCTTATACACCATAATAGAATGAAATAGCAGAACGTAAGAATAAAACTCTAAAAGAGATGATGAATGTCATGTTAAACAGTTCAGGCTTACCCTCAAATATGTGGGGAGAAGTAATTTTATCTGCTTGTTATATCCTAAATAGAATTCCTTCTAAATCTTCTGAAAAAACACCTTATGAACTTTAGAAGAATCATGTTCCTAGTTATAGATATATTAATGTGTGGGAGTATCTTGCTAAAGTAGTATTACCTGAAACTAAGAAAAGAAAATTAGGCCCTAAAACAACCGACTGTGTATTTATAGGTTACGCACAAAATAGTGCAGCCTACAAGTTTCTAGTTTTAAAAACTAAGGATAATATTCTAGATTCTAATACAATTATAGGAGCTAGGGATGCAGAGTTCTTTGAGAACTTATTCCCTATGAAATCTAAATCTATAGGAATAAGGGAAGTTAATGAATCAAATATCGCGTCTACTAGTAAAAGTGCTTGCAAGAAAGTAGTAGAAGAGATACAACCAAGAAAAATTACTAAAACTAGAAGAGAAACTAACCTAGGATATAGTTTTTTCACCTTATTAATAGAAGACGATCCTACAACTTATACAGAAACGATTAACTCTCCAGATGTAACCTTTTGGAAAGAAGCAATAAATGATGAGTTGGAATCTATTATATCTAATAACACTTAGGAACTTATAAACTTACCACCTGAAAACAAACCAATAGACTGTAAATGGGTGTTTAGAAAGAAACTAAAACCAGGAGAGACTACTGATAAGTTTAAGGCTAGGTCGGTAGCAAAAGGCTTTAAACAAAAGGAAAGAATAGATTACTTTGATATATATTCCCCTGTAACTAGGATTACAACTATTAGGGTCTTAATAGCGATAGCCTCCATACATAAACTGGTGGTACACCAGATGGACGTTAAAACGACTTTCCTAAATAGAGACTTATAAGAAAAAATATATAGAGAGCAACCTGAGGGTTATACGATATCAGGGAAAGAAAATAAAGTATGTAGACTAATTAAATCACTATATGGTTTAAAACAGACTCCTAAACAATGACATGAAAATTTTGATGGTGTTTTAAAATCAAATGGTTATCATATAAATGATGTAAATAGATGTGTATATAGTAAAATTTCTGAAAATGATTATGTTATTATATACCTTTATGTTGTTGATATGCTTATTTTTGGAACTAATATTAAATTACTTAATGCAACTAAGAAATTTTTGTCATCTAAGTTTGACACGAAAGACTTAAGCGATGCTAGTGTAATCTTGGGTATTTAAGTAACCAGAAAAGATGATGTTATTATATTATGACAATCTCATTATATTGAGAAAATATTGAGGAAGTTTAACCATTTTGACTGTTTACCTATCAGTACTCCTTATAATTATAATATGACTCTCATGAAGAATATAAAAAATAGTGTGTCTCAACTAAAGTATTCCAGAATAATTTGTAGCCTCATGTATCTAACAAACTGCACTAGACCATACATAGCTTTTGCAGTGGGAATGTTAAGTAGATATACACATAATCTTGGAAAAGAGCATTGAAATGCCTTGTCTAGGAGTTTGAGATACCTAAAAGGGAGTATAGTCAATGGTTTACATTAGAATGGTTATCCTGCTGTATTAGAGGGATATAGTGATACTAACTGGATCAGTGATTCAGATGAGACAAAATCCACTAGCGGATATGTCTTCACTTTGGGTGAAGAAGCAGTCTCTTGGAAGTCTACCAAACAGACATGTATCGCTCGGTCGACTATGGAATCTGAGTTTATTGCCTTAGAAAAGGCTGGATCAGAAGCTGAGTGGCTTAGAAATCTGTTAGCTGATACACCATTGTGGTCAAAGCCTGTGTCGACCGTGTCTATTCATTGTGACTGTCAAGCAGCTATAGCAAAAGTAAATAGTAAAATATATAATGGAAAGAGCAGGCATATTAGACTCAGACATAACATAGTGAAACACATATTGCGTGATGGAGTCATATCTATTGACTTTGTGAGGTTAGAAAAGAATCTGGCAGATCCTCTGACCAAAGGACTATCTAAAAGGTTAGTCAATAATACATCAAAGGGAATGGGGCTGAGCTTAATATATGAGCTGCCAGTGTCGGCAACCTAACCTATACAAGTGGAGATCCCATGAAATAGGTTCAATGTGTAAATAACAAGACATGAGTTAGACGATTGTACTGAGTTATATGAGCCCCTTTTATGGTGTACAGTGCGAGCAGCAACGTAAAAATATGAGTTTTTAGAACTCTTAATGGGTTCATAGTCATATATTTGGTGATGTATACAATTACTGCATACACTTGATGGAATTCACCTATATGGGTGAGGAGGTGGAGGCCGCTTCCTATGAGAATCTACGTGAATTCTCTAGAGCACTCATGAAATCCAGGTAATGGTGTATGGCCGAAACGCACCGAACCGCAGAGTCACTTATAGAGGAAGAGTTGTGTGAGTGACATGTACTTGCGATCTATATTAAAATGATTTAGGTTCAAGACTATGGTGTCACTTGATTCCTGTAGACCTGTCTTGCTACTTTAATTGTAACACCCTGAAAATCGGGGGTCGAGCATAAACTCAACTCCCGAGTTCCAATGCATCACTTATGCAACAAAATGAATGATGATTGAATGTTGACTGTATTAGAGTAGTGAACATGAGTAAAATTAAACTAAAACAGCATATCATACTCCAGAGACAATTAAATTGCAAGCAGAAGACTGTGATAGATAGATAAAATATATAAACTGTGGTGAGCCTCCAGAGTGTGATAACGTTACCAGGTTAAATAATTACAAGTACAATTCTAAAATATACCAAATGTGTAAGGTCCTCTAGTCAATATCCCTATAACCTCGTCGATCAAGACACGTGTAAGACTCGTATCTTAGATCGTACCGTTCCGTAGGTTCCCGCGGTCTTTTCAGTCGAATTCTGGCAACCTTCAACCCTTAACCGGCATTGCACGCGACCTTGATTCACACGTCGTTAATCTGATTCGACTCAACCCGAGACTTGTACCATTACGACCGCACCGTCGCCGCGGTTCCGATGCCGCGACTCGCGCGCCGAGGCGATACTCTGACCAGGAGATGTGGGCCGCGTTCGGTGCGAGGAAAATGCCGCGCGTTGCTAAACCCAAGAGAATCTCAACGAGATGTCACATCAATCAACCATCAATCAATCTCATCAAATCAAGTACACATCACCTTTTCACCCTTCTCCAAGCAACTCCAAAGTCAAAAGTTTCTTACAAAGCCTATACCTCTCTTACACCTTTTACCCCAAAAGTCAAAAAGAGCCGCTTACACCCATCACCACCACATCCATCACCCATCTCTCCCTTTACAAGTCTCTCTCTCTCTCTCTCTCTCTCTCTCTCTCTCTCATTTTTCAAAACACTTTACAAACAACCCCAAAACCCTCCATACGTATGAGCCTCTCCCTCTCTTTCAAAGCTCCAAGTGTGGCCCACCTTTCCATCCCAAAATCTCCCATCCTAGCCATCCATTCCTCATCTCCTCCATTGGAATCGAAGCTAAGGAGCTAAGGAACCCATAGGAGCAAGAAGATCGAACGGTGGGTGCTTGATAAGAGTAGTTTTTCATGTTTTTTAAGATGGGCCAAGTGAGGCCAACCGATCAATGGTTTAAATCTCACTTAGGACCCTAAGATGTGGCCGATGGCCCACTAGGATAATCATGATCATTCCACGATGGGCCATTCTCCATGGACCCCATCATGATGTTTATTTTTCTTCTATACCTAGGGTCATCTAGACCGTTCATTTTAGTGGAGAAGGGACATCCACCGTTGGATTTTTGATTTAATGGGCTCATGTGTAATAGGACCCACTTGATGTATGATTGGTTGCAAGGGAGGGCCCATAGTGTCGGGGCCCCTCCATCACGCGTGTCCCACCCTCTACCTCTCTCTCTCCCCCTTTCTTTTATGTTTTGTGTGATGATTTGGCCGTGTGGCCCACTTGGATGGACCCCACCATGAAGTATGTATTTAACCCAAGTCACTTGTAGTTGGGGCCCACTCTATATGTGTTGGATTGACAACATCCATCATCAGGCGGCCCACCTGAGTAGGCCTACTTCGAACTGCAAACCATCCAGCGTCCCTGGACGCTGGACGTCATTTGGAAAACACAAATATAAGCTTGGTTCATGCTCTTGTGTGGACTACTTATATAGGCCCCACGTTGATATATGTGTTCAATTCACGCCATCCATCCTATTCCCTGCCTCGTTTTAGGCGTTGAGCCGAAAAATGAGGTTCATCCAATCATCAGGCGGGCCATACCATAGGAAACTGTGTTTCATATCGTTCAAAGCTTTTAGGGCCCACCTTGCTTTATCTACACTCCAAAAATGTCGAACATTAGACTTGTTTTGTGTATTTTAAGCCGTAGAATCTGTTGGACAGTGTGGATTTACCTAAAGCGGGCCCCACAGGTGTTTTTTTTCAAAATAATAATAATAATAATAATAAAAGGGCCCCATTGATAGCGTTCGCTTTCAAAAGACAAACAGAGACGTGCTGATGCAGCGTGCGGTGGCGATGACGAAGGTTGTGACCACCCACGGCTCTTGCCGTAGGCCTCACCATGATGCTTATTTGTCATCTGAACTATTTATTTGGTGGGCCACCTCCTTAGGTGGGTCCCCTCCAAAAATCAGCTCGATCCAGATCTCGGGTGGCCCACACCACAAGAAAACAGCGGTGATTGAACTCTACCATTGAAACCCTTTCTGGGCCCACTGAAGTCTCGGATCAAGCTGACATTTGTTTTTACCCCTCATCTGGGTCTGCTTGACCTTATTGACGGTTCGGATGGCTTATAAACATTTCGGTGGGCCCCCACGTGGAGCCCACATGATTTGCATGTTTTGATCCCACCGTCCGTTGGATGGTGGAGCCCACTGTGTTGTGCGTGGGTGCACGCGTGTGTGCTGGTGGAGCCCACTGTGTTGTGCGTGGGTGCACGTGTGTGCTGGTGGGTGTGTACATGGGTGCGTGCGTGGGTGCATGCGTGTGTGTGCGTGGGTGTGTGCGTGGGTGCGTATGTGTGTGTATATGTATATATTTGTATATATATTTATATACATATATTATTGTGTGTGTGTGTGTGTGTGTATATATATATATATATATTATTGTATATATGTATATATATTATTGTATATATATACAAATATATATTATATTATATTAGGTAATATATCTTATGATGGACCCTCATGTGGACCCCCCACCATGATGTATATGTTACATTCAATCCGCCCATCCATTTTGAAAGCTCATTTTGGGCATGAGCTTAAGAATGAGCCAGATCCATAGTCCAAGTGGACCCCACCTTGGCATGTTTTGAGGTCCATCTTAATGTATTTGTGGTAGATCATTGGGGCCCACTTTGATGTGGATGTAAGGCCCATGTCATTAGGCCATTTGATGTATTTTAAGACCCATAAGACTAGGCCCATTCGATGCATTCTAAGGCTCACGGGTTATGACCCATTGCAATGCGCATAAGGCCCATTGGTGCGGCCCATTGATGTGGCCCACTTAACGAATGAAAGGCCCATATGGTATGGCCCATTTGATGTATCTAAGGCCCAATGGGATGAACCTAAGGTCCATTGCAATGTGTAACCCCAACCTGGATCATGTAATGATGTTTACGACGGGCAATGCCTTGGGAGCAATGTTGGTTTGACGTCCACATTGTCGAATAATGTTGGTTAAATGGCCGCATTATGATTCTCCCTAGGGCCCATTGTTAGGCCCATACTTGTAGGCCGTCTAGGCCCATCTCCTTATGAACAACATCTATTCCATATAACATGTTTAGTATAGTCCCATGATTCATGATTATACGCATCATATGTATGCTAGGTATGAGAAGTGACTGATCATAACATATGCCTTCGGGCAGATTGTTTAGGGGCTCCCGGTTAGGCGGTGTTGCCCCACATGAGCGCACGAGACGCGCAAGATTGTTGTATGACTGGATAGTGTGATTCATGCATTCGCATCGTGTGATATGGTTACTGTACGCCCTAGCGACATCAGGGTCGTAGCCTCCACAGGCATATCGTGGTTGGCAGGATTGGATACCGAAAATCTTGTTCTACATGGGGTGCTATAGATATCCCTGAGTGAAAGTCCCTAAACCCTTATGGTACCAAGAGGTTGCTCCAAGGTCTAGACCGAGTGGGTGCAGGAGCGCCGAGTGCCGATTACAGACGGCTGCGCTTTCCACTGTGTCATGGTCGGTTGGAAGGGGGTACGGCCTTACCCGCCCGAGAGAAGGGGGCAATGCTAGGCTGAGTCTGACCAGCTCGAGGAATGGGTCCGCTATCGACGAGCCGAGCCCGATATTGGCAGGCGGGTAGTGAGGTCTCTTCCACTTACCTTGTTGCGGGCGATGGGGTGGCAATTTGGTTTAGAGTGTACTAGACCCCGGTGATATCCCAGATTTTGAGCTGTACTGATATATGGACTTAGATGAGGATTTGTATGCTTGACTTGCATCTTGCATCACATAGCCTTGGTACAGCCGACACATTCATGCCTTGCATCGCACAGCCTCGGTACGGCTAATGGTATTCATGGATTCACCAAAGATGTTCCGCATTACATTACTCGATATCGCATATCCGCATTACTACCTTGCACACACACTTTCACCACCCTCTAAGCTTTCTATAAAGCTTATGCACGACCCTAACGCGTTGCGTGTGTGACGCGAGGATGCAGTCAAGGCCGAGGCGGAGCGCAGAGCAGATCTTTTTGGAGCCTTTTGTCTATCATCATTGTATTTCCCTTTATGCTCATTGTACTTGTAAAGTTTTTTATCATAGTGGAAATGTGATGGAGTTTTTGGTTGTTGTTTGTGGGTTATGCCTTTGGTTATGCTTATTATGAACTAAACCGATATTGAAAATCCTCCTTGTAGCATCCCAGGTTCAGAACCTGGCGTATGGGCCCTGGGAGCCGAGAATGGGGTTTTATGGAGGCTGTCGGCGCCGGATTCGGCGATCGGAAATTTTGTGAGCCCGGTTTTCGAGTTTGGGGCGTGACAACACGGCTCACTTGAAGCCGTCAGCATACAGCATACAGGAACAAGCAGCGTTGTCTTCATAATGGTCCAGCTCCGCCTCAGGAGTAGCATCGCCATCTGCAATCAGACAAAGTCTGGTGGGTGTTCGGAACACTGTCCCGTAACGTGGGAGTGAGTGATCAACTCAGTGGAACAATAAAGCATAGGTTAACATGTTATCAATGCAGTCAAGCAATAATGATAAAGCAGTATAATCAAACAATTCTAAATACTCTTATTAATGCAAGTATGAATGTAGTCATGATGTATGCCCTCACCACACACTCCCTAGTGTGACACCATCTTACGTTCGCGGCATGTTTGCATTCCTCAGTGCTCCATATCTTCCAGGCACATGCAATGCAAGATGAGCATGATTACCGAGTTGTTATTAGTCCATTTCAAACAGCAGTATTGGGAAACTAAGGTACCTCCCTTGTATCATTCCCAAACATGATCCATTCTAGGGTCGTCAAACCTAGATAATCACATATGATATTATGGTTCAAGAGGCATCGCGAAGGCATCGCGAAGGGCTCGTCACCCGTCAGCACGGATACAGATCTCACCGTATACGGCTCAATTGCTCGCCGTCAGCTCGAATACAGGTCTCACCATACTCGGCTCAATCGCTGGCCGTCAACTCGAATACAGGTCTCACCGTACTCGGCTCAACTTATGCTCTAGTTGCTGCGAAGGGCTCATCGCCAATCACAGACTTCAGAGTATACTCGAAAACAGTACGAAGGACTCGTCGCCCATCAGCACGAATACAGGTCTCACCGTATTCGGCTCTTGCCGTAGGTGTTGACAGCTCGAATACAGTGTCTCATACCACCGTATTCGGCTCACGAGTCCGGTTGCTCAATGGTCACTACGGGGAGGCACGTGGCCCCAGCGTAGGTCGACAGCTCAACCACGGTGTCTCATACCACCATGTCTAGCTCATGAGTCTTAGAGGATCGAGGTACCATAGTTAACGAGATTTTCACTGGTAAGTTTGGTACCCTAGGTTCAAGCAGTAGCGTCCAAACATGGTGAACATACATAAGACAGATCGGGTTACTTGACGAGCTCGACTAGCACGAGCGCCTGTTGAGTTGTACGATATGAAGTGCATAAGCACTTCGTGTGGCCTAACCACTGCCGACAAGCAACACACAACTCGGGTTCGTCAAACACGTCCTACGTGGTGAATGAATCTCAGCCACGAATTCGGTCCCATTACCGACTGTCTAGACCATACAATAGCCTCAATCACATTCAATTGCAGATAGGTAAAGCAGTAATGGATCAAGATTCAAATCATACAATCAAAGTCTGGTATTATCTATTTAGGGATGCCAAGGTTGTTGCACGGAATTGTTACACCACTCCCCCATCACCCATGACGGATTATACAACGTAAACATGAATTTGAACATATGCATTACATAGATAAAATCATACAATCAGTTGAGCATGTTATGAAGTACAACACAAGCATGAGTTTGTACATATTCAATTCCTAATCACACAGATATCTAAAGGAAGCATACACATAGTTACAGGAATTGAGAATCATATCTCAATGCCCTTATACATTACAATTTACTAACTATTACTCATTTAACATTTCAACAAACACTTTAGACTACCTACATCAACATACATGACATATGTTGATCACATAGGTATTAGGCCAAATCCTTTCACTAGGGAGTTGCCCCAATTACAACACGCGTGCGCCCATGACGGATAGTCATGGCGGTGAGAATCCAAGTTCCATATTCATTCAATCGTTTCCACAAACACTTGGGCTACACATTTTAACATATATAGCTTATAGTGGCGGTGGCGTGATTTAGGGCAAATCCTTTCGCTAAGGGGTTGTCTAGCACACCTCAATCATGTTTCATACATATGGCAGGCACAAATCATGAATCCATATTTACTTAGTCATTTCAACAAACACTTAAACTACACACTTTATAACATGCACAACGTATGTTGAGAAAACATGTATTAGGGCTAATTCGTTCACCCAGAAGTTAATACTAGTAAATCTAGCATACATATACAACAGTAAATCATGGCCAATACAATTCCAAATTTTATACATATACGGTATTTTTTAAAATACACTATTTCGCAAATCATGTATTATGGCGAGTCCTTTCGCCAACTAAGTATTTTATCCATATATATTATATTCATACAACAAATAATCATGGCAAACACATTTCCAAAATTTATACGTATACGGTATTTTCTACAAATACCTAGAGTATGTAAAATTCCATAATCTTCATCTTTAATCGAAACGGAAAACAGACAGCACTTTGTACATGTGCAATTGCATGCAGATCATGAATCTATCATTAACTGACATTGAAAGCGTTGAAAACCATAACCTATACATCTAAAGTCCGCACCTTTTGTCGTAGAATCGTAACGGAGTCGATAGGTTTGCTAAGCTTTCGTATTCGGCAGTTTGGAAATTATAGAATGAAATAGGTTAGCTATTTCATAACCTCCAACTATCAACACCCCAAATCAGATTAGGGTTAGGGTTTCTTACCTAGAAACGGAGAATCTAGAAAAATGATTAGAACGGAGTGGTGGAGCATGGATAACGGGGAAGAAAGGGCGGGAGACTCTCCCACATCTCCTACACTTTCTCTCTCTTTTCTCTCTCAAATCTCAAATTCGTATAGCTGTGAGAGAGAGGGTTCTAAGGTCCTTATATAGCCTAAAAACACACCAGAATAGACTTATGGTCAAGGTATACTTGGGTTATAACCAAAGCGACCATTTTTTAGCTCAACGGAGGACTTCTGGCGGCCCCTTTTCTGTGTGCGGTCGGACTTAAGCTCACTAACGCTAGATCTATGTTTAGTCAAGTTTTCGTTTCAGTCGGGATTCCAGATCACGCGTGGCGGACCATTTTCAGTTCAACGGTCAGTGGATCTCGATCGAAGATTCCGAGTACATGGATATGTTTATGAAATTTTTCCTAATCCGATGGTGTATTTGGGTCAGATTCTAACGGTCTGATTGCCTAAAACTGATCCGCAAGCGACAAGTCTCAGATTACTATTTGAGATATTTATTTTTAAAGAAAATCAAGTATTCTCACACTCACACGCTCCGGACTCAAGCGAACAGCCGTGGGACACTGTCTGGATTTGATTTCCGAGATGGTTGTCAAGCCCAGCGTAGCGGTCCTAAGTCCTTAACTTCGTATTACTCGGACTTCCGATGTGCGGTCCAGATCTGATACGGAGGTTTAAGATGCTCGAGAGCAAATAGGGTAATGAGATTGATCCTAGATTTTAGGGTAACCTAGCGACAATGATTCTACAAGTTTTGGGTCTTGCAGATCATATTTAAAGTGGATCAAGTGGATTTCGTAGCTAATCTAGTTTAGCACTTAGTTAACTTTGTCAAATTTCTAAAGAATTTAGTCCTGTAAGATTTCTATCTGAGGTGGTACCTAGGCCTTTGTAGTTTGTACATAAGGTGATCCAAACTATATTACTTAGCTAGTTTAATATAGTAACTAGGGTGAAAGTACTTAGAAAAATTAAAAGATCAAGGTGGTGAAGGGTGGAATTTGTGAAGGAAATGGGTTCAAAAGCTGCTTTAGATTTTGGGATTGAGTTCTAACAGGTTAATAAGGTGTTAGGATTGACCCATTGCCTAAGGACGTCTAATTCCAGATTGGCAAAAATCCGGGATGTTACACTAATGTCGGTTCAAGTTTATGGTGACACTGGCACCATTGCACAACTATTACGCTTTAATCCGAAAGAGTTTTATTTTAAAACATGTGGGGGATTGTTGTATTTTATTTTAAAATAATATTAAATTTTGATTTTCAAATTTTTGGTTTCCCTTCACATTTGAAAGTTTTGGTATTTTTAGATTGTGGGTTTTGTCCCACATCAGATTTGATAAAGTAAATTCTTTTGTATATAAGATAGGCTTTTTGCCTTGGGCTTGAGCCCCTTTCGGGGGCATGTGAATTTGGTCATGTGGGGGGGCTATGCTAATAGCTCTAATCTATGTCATTGACCACACATGCGCACGCACGCCGAGCCGAGCCGTGCTGCATCGTGCCAAGCCGAGCCGAGCTGAGTCCGAGTCTGAGTCTGTGTCCGTATCCATATTCGTGTGCTTGTGCGCGTGCACGACGCGACGAGACGGGACGGGACGAGACGAGACGAGCTAGGCTGGGCATGGGTGCGGGTGCGGGTGCGGGTGCGGGTGCGGTGTGAGTGTACTCGCGTGGGTATGTGTGTGTATGGGTACTCACGTGACTTTATTTGCGAGAGTGTACATGTACATTCGCCTTTTCGTTTTAAACCAAAGAGCTGTATCCGTTCCAGTTGGTCGCACCTGTTAGGTTTAAACCCAACGGACCTAACCCTTTGTAAAGGGTGCTTATGCACCACTTCAAAGCCTATATAAAGACTTCTAATTTATGTTTGCAAATAAGAAAATCCTTCTCTTATAAAACACTCTCTGATATTCGATTTCGAAGCATTTTGATTGCTGAGTTCGTCGCTGAGTCAAATCAGCACTTTCGGGTTAAACTGCAAGTGGTTCGAGCCCATGTACAGTAAGTGCACCGCTGGGACCGGGTTATAGTCGTTGTATCCTCGAGGTCGATTGCTCTGGAAACCTGTTGCACTTGGGACGTTGTCTAAGGAGAGCAAATTCGATTTCAAGCCGAATGACTCAGTTACACCTCGATTCAATTCAATAAGTCCTCTTTCTTAAAAATTTTATTTTATTTTTTGGTTCTTGATTTTAATAGTATATTTAATTCAACCAAACATTCCAACATCGGCCAAGTACCACTCTATCTAAACACCAATGGCCAACCATGATCATGGTCTAAATTGGACCTACATCTGTTCTAGCACTCCCACACAGTTGGGCACGGATCGTACATCGCGTAGCAGAAAATAACACCGACACATGTTTGGTACTCTACTAGATACTGTCAAATCTTTTTTCCTTCTTTACTTTTTAAATTCCTTCCGATAAGAGAGCGTGCTGAAAGAGATACGGTCCAAGATAGCCTGAGGTGGATGTCTGGCCTAGAAAATGATGATTGAAGTGGATATCTGGCCCACAAAATGACGATTGATGAGCCACAGCCACATGCAAAAAAGCAGTGAATTTAGATTCTTGTTTGGTCCCAACTACACTAAAAGTCACAAAGATAATAATGCACGGTGCCTTGCCTTTGCACACGGCGAGATTGCCACCCAACCGCACCGTAGGGGCTGGCACCCTTTCCCTCCCAACTAATCTCTCCACCTTCTATCTCCACATGTGTGTTCGTTACACGTGGCATATTAAAGAATAACTTAAAGAGATGCTCCGGTGCTCTTATAGCACTATCAGTGCTCCCAGTTGCATCAGTTCACTAGAAGCTCCAGTCGATTAATCTGACCTGTCCATCAAATCTAGAACACTTTTGATGGGTCACAAGCAAAAATGCACTGATGGGATGATCCAATCAATCCCTACTTAAGCTTTATTTTCTATTGCCATCCTTTCCCTCTTTGGAATCATAAGCAATCCATGATGATCTTGGACAAATAGATGGATGAGATCGTTGATTGGACCTATTTTTGTGTAGACGATCTTGACCGTCCATATCAAAGGTCATTTGTCAAATGGTTAATATTTCTCAAGTCAGGTGTGCTGTTTGCATAGTAGCCTATGAAATATGGATTGGTCATAATGAATGGTCTTGATCAATGAAGTGGACCAAGTTTCCCAATGCAACTTGGAGCCCTATAAGTTCTTGGAGAGCATCAGAGCATTTCCCAAACTTGGGAGAAAAAAAATAAAAATCATTAATTGACTGGTTAGGATATCTTGATTATTGTTATTTTACATGGATCCTCCATCCCCATCAGATCTATGTTTTGAATGGTCTGAATAGATGACATCAGTACTACATAGGAGATGATGAGTCGCCACTATTTTTTTAAATGACGCAAAAGCAAACATGTGGTTTTAGTGAATCCCTAACTGTAGGGCCACCTTGATGTATTTTGCTTACATCCATGCCGTCCATTCATTTTGACAGCTCATTTTAAGTCATGAACAAAAAAATGAAGCAGATCTAAATTTCAGATGAACCACACCACAGAAGCAGTGGTGATTGAATACGCACCGTTAAAAACTTCTTGAGGGTCACCAGAATGTTTTTTTGCCATCCAACCTGTTGATATGGTCACAAAGACATGGATGAATGGACCACAAAAATATCAGCTTGATCCAAAACTTTTGTAGCTTATATTAAAAAAAAATAATAATAAAAAATTCAATGGTCAATCACCGTTGTTTCCTGTGGTCGTCCCTTAGAATAGGATATACTTTATTTTTAATATCATGCATTAAAATAAGCTGTGAAAATGGATGGACGGCGTGGACGCACATACGTCAGGATCGGCCCCACAGGGATCCACCGAAGCAACGTCCAAAAGTAACACAGGCTTGCAGCCCAGGTATAAAATATGAAAAATGTGCAGGATCATTAGTTTATTCTTTCTGATTGTCTTTTCTCCGCACATCTGGTCCTCCACCGACGAGGGAGGCGGATTGGCTTGTGTACCACACACCACCAACCTTAGTGGTGTGTTGATGCCACCAGTTCTGGGGGGCCACCATGAGGTATGTGTTATATCCATACCGTCCGTGCATTTGGTGAGATCATTGTAAAGTTTGAACTACAAAATAAGACAAATCCAAAGATCAAGTGGACCACATTGCAGAAAGCAGTGGGGATTGAACGTCTACCATTGAAACCTTCTTAGGGTCACATAAGTTTTGCATCAATCTGGTATTTGTTTTTTAAATAGTGCGACCTTGTGAACAGATTGGATGGAAAATAAACATTATTGTGGGCCTTACGAATGTTTTAATGGTGGGAATCATTGTCCCATTGCTATTTTTGGTGTGGTCCACTTGAGCTTTAGATATGACTAGGTTTTAAGCTCATGCTCTAAAATGATCTTGCTAAATGGATGGATGGTGCGGATATAAGTAACTTTGATCTCCCTTACATTATGGGGCGAAGACGTGACCCACTCCTTTCTGCACACCAAGTATACACACCACCGAGGTCGGTGGTGTGTGGTACACCAGCTAATATGCTTCTACTAAGGAGCAGTAAAAGGTATTCACGAGTAGAGCGGCACAAGAGTCAAGTTATCTCCATCAGCTCGCGTGACTCAACTCGGAAAAGCTCGACTCGCCTCGGCTCGAAATTGGATTCAAATCAAGTCGAGTTGGATTTTGGAGTTTGAAAAAATTTCGAGCCGAGTTTGACCTTGCCCGAGCTTGACTCGACTCGGATCAAACCTCAACTCGAATCAACTCGGATCGAATCGTCTCAATGACTCAGTTATTTTGATATTGATGTTGCTTGCCTAGTGTTTGATCAAATGACTCAACGAACTATTGTTTCAGGTGCATACATTCTCTATGGGATCGGTTAGTGGCAAGGAAGGAATGGATACAAAATAAAGCACTACAAATAAATAAATATATATATATATATATATATATATTATAAAACTAACCTCATATCTTAATTTTGATGATACTCGCCGAGTGTTTGATGAAATACCTGTAAATTGCTGGTATTGTTTTGCATTATGCAAGAAATTGAATATGCACTCTATGTGTTTGAGAAAAATGTTGCATAGGCTCGAACTCTACTCAAACTGGCCCGAGCTGCTGAACGAACCGAGCCGAGCTGCCTAGTCGGTGTAGCGTCTCCATTTCATATATCCAATTATACGCACACCTAGACATATATATCTACTTCACGAGGAATATAGTAAAAAATTAAACCAAATGAATCAGTGTAACTGGTACAAGTAATTAAATTTTGGGAGACGAAATTTTGTTTAAGAGGGGTAGATTGTAACACCTCAAACTTTTCAATACCCGAGTATTGAAAGTTCTTGAGTGTTACCATGAAATTTAATTGTTGAGAATCTAGCTATCCTAACCTTACTCGGGTCAATCTAGCTATCCTAACCTTATATCTATTCTCCAACACGAATCTGATCGTTGAGAACCATCTCCATCCATATATCAAGCAATCTGACCGTTGATTTTAAGATAGGATCATCATATACTCAAATATTCTCACTTGTCCATTTTAACCAACTGCTCAGTCAAATATGCACTGCTAAATAAAGACATCTAACCGTCCACCTTGATTATGGACCACTCGATCGTAGTAAACTCGCTACTTGATCTCTACATCATCTTGTACACACATCAAGTTAAGATTCTGATCCATTCATCTTATTTATCACATATGAATATGCTTAACCCACCATCAAAACTACAATCTAAGAAACTTACACATGTGAACAAGACACTCGAATCTAACGATACATATGTTTTACCCTTTAATCACTTCAGAAACCCACCATGTGTTCTTCCATTTACAAAACTAATCGTACATATACTTATATACACCGTTAGAGTAGTAACTATCAAGTCTTCTATTTTTAACATGTCATCTGACCATCAATTATGTTGATTGATATATGTACATTCTCTTAATTAGTTTGGTGAATAATTTCTTGTTCATAATAATTTAGATATAAGTTTTTTCATAAGAATTACTTAGAAACGTGCCTACGACCATGTAGAACCATTAGATTTCTCAAAATTCTCATATCAACAATAATTATGAAAATGACATTAACCTAAACCCCTGAATTCTAGATCACATGGTTCTCATGATCAGTTTGATGTGAAATTTTATAACATGCCTATGTACTATAAAATTAACCGTACATGTCAAATTTTGGTCCTTACATCATTATAAAAGTGACCCAATTGACAAATCAACCCATTAACCGTTGATTTTGGTGTCCATCGAATGAAGAAACCTTTTGGATAGTCATAGTAGGATATTTTCATTCATATGAACGACTTGGATTGCCCATCATATGAACCAAGTGTAAAATATGAAGACCCCACTTTGGTAGTTTTTTCCTTAGGCGCGAAGTTATCCTATCACGACTATCAACTCCTTATAAATTTGAATATTTCGATTTAACTACTTCCTTCTATCCATTGCAACTCAAATTTGGACCACACTTTATTCTCATATAACTACGAGGTTATACAAAATTTAGGCCCCGATCTATGTTCCTATGTCGTTGAAGGTTGAAGCCAGTTCTTTCATTTTGGTATAAAAGGTGAAATTTTAGATTTAAGATTTTTTCATCATTGATCAACCACCAAATTTTGACCAACCGTTTGCCTATCCTGACTACACATTTCCTCCAAAATTGGGCTCTAATCATTAAGTGTGGATCATTAATTGAGATCAAGTTTGTTTTGGACAACCGTTAGGAGAATTTTCAACATATGTCAATCTAAATTTCTGATCACCAAGAAAATCATATACCCCGGCTCTACTCGATGACCCTGACACAATAGATGAATTAAATTTAAAGAAATATCGTCAAAAAAGGAAAAATCGGAGAAACTCAATCTAAGTGGGATGGGAAACACACCCCTCTCACATGCCCACTCCTTTATAACAGGAGTGTGCGTCCCCTCTTCACTCACACGCCCATACCCCCTACGTCCAAGGAGGAGAGAGAGAAAGAGAAAGAAAAAGAGAGAGAGAGAGAGAGAGAGAAAAAAAGGAGAGAAATAAAGAGAAAGAGAAGGAGAACGAGAAGCCTAGATGCCCTCTTCCTTTTCCATATGTATGGTGTTTCTTTCTTCCTCAAGCGATGTCGTGATTTATGTGAAAGTTTTTCATGTGTAAGCTTTCCTACATGGATATCTACCTAGGGTTTAGATCTAAGGCTAAGGTGAAGGATTCCTTTAAGCTTACATTAATTTGAGTTGATATGATTTTTTTTGTTCCCTCACATGCTTTGAATCCTCCCTACAAATATTTAATTTTTCATCATTAATTATTTATCCTCTGGGAATTATGGTTAAGGTGTGATGTTAATTATGCATGACCTTTTTGAATTTATGTGAGGGATTCCTTTAAGCTTACCTTAAATTAAGATGATTTTTCATGTCTTTTATATGCTTTGTTATTATACTACTATGACTCTCTTCCTGCAATTATTTATTTATCACTAACAATTATCTACTATTTGAGAATTATGATATGGTGTTAATTACGAGTGATCTTTATTATTTTTGAGACAATGGATACAAGCCTTGTCCTTGCCTTTACCAATTTTGTTGAGTTAGCCCTTACTACTCTTCTCCTTATTGGGTTGGCCATTGTCAATCTCCTCTTTGTTGAGTTTGTCATTGTCACTCTCCTCTTTGTTGAGTTAGTTATTGTCACTATCCTCTTTATTGAGTTGGTCATTGCCACTCTCCTCTTTGTTAAGTTAGCCATTGCTACTCTTTTCATTATTTTGTTAACATTGTGCTATTTACTTTTAAGGCTTAGGCATGTATTGGGATTCCTTTAAGGTTACCTTAATTTAAGTTGATATGAATTATCTTGCCTTTTACCCGTTCTCATGTTACTATAATTCTTTCTCTGTAATTGTTTAATTTACCATCAACAATTATTTACCTATTGGGATTATGGTATGATGTTAATTACGAGTTATCTTCATTATTTTTATGTGGCGCGATGGATACAAGCCCTGCCCTTACCTTTACCAGTTTTGTTGAGTTAGCCCTCGTTACTCTTCTCTTTATTGAGTTGGCCATTGCCACTCTCCTCGTTATTGAGTTAATCATTGCTACTCATCTCCTTTATTATGTTAACCTTGTGTTATTTACTTTTATGGCTTGGGCATGTGTCTTGGAATTCCAAAGCTTCCATGATTCAATGAATTTCTCTCTTTGGTGCAAGTACCATATTGGGAATCTCACTTCTAGTGATCAAATAAATATCATGGACGTAATGCGGTTTCGGTAGCGGCCCCTGGGGCGACATGTAATTTCATGTATCTTGAGTAGTGGTGCACAAATCAATGTAAGTAATTTGTAATGCATGTTACATCACCTCCGGGATTGGATGTCGCAAATAGTCATCGTCTTGGAATAACCGCGTAAATCCATGTTAAATATGGGACACACCGGCGAATCTCCGTAGAATAGGATGTGAGGCAAGCCGGATAATTCTAAATCATTTTCAACATTATGGCGATCGGTAAGTGTGATGAACCGCATATACTTTGCTAGGCATGCATCTTATGTAGATTGCTTGCGCATATTGATACCCCTCATAATTATGGAGTACAGGACGTATTAGAACCCTTGTATTGCTTTATGAATCTCTTGAATTATTATGAATCTTAAAGGATAACCATCACTATGAGTAAGGCGTTGACCCTCTATAACCGTACAGATGATGCGAGTGATGCATAGATCGAAGACCTAGAGGACCATCCCCCTATGGAAGGTTATACTGAAAGAATAAGAAGATAGTTCTATGATTTAGATTTTTATTCCGCTGTGAACTCGATAATATAACAAACTCCCATTGAGAGGGCATTTGATAATTTGTTAAATTCTTTACTCTGATGAAATAATAAATACAGTCGATTTTATTCTCGTGAATGGTTACCTTCATGAATGTAACTGGATGTGATTTAAATGAAAAAATGGTACAATATTTAAAGCATCTAATTCATTCAATTATTAACACCTGGTTTTCTCAGGCACAAGTATAAGCTCTGGCTGTGAAATTTCAGGATGTTACATAATGTTAGTGGTGTAATGAGGATGATGGTTATGGTGCGGACAGTTGCTTGAATGGAGAGTTGCTGACTTCTTTTTTTTCCGTTGAAGATAACAATGACAATAGGTTTAGGGCAAGAAGCTAATGGTCTAATGGGTTGGTGATGTTGAAGTGAAAATCATTGTATTTTTGGGTGGTCAATCGAACTACTATATTTGAATATAGTATTTATTATTAATATAAATAAATAAAGGAGAAGGGAATTAACCCTAATCTCCCAATTAACCTAAATTGAATGTGATATATAAATATGGGTGATGGGTTTTGCAAGGAGAATAGGTGGATGCAATGAGCAGAGTCAATTTTCTAACTATGGACGGATTAGTGAGGAGAGTGGAGTGATTCCAAAAAAGTAGCAACACAATGAGGGGGATTAACAAAAGTAGAGGCAATAATGAAATAGTACATTGGGGTGACTCTAATACCATATTAAATCACATGAGACTACTTAATATACTCCATAAAGAATAGTATAAATATGTAAAATAGACATAGCATTTATCATAAATTCATCTGAATAGCTATTTATGATAACTAATCTATATGGCATTCTATACTCCATAAGGACCATGTTGACTCATAAGAGTTTCAACATGAGGTAATGGGTACTCATCAGAAAAGACCACGTCCATCACTTACCTTTATTTTCCACGACTTAATGTTGATGCTGTTTTTCTTTTCAACTAATGATTTCAAACCTACTTTTAGGTGGCATATCTTGAATCATTTTCTTCCATAATGCCTCTAGTGGATCCCTATAGTACTGAGATTTGGTTAGTGCTCTAACGTAGAGGTGGGCATTTCTGACCCGATCCAGCCCGTTTTGAACAGAACCGACAGCCAAGATTGGGCCTGATCGAGTGGGGATTTCCAGATCCGATCTTTTTTCGAGTCAGGTCCGGATAAAGGTCTATTCGGACCGATTCGACCCGGATACCCGAACTGAGTGGACCTGCACCGAATTGAACAGACCCGGACTGGACGGAGCGGGTAGTATAAAATGTATTTTTTATTTTTTTTACCCTAAGTTCCTAACACTATTCGTCTACATCGCCTCTCCCTCTCCCCTCTTTTCTTATCCTAACCCAACCCGAACGACGGAACGAGCGCTTCCCGACGCCCGATCTTCTTCCTCTCCAGTCTCCTCTCCTTCTTCAACACTCGTTCTACTACCTGCCCGTCGCCCAATGCCAGTCTTCTCTTCTGAATCTCTGTCAACACCCGTTCTGTCAATGTAATGAAAACCTTGCTTCTGTGATACCACCAGTGCTTCCAATTTTCTCCTTTGATGGATGCATTTACAACAAATCTTTCTGGAGTTCACCGAGCTTCCATCTAAACTTCAGTTTTACGTGATGGAAAAGTAAAGAGGATTGGGCATGTCCTAACCCCATTGAGGTTTCTAGAATACATCCTGTCGTATTGTGGTAGGATATGTTATGGGTCTAGAGCTGTTGGATCTGGTGTCATTCTCAGAGATCCAAACAGTCAATTTGATGACTTACAACGATAGAAGAGGCTTTTTTGAAAATACCCACTATTAGAAAATTCTATACATTCAAATCAATGGCCCACAAAGTCACAATGAAGGGAACGGTCTCTATTCAATGAAAAATGTTAAACGAACTAACCGTAAAGTATTCCAATAGGAGAGTGGTCATATATCATCCATCAAAGGTTAGATGCATCTTATAAACAGTTTGGATTGACGAATTTGAACTCACGGACAACTGCTACAGCCCCAACGTATTCTATTACGGTACATCGGGATGTATTGTAGCAAACGTCTGCTTCACTCGAAGTCTCCAACCCAAGGCGCTTACCCTAACCCCAAACCAACCTAATCATAGTTAATAAACTCACTTTCTATGGAAATGCTTACACACTCGCATGATATACATGAGCAGCATCGCGACACACGTGCTAAAATAGAGTATTTTTATGAGATCTAGGCGGTCCATTCATCTTTTTCTATGCACTTTGAATATGAGATTCTGTGAAATTGGACTCTTACACGTTCCCTTTCTATAGTGGATTTATCTCATAAAAGGTGGACCATCTGATAAATAGACCAATTTTTATTTATTTATTTGTTTATTTGTGGGAACTAAGGTCTAAGGTATACTACGTCTGATGAATGGTCTGGATCTCTCAAGACGTGCACCTCAATACCTGGAAGACTCCCTTACCCATCTAACTCAAGCGAGCTTGTACGCTTACAACTTCTTCAACCTCGGCTCCGGATTGCACCATGTCCAACTTCAACGGCTGAAATGCTCGGAACTTAGATAATCCCAACCCCTGCCATTCTATATAAACCTACCACCGCCAAAACTAAAAGTGAAAAACTTTGATACTCTGGCAGACTGTGATGGATGATATGCAAGGATTGGTCCGAATCATGCCAAATCCGATCCGACTCGGTTTTTCTGACTGAGTAGGCCTCGGATCGGGTCAGGTAATGTAAATTCCGGATCGGACCAAGTTAGTTGTGCCGGACTCGGTACCGGATCAGGTCGAGTTCGGGTCAGGGCAGTGAGCTTTCGGATTGGATCGGGTCGGGCCCAATTCAATTCGACTCGGACCGATGCCCACCTCTACTCTAAGGGCTTACCATGACTCATGTGTTTTATCCCTCCGGTCCATCTACTTTACCATTTCATTTTAAAGTATTAGCCCAAAATAAGGTACATCCAAATTCCAAATGGACCACACCATAAGAAATAGTAGTGGTTCAATGCTCGCCATTGAAAACTTTGCATGCCCACTGTAATGTTTATTTTCTATCAAAGCTATTCATCAGGTCACACGGAAATGAAAGAAGGAAAAACAAGAATATCAACTTGATCCAATACTTTTGTAGCCCAAGATATTTTAACAGTGGACATTCAATCACAACTATTTCCTAAGGGTGTGATTCACCAATGCTTAGATCCACCTATTTTCAACTCGTTTTGAAAAATTAGCTGACAAAATGGATGAACGGTGTGGATAAAACATGTGCATCGTGCTAGAGCAGAGCAACTGCCAGCACCGACCTTCCTAGTCCCTATCCACGACAACGGGCGAGATACTCTACGTATCAAATTCCAGTACTCCCAGTTATACTATATCACGTCGGACATGATTCAAAAACCTTTCAATCGGTCATGTGAAAAACCTGCTGCCCTTGACAAAAACACCCCCATTGACCGAGTCGGCTTCCTCGCAGAAGGAAAACATTTCAGTACAACGCGCTAGGTCCCAGTCGGCGTTAATTTCACTAACGTGGAGAAACGAATTAACTACCTTAAAATCCACACCGTCCATAACGTAAAAACCCCTTTATTGTTCTTTATCCAAAAACTAAGTATCATTCAACACTCAGATAGGCCACTCCAAAAAATTCAACCTGAAAGCACTAAATTCATAGGGTAAGAGGCTTTAAGAATAATGCTAATTTTTAGTAAATAATTCATCCAAATCAGGTACAACATATGAATCGATTAGATGGCATATAAACATACAGGTGGGTGCTAGAAAACACAGGACGTAGACTTTCCATATCAATTGTTTCCTCCAACGTGGTCTACCTTAACCTTGGACGGTGCGGATTTTTTACAAACATCATCGTCGGGAAATCCGCGTCGGTAGGTAGCTAGCGCGAGTTGGACGCTGATTGCGTCCTACCCCTGCCGGTCTCCAATTGGGCACTGGTAGGAGTTTTGAGTGGCCACAGTAATGTATGTGTCCTATCCACACCGTCCATCCAATTCTTTCTTATCATTTTAGGATATACTAAAAACAATGAGGGAGATCCAACGCTCATGGAGACTACACAATGGGGATTAATCTCTTACCGTTGAAAACTTCTTGGGCGGCTACGTAAGTTTTGGATAGAGCTTATATTTGTATTTTCAATTCATCCATATCTATATAACTTCATAAATAGGATGGATGGAAAATAAATATCACGGTGGGCCCTAGAAAAATTTCAGTAGTGAGAATTATTATCACCGCTGCTTCCTATGGTGTGGTCCATTGGAGATTTGAATCTACCTTATTTTTTGAACTGTAAACTAAAATGATACCAAAAAAAATGGATGGACAGTTTGGATAATAACCATACATCACAGTGCCACTCAAAGCTCCTGTTGCGGGAGTAGGACGTAATCCAAGTCCGCTCGAGGGAAACGGATTGGCTGATGTACCGCACACCAGATATATAGCTGCTGTATAACTGCTGTAGGTACATGTCGCGCGAAGACGAGCACCGGCACTCCTTGAACTCCTGAGTTGCAGGAGTTGTAGGAATGGTTAAAATGAGATCAAAGTTACATGCCTTACAATTATGTATTTATTATATGTACACAGTTCATCTACTTTTATAGGACATTTTAGAGCATTATCCAAGAAATCGAATCATGTCCAAAGATTATATTATATGGACCCCACTATAAATAGTAATGGAAATAATGACTTTCCCCGTAAAATAATTCACAGGGCTCACCATATTGTTAATTTTCCATCCGATATGTTCATGAGGTAAAAAATAACTGGGGGAAAAAGAAAAACAAATTTTACGTTGATTCATAACTACTGTTATCCCAAAAAGGGTTTCAATGGTAGAAGTTCAATCCCCTACTCCTTTTTACAAGTGTGTTCCACTTGATAGTTAGATCTGTTTTATTTTTCGCCTTAATAGGATTTCGCCGAATGAATGGACGGTTTGGATATAACACATACCTTATGATCACACCCCACCGAACTTGCTGGCGTCAATACACCAGCTATATAAAACTTGCTGGCGTCAATACACCAGCTATATATAGCTGATGTGAGGTACACCAGCCAATCCGCTTCCCCGCGCGAGTAACCTACCCTAGTGCGGGCTGTTCTCTCAACTCCACAAAAATCCGAGGACGTTTTCGTAATTTTCCTAACATCAGTTTCCTCTCTAAAGACCAGACTCCCAGTTCAGAACAGAGATCACAGCCTCCCCTCTCAATCTACCCATGGCGCACAATAGCACCTCGATCGACCCCAGGAGCGGCTTCTGCAAGTTCAGCTCCACATTCTACAGCAAGCGCAAGCCAAAGTACCTACCGCCTGACGAATTCCTCGACCTCACCACCTTCATCTCCTCCCGGCCTCACTCCGGCAAGATCGCCCTTATCGATGCCTCCACAGGCCGCCACGTCACCTTTACCGATCTCTGGCGGGCCGTCGATTCCGTAGCCACAAGCCTCTCCGATCTCGGGATCCGCAAGGGCCATGTCATCCTTCTCCTCTCCCCCAACTCCATCTACTTCCCCATCGTCTGCCTCTCCGTCATGTCGCTCGGCGCCATCATCACCACCACCAATCCCCTCAACACGCCGCAAGAAATCGGCAAGCAGATCGCCGATTCCAAACCGATCCTCGCCTTCACGACTCGGTCGCTCGTCTCGAAACTCGGCGACTCGGGCCTCCCCATCGTGCTTCTGGAAGAAAACATCAAGGCAGAAGATGGCAACTCGAGCCGGAAATCCATAATCGTTTCTTCCATAGAGGAAATGATGCGGAAGGAGCCGAGTCGGGGCCGAGTCAGGGACCGAGTCAGGCAAGACGATACAGCGACTCTGCTTTACTCATCCGGCACGACCGGCATGAGCAAGGGCGTCGTGTCGTCCCACAGAAACCTAATCGGGACAGTGCAGACAGTTATCGGGAGATTTCGGTTGGAAGACGGGGAGCAGTCGTTCATCTGCACCGTCCCCATGTTCCACGTGTACGGCCTGGTGGCGTTCGCAACGGGCCTGCTGGCGGCCGGATCGACGATCGTGGTGCTCTCGAAATTCGAGATGGACGACTTGCTTTCGGCAATCGACAGGTATCACGTGACGTATCTGCCGCTCGTGCCGCCGATACTGGTGGCGCTGACGAACCATGCGGATGCGATACGATCCAAGTACGATCTCCGGTCGTTGAAGACAGTGTTGTCGGGTGGGGCTCCCTTGAGTAAGGAGGTGATCGATGGGTTCCTGGCCAAGTATCCGACGGTGGCGATTCTTCAGGGGTACGGACTGACGGAGACGACAGGGATCGGGGCGTCGACGGATTCGGTGGACGAGAGCAAGAGGTACGGTACGGCGGGGATGCTATCACCGAACATGGAGGCGAAGATCGTGGATCCGGAGAGCGGAGAAGCGTTAGGGGTGAATCGGACGGGCGAGCTTTGGCTGCGAGGGCCCACCGTCATGAAAGGTAATGCTATCACGGACGTGGTTTAGAATCCCGAGGCAAAGTCAAAAAGGGGTACCCACTTTCAAGTTTTGCTTTGGAATTCTACCACGTCACCTGAGTTTGTGCTATAGAACGTTTTTGGGAGCAAATACGACTTGGGCTGCCTCTAGATCACTCATATGGGCCATTCATTTGTTGGGCCCCACTTTCGATGGATGAATTCGAAATGGGATTGTGTACTGGGTTATCCAGTAAGCAAATCAAAGCATATCCAAAGTTCAAGTGGACCACCACCATAGGAGACTGTGAATTGAATACCTACCATTCAAATCTTAACGGGGCCCCAAAGATTTTCGATCAAGCAGTGTTCTGCCTTTATCCATTCATGTCTGTGACCTTATGAACAGGTTGGATGACAAATAAATATCACTGTGGGCCGTAGGAGTATTTGGATCGATGGACATCATTATCCCACTGTTTTTGGTGGGTACACTCGAGGTTTGGATATACTTCAATTTTTATCTCAACTGCTAAAATGAGCTGGAAAAACAGATGGACGGCGTGGATAAACCACATACATTTACGATTCAGGGTGGGCCCTACAACGTACTGGAGTACTCAGTTTGCAATGGGAACGGATTGGCTACTCCCCCTGACACCATCCCCGTGGCTGATGGTCGGTGCTCTGTGGGGCCGCTATGATGTATGTGTTTCATCCTTTCCGTTAATCCATTTTGACAGATCATTTTATGGCTTGATCCCAAAAATGAGAGGTACATAAATCTCAGGTGGACCACACCACATGAAAACAATAGTGATTGGACATCCATCATTAAAATCCTCCTAAGGCCCACTGTACTGTTTATTTGACATCCAATAGGTTGATTAGGTCATACAGCCCCAGATGAAGGGAAAAAACAAAAATCAGCTTGATCCAAAACTTTTATGGCCTCGAAATGTTTTTTAACGGTCACGCTCATTCAACACTGTTTCCTGTAATGTGGTCCACTTAAGATTGTGATATAACCCATTTTTGTTTTCATACTGTAAAATGATTTGTTTAAATAAATGAATGGCATGGATGAAACACATACATCATGGTGGGGCCCACGGAGCACCGACCACCAGCTATTGGCTCGTGTCAGGGGGAGTAGCCAATCCGTTTTCGTTTGCAATGTGATTTCGCGCTGATGTCAGTGGACGCCGATTGCCTACTGATAGCGAGGTGGCTGCCGACAGCGCTATGTGAGCCCTAACATGATGTGTTTATCCTATCCAAGCCATCCATCCATTTTTCCAGACTAATTTATTTTATGAAAATTAAGGTAGATTCAAATCTCAAAGGAGACCACATGACAGTATTTAACGTGGACACAAAAGTTTTGGATCAAGATAATGTGTGTTTTTTTTAAAAAAATTTATTTCTTTAAACATTACAGGGAGCCGAAGAGGTTTTAATGGTGTACATTGAATCAGGGAGCCCCATACCCTTTTACTGTGATGTGATCCAATTGAGATTCACATCTGCCTCATTTTTGAGATCAAGCCCTAAAATGATGCATGGATAAAATACATACATCATGCTGGGCCTACGTAGCATCATACTGCGTCCCAGTACTGGAGCGGTCAATACGGAATCTGAATCTTGTCCATACGGACGCAGATCGTGTGCTGTGGCACCACGTACCTCAGTGGTGTGTTGACGTGGCAAAGTTGTGGGCCGACTTTCATGTATGTATGTGTGATATCCCCATCGTTCGTTGCCCGATCATTTAGGTCATGAGCCCAAAAATGATGCATATCCAAAGCTCATGTGGATCACATCACTTAAAAATAAGGAGGTTGAGTACCTACCATTGAAAACTTTTATGGGGCACAAAAGTTTTGGGTCAGCCTTATATTTGTGTTTTCCCTTCATCAAGGGTTGAGTACGATGGATTGAAAATAAACATCATGGCAGGCCTTAAGAAAATTTTAAACGTGGGCGTCATTGTCCAATTGGTTTTTGTGGTATGGTGTACTTTAGATTTAGATATGCTCCATATTTTTGGGATCATACCTTAAAATGATATCCCAAAATGGACGGGCATATGACTCATACCCTAAAATGTTTACGTGGGAATATAATACATACACCACGGTGGAGCTTACAGAACTTTGCCACGTCAACACACCACTCAGTACAATGTGACTCAGTACGGTGGTGTGCGCTACACGACAGAGTCGGCAGACAGTAGACTCAGATGACGTGGGGACCTGCCATCATTGACCTCTATGGTGGCAGGACTTTATGGGTCCACTGTAATTTTTATCTACGCTCTGTATCTTTTTTTTTTTTCGGCTCATTTTGAGCCATGAGCCAAAATTTTAATCATATTTAAAACACAAGTGGACTACACCAAAGGACACAGTGGGGATTGAGAACCTACCGTTGAAAACTTATTAAGGGCCACTGATGGTTTGGATCAAGTTTATATGTGTGCTTTAGCCAGGCATGTGGGAAACAAACATCAATGTGGGCCTTAGGAAGATTTAAACAATGAATGTCATTAAACAAGTGGTGTAGTCCATTGGGCTTTATTTATGCGTTAATTTAGGGCTCATGGCCAAAAATGATACGGCAAAATGGATAGACGATATGGATAAACCATATACATCACAGTGGGCCCTACAAAGTCTTGCCACCACGGGGTAGGTGGCTGGCTGGCAGGGTCACCTAGCAATCGAGCATCCCTTTTGCCTATCGGCTAGCTTAATTTCTTCCATAGCATACTGACAACCTCATTCTCTGTATGGGAATTTCTCAGGAGATTGGCAAATTTATTTATTTTCATTTGTTTCAGGACATGTAGGAATATTTCACTGAAATTAAATATTTAAAAGTATTTATGATAAGTTAATAAACTTTTAATTTATTTTTTTAAAAAATTTTATGTATTTAGATATAAATAAATTAGAGAAGGTCTCAAGTTCACCTGGTTGAACCATGACATACAGTCCACCTAACAGATACCTTCCAACCTGTTAAGTGCATGTGAGATCCAACCCTTCCAACTGGTTGGCCCCACCCTGAGGATCAGCTCTATCTGCTTATCAAGTGAACTACACCATGAAAACAAGATGCAACCATTGAGGGTTGAGGGTTCGAGTACCGGTGGTGAAATCCCACTACGTGTGCTTGTGTTTAAAAAAAAAATGCCAACCATTGATAAATAACAAAATACAAGCGTGGTCCAATCAATGAGCGGAAATAGTCCATATAATAGATTTTTTTTTTAAAAGGTGGTCCTCATTGTGGGGCTAGCCCATTGGATTGCTTTGATGTCTGGTGCACATGATTGGTTGGAAATTATCTATTGGGTGGAACGTAACTTGTTGTCTGAATAGCTAGACTTGAACCTCAATTAGTTACCTTAACTCTTGAATAATTTTTAGGAATGTTAAAATCTCAATAATTTCATGATTAAATCACAATAGATTCAAAACAGTGGAGAAAGTGAAAGTATCAATGTTATTATCACGATTATAACTTTTTATGAATAATTTGCATATATATCATGATTTTTAAATTTCTTATTAGGTTTTGTGGTCCATGGGTCAGGTTGGACCTGATATTTAGGAATGCTAATTAATTGGGCTGGACTTAGGCTTGAATCTTCCTAACAAGGGTGGGATAGGTTTTCTGATAATGAGTCCAATCATAGACTCAGCATTAGGGCATTCTATGCCTAAACGGCCTTTTGAGCTAAATTCTAGTTTGCAACATGCTCTGCGTACACTTGTATAAACCTTATCTCATCCCCATTCAGTAAAACATGTGCTAAAAAACCTGATTGATTTTCATCAGTCGACCTAGAAGTAAGGGCGAAAACCCCCTTTCGAGGAGTATGTCCATATGGATCCTTTAGCTCTCTAGTATGTGATTGTTTGGTGTGGTTGGATGTTACAGGATATTTTAGCAACCCAGAAGCAACTACATCGACCCTAGATTCCAAGGGATGGCTGAGAACAGGGGATCTTTGCTACATAGATGAAGATGGATATATCTTCGTTGTTGACAGGTTGAAAGAGCTCATCAAATACAAAGGATATCAGGTAGATACCCTTTTCCAATTTTTTAAATAGAAGAATCATGGTACCCATTACTGGTTGCAGGTGAGAATTGGATTGATATTTTAGAGCCATCCCTCTCTGCTATAGACGTGGGACAGTGATCCATTAATCTAGAACATCCATTTGGTTGCCCCTACCAGGAATGAAACATGGTTTTAAATGCATGGAAATTGGATGGTACTAGTTGTCCGCATGAAAATAAAGTTGGTTTACGATAATTATGTAGTTGGAGAAGAAAATGATGGCTAGGATTGCCCAAAATCTGCAAGATTTGAAAATTAGGCCATCTATAATGGGATGTATTAGATAGATGGTCCTGATTGATGCATCACCTTGCCATGTTTTCTGTGGATAGATGGATCCACCCTCTCCAGTTTTTCCCACCACCATTTCGTTTTTAAGGGGAGTATCAATAATTCAATGTTTAATAGTCTGCTAGTTCGCCACTTTATGAGAATGTTCGCAATGCTGTGTTTTACAAGCTACGTTTTTAAATTTTAGACGATGTGCCTCTTCAGTGGAACATCTGAACCGTGGAAATGGTATCCCATACCGTGATGATCACCTGATGAATGGACCATTCTGATTTTCAGCCCAGACTATCTTTATTATGCCGACCATATTTTACACGGCTCAGATGATATCCATAAGTGACACCTACTCATAAAAATAAAAACGTCATATGAGAACCCAAAAGATCAAGCTTGACCGTTGATCCTAATTGGCCCATTGGTAGATTAATATTCAACGGTGTAAACAAATGCCCATCAATAAGAGACCAGGATTTTCTAATAAATCTTTCAACCCATAAAAATCGGGACCCTCTCTTGACTATACGGACGGTGTGGATTAATTGCCTTTGATTTGATAGGTTGCCCCGGCGGAACTGGAGGCTTTGCTGCTTTCTCATCAGGAGATCGCTGACGCTGCTGTCATACCGTGAGTCTTTCTTGTGTTTCGTAGTGGACAAACATCCTACGCATGCTTTTCATTGATCACGTTTGGCCAGAAAAATGTGACCATCCATCAATATCAGATCCAATGCTGGTAGACATCTTTCTTTTAATCAACCGTCCAATTTGCCGTCCACCAGTTGGATGGTTATGATCTTCTTGGGAGGATTTTTTTAGGGCATGACCTACTCCCCTAGGAAACAGTGGACGAATGGACCAGCTTGCATACTGGTGGTTAATGATCTAAACCGGTCTAATGGACCATGACCAAAAAATCATCACAATCGTTCAATTTCTGGCCTAGGATCTTCAGATCTAAGAAATTTTTGGGCATTATCCATCGGCCCACATCAGAACAACGGTTTGGATTACTGAATCATGGGCACAATGCGATTGGATCTGTTAGTGTCACCGGAATCTAAAATGTGCATGCTATTCCCGTCTCACCGCCACTAATAGACACGAATTACAATTCACACGAGTGGTGGTTTATTATTAAATGTGGAAGTATTTTGGATGCAGGTATCCGGACAAGGAGGTTGGGCAATATCCAATGGCATATGTGGTTAGGAAAGCAGGGAGCAATTTGTCCGAAAGCACCGTGATGGAACACGTTGCAAAGCAGGTGTGCCACGTGTCCTATTAAGCTCCCGTTAATTTTCAGGTCCAAAACGAGGAAAAAGTTTGATACTCGGGCAGGGTTATGGATGATATTCAGGCACTTAGAAATTATTTAAACATTGAACACAATGGCATATAAACAATAAAACTAAAACTATCCAAATTATAATATGAAATGTAGATGTATCATAACTTTAAAAGCTTATTATGTAACTATCAGATTGGTGGACATTTGTTGGACGATTAAAAATGAAAAGATCCAATGATCATATTTCCACGAACAAGTGTCCACAATCAAAGGCCAGGATTGTTCAACCAATATTATCTTGGTATTTTGAATTGTTAACAGTAGGTTGCACAATTTAATAGATTTTATTTGAGTTAATATATGCCAGGGTGCCTGCAAATCCAACATCATACACAGCCCGAGTATCATTCAGCTCGTTCAAAAATAAAAACTTTGCTTGTTTGACACATCTTTGTGTTCCAAATACCCGTGTTTGAAATATTGGTATCGCATTACTTGGAATATGGATATGTATCAGTTATCGCAAGGAATACATCAATTGTATTGCATAATGTACTGATGTTGTTGGAAACATTGGAAAATTTTGAAAATGAAACTTTAATAATTGTTAAAACAAGACATTTATACATATCTAAATCAAAATATTTAAAAAACAAGTACATATAATATGTTTTATTTATATGGAGTCCTAATCTCTATGTTGTTTAACTAAATTGATGCAAGTATATTCAAATTCTATTCATTTAATTTATAAATATAAGAAAATGTGTGCAAACACAAGCAATACATTAAAAAAAAATAAAATGAAAGAATCACTAGATTATGTTACATACACGTTTGAATTTATGTCTGGACATAAAGATTGCAATTGCTTTTTGAGAAATTGAGAATTTTTTGTAGTTTTTCGTAATTTGGCCCATCTCTTCCAAATCTCGAAATCGAAGCTCCGAATATATGATTTTTCATACAAAATATGAAAAAAAAAATCATGGATTTATAACAATTTGGTATTGATTTAACATGATTTGCAGAAAAAAAAGGATTGAAAATTAAAAATCCTCATCCGATTAAACATGTGGAATATATCACACTACTTATGCATCTTGTATTGCATAGGTGGAATACAAGATATATCATGGGATATATCGGTTGATATCGTCGATATTTAAAACATTGCCAAACACAAGTTCCTCTTTATGTATGTATTTGGCGCATGGGTGTTGGGGGACTGCGGAAGCACATAGAGTTGAATCAAGTGATATAAACCAATCACACCAATCAAGTATGAAAAGAACACAACGATTTAACGTGGAAAAACACTTGCGGGAAAAAACCACAACACAAATCGACAGATGATCACTATGAAAATAGAAATGACAAGAGACGAGAGCTTACTCGATTCGAACAACATCGAATCAAACCATTAATACACCTTTGAAACCCTTTGGATGAATTAGAAACCCTAGCATATCTCTCAATCCCGTTTACACCATATATATAGCCCCGAGAAGAATCCCAAACGAAATCAGAAACAAATTCCGCAGATCTGGCAGATCTACGTAATTCTGCGCGAAACTGTTCAATGTCATCAAACACCCTTCGATGTCATCGACACTTAACCTTCAATGACATCGAAACCTAACTTTCAATGACATCGAAACCACTTTGATGACATCAAACTAATGCCAAAATAGTCTAAGGACAACACATGGAATTTCAGATTCCTTCGATTGCATCGACCCAGCTTCGATGGCATCAAACTTAGACTTCGATGTCATCGAACTTAGACTTTGATGTTAGACTTTGATGTCATTGGAAATGATACCAATATGTCTAGCAACCAACAGAGGAAATTCGAAAATTCTCGATGACATCGACGGACCCAATTTTTAGATAGATTTAAGACATCCAAAAACAATAATCTCCACCGTATCGTCAATCTTCAAACGTGTAGCTTCTTGTCCTCTTCTCTTATCTCTACCTTGTATCATAGCTCCAATAATGTTTTTCATGCTCACTCCGTGTTGCTTTTATGCCATCGCCAAGCCTAGAGAAGTTGCACAAAACTTGAACTTCTCTGAAGGAACCACCTTGGTGAGTATGTCCGCCGGATTCACGTTGGTGTGAATCTTCTCTAGAGTTACGCCTCTTTCCTCAAGTACCTATCGGATAAATGGTGACGAACATTAATGTGTTTAGTACGTGAGTGATAAACATAGTTTTTAGCCAAATTGATAACGCTTCGCTGTCACGATTAACCGGCATGGCCTCTTACTGAAGCCCTGACTGATTTATCATGTCTCTCAACCAAACACCTTCCTTAAACGACCATGTCACTACCATATACTCTGTTTCGGTCGTGGAAAGAGTCACTACAGACTTAAGCTTCGACATCCAATTGATTACGCCACCCACTAGTACAAACGAATAACCTTAAGTCGACTTTTTAGAATCCACACTGCTTGCGTAGTCTGAATTCACATACCCTAGCAATTTTGCCCGTCTTCTCAAAAGTTAAGACATAATCTTTTGTACCTCGAATGTATCGAAGTAGCCATTTCACCGCTTCCCAACGTTGCTTGTCGGGGTTTGACATATATCTGCTCACAACACCAACTACCTGTGAAATATCTGGTCTCGTATAGACCATAACATACATTAAATTGCCTACTGCATTTGAATAAGGCACATGAGACATAACCTGTTTTTCCTCATTTGATTTAAGACATTGTTCCGGGGAAAGCTTGAAGTTAGTCGCGTGGAGAATGCTGACTGACTTTGCCTTGTCCATCCTAGACTTAATCAACATCTTCTTAAGGTATTCTGCTTGATATAACCAACGCATAATCTTCTTCCTTTCTTTATGAATATCAATGCCTATAACCCTCTTTGTAGCCCCCGGATATTTTATCTTGAATGTTTCTGATAACTAAGTCTTCGGTACATCAATTTCAGACATGTTATGACTGGCGATCAACATGTCATTAACATACAATACTAGGATGATGAACTTGCCATCACTCAGTGTCTTGTAATAGACACAACGATCATATTCACTCCTAGTAAATTTCTAACTAAAAATGAAAGAATCAAACTTTTCATACCACTGCTTAGGTGACTGTTTTAGGCTATACAACGATCTTATTAACGTGCAAAACTTGTTCTTTGCTCCTTATACTTCGTAGTTCTCTGGTTGCTTCATGAAGATCTTCTCTTCCAATTCCCCGTATAGGAATGCAGTTTTCATATCCATCTGTTCCAGCTTGAAATCGTATTGGGCAACCAGTACCAATACAAATATGATAGATACTTGCTTTATAACCGGCACGAAGATCTCTGTGAAGTCGATGCCTTGTCTCTGAGCATAACTCTTCGTTACCAACCTTTTTTGTATCTATCATGTTTCTTCTTGAAGATCCACTTGCATCCGATCACTTTTCGGCCCACTGGAAGCTCCACTAGCTCCTATGTGTTGTTCTTATACAAAGACTCCATCTCACCTTCCACTTTTCTGCATCCGATCACTTTTCTGCATCAGGCTCATCAAGAGCCTCCTGAATAGTAAACGAGTCTCCTTCATATGTGATGATGGCATATGCGATATTAGAGTCGTCCTTATATCTTGTCGGTAACCTGTGATCTCGCGGTGGATTTCTCCTAGGTGACTACTCCAACTCTTCCTGTACCTCTATCTGCGCATCTGTCTCAGTCTGAGTATCACCTGTGTCAATCTGAACGTCCACAACCAACTTTTCCGGTTCTTATTACTCCTTTTGATAATTCTTATGGAATAAGGAACCTTCGTCGAATTTGACGTCACGGCTAGTGATGATTTTACATGTGATCTTGTCATATAATCTGTAACCTTTCACACCAACACCATAGCTAACAAAGATGTACTTTTTGTCTCTTTGATTTAGCTTATCTTTCTCAACTGATGGTACATGAGAGTAAGCCTCACAACCAAATATACGCAAATTTGAGTAGTCCACTTTATGGCCACTCTATACTTGCTCTGGAATTTTACATTCAATGGCCATATAAGGAGACCGATTCACCAAATAGCAGGTTGTGTTAATGGCCTTAGCTCATAGGTCCTTGCCCAACCCGACATTATTAATCATGCATCCGGCTCTTTTCAAGAGAGTCTGATTCATCCACTCAGCCATACCATTTTGCTCGAATGTGTGGCGCATTGTGTTGTGCCTAATGATCCCTTCATCCTTACCAAATTGATTAAATTCACCTGAAGTAAAGTCACCACTATTATCTGTCCTTAATAATTTTAAGTTCTGCCTTGATTGCTTTTCCACCATGGCCTTCCATTGTTTGAAATTGGTGAAAACCTCGGATTTATGTTTCATAAAATAAATTCAAACTCTTCGGGAGTAGTCGTCAAGGAATGTGACAAACCATGACGACCCATCAATGGAAATCATGGGTGACAACCCCCATACATCAGAATACATATAGTCAAGCACACTCTTATATACATGTTTTCTAGATTTAAAAGATAACTTAGATTATTTACCATATATATAATGCTCACATATATTTAAATCAAAACTTGTAAAATTTGAAATTAAACAACGATCAGAAAGTACCTTCATGCCCCGCTCGCTCATGTGACTCAGACGTGCATGCCACATGTGCAGACGTGGAATCTGCTACAGTTGCTGCGGCCCCACTTGTTGAAGTGCTCCCGATCAGTCTGTAAAGATTACCGTGCCTCTATGCTCTCCTAACTACGAGTACCCCTTTTGAAACCTTAAGGACCCCATTGAAACTGGTGAACTTGCACCCAATAGCCTCGAGTGCACCAAGAGATATCAAACTTTTCTTCATGTCAGTAACATGTCTCACCTTAGTTAGGGTATGCTCCATTCCATCAAACATGTTTATACGGACAGTACCAATAGCCACAACATTACAGGCCTATAAATACCTGTCTATCATCGTACTCCCTGTAGCTGGCGAACTAACTCTGATGAGGAGTCATGTGACATGAAGCTCATGTGTCAAGAATCCACTCGCCTCTACAATCATTGTATAAGTGTCCGATCATAGACACTGACAATAAATCACCTCCGTGTGTTTCTTCATCAGATGTGGTAGTATAGGCCTCCTTGTAAGAAGATTTTGTATTCTTTCTTTGCTTTAGGATTTGTGCAATCCTTCTTCATATGCCCTGACATCCCATGATTCCAGCACTTTAACTTTCCCTTGCCTTTGCCCTTTGATTTGGATCGCGACCGAGAAGATCTTATGTCCCGCTCAAAATTCCGACCCCTTGTAAACAATGCATCAGTAGAGGCCCCCATGCTACCATTTTTCTTTCTCATGGACTTTCCTTAAAGAGCTGAGATAACGATGTCTACGCTCATGGACAAATTACCAGTGCACAGTGAGTCCTTAAAAGACTCATACGATCCTAGAAGAGAATTTAGTAAAATACATGCCTGATATTCATCTCTGATCACTTCTTTCATGTCCAGAATTTTGCAAATCTTGTTGAAATTACTGATGTGGGCCTCGACATCTCCACCCTCTGCCATCTTGAAGTTGAACAACTACAGCTTCAAGTGTAGGTAATTTTCAAGGGACTTTTTCACATAGATGACCTCTAATTTTGCCCACATTTCCGTTGCGGTTTTCTCCCTCATGACATTGTAGAGGACCTCATCTGTTAAATACAAGTGGATTGAGGATTTTGCTTTCTTATCAAGTTTCCTTCATTCATCATCATCCATAGACTCACGTCACTTCTCAAGAGCCTTATCTTGACCTTGTTGAATTAATAGGCTAATCATCTTAATCTTTCATAATTTAAAGTCATTTTTGCTCGAGTATTTCTCTACATCATACTTAGAATTAACAGTCTTTGTTACTCACTTTCATATTCAAGTTTGCGCCCCAACGTTCGCTCTGATACCACTTGTTGGGGTACTTCTAGTACGAAAAGAACACAACGATTTAACATGGAAAAATCCCTGCGGGGAAAAAAAAACTACGGCACAAAGCTACAGATGATCACTGTAAAAACAGAAATTACAAGAGATGAGATCTTACCTGATTCGAACAACCTCGAATCAAACCCTTGTTACACCCTTGAAACCCTTTGGACGAATTAGAAACCCTAGTATATCTCTCCCAATCCCGTTTACACTCATATATATAGCCCTGGGAAGAATCCCAAATGAAATCCGAAACAAATTCCGCAGATCTGTGTAATTCTCCGCGAAACTATTTGATGTTATCGGATACCCTTCGATGACATTGAAACCACTTCGATGGCATCGAACCAATGCCAAAACAGTCTAGAGACAACACATGGAATTTTGGATTTCTTCGATTGCATCGACCCAGCTTCGATGGCATCGAACTTAGACTTCGATGTCATTGGAAAAAACACCAATATGTCCAACAACCAACAAAGAATTTGAAAATTCCCGATGGCATCGAGCGATTGTTTGATGACATCAAACAACCCTCGATGGCATCAAATGGTCTATCGATGACATCAACAGACCCTGTTTCTAGATAGATTTAAGACATCCAAAAACAACAGTGGGTATGATCAGGGATGTTTGTTCGGACTAGCTCATCGTGAATGTTGCTTGCCAAAAAATCAGGATTGCCCAATCATGAGGTGGTTCTCACATGTTTGTTGAATTTGGACCTTTGGTTTTTTCTCTTCTTCTTGTCCTTGGGTTCGTATTATGTCAAGCACTTATTGAGTGAGTGGACCACTTGAGAGCTTGGGGCTTCGAGCTAAAGGAATATTTGGAATTGGACATTGAACGACCCTGATCTCGCACACATGTACTTACTTATCGGGTGCTTTTGTTTGGCTCATCTATATGGGCATCTGCCGATATCATTTCTTCACATGGGGAACTTTTTTGTACTGACTCTAGTTTTTTAAATGCCTCTACCAGAGATATACTCTTTCTGTTCACCGAAAACCCTTTCTCGAGGACCTGACAGTTGAGCAACATTTTAAAAAAAGAAGAAGAAGAAGAAGAAGAAGAAGAAGAGGTTTTTATACATTCTCGCCAAGAGGTTTCCAAGTTTCTACATTATTAATTCACCCCCTCGTTGTAGGCACCAGATGCACATTGCCTGCTACCCCAACCACATAAGCTCCTGCAGTTAAAAGTAGAGTTGTACACGAACCGAGTTAGCTCGGTTAACTCGCTTGACTCAACTTAGAAATGCTTGACTCGGTTCGAAACTGGGTTCAAGCTGAATCAAGCTGATTTTTTTAGCTTGAAAAAATTTCGAGCAGAGTCCGAGCTCGAGTGAACTTGGCTCGAAACTTGACTCAGTTCGAATTGGTTTAACTCGAATCGGGTTCACTTAGTATAAATAATTTGTGTGTGTGTGTGTGTTTTGATGTAAAAATCTGGACAACCTCCTTAGACCAATTAGTACCTGTAAGAGAAGACAAAGATGGAGACCGATGGAGACCCTGGCTGTAGAAGGGGACCCTCCGATGCAAAAGTCAGATAAGCAAGCTAGGTTTAGTCTAACATAGGGTTTTTGAGTGGAGAGTTGTATGTACTTTTCAGACAATTTCCTTATTTAGTAGGAGCGTATTGTAGAGAGATTTGTATTTTGAAGAATATGTCATGTGTATCTTCCAGGATCCTCGGCTAAAATCTTGGATCCCAGACGTGTTGTGGTTACCTTCCAGGATCTTCGGCCGATATCCCTGAAAGGTCTCGGACAAATCTTCTTGATAAGTTCAGGGGAAGTATGTAGTAGGAGGCCGACATCGGATGTCCGAGATGACCTGCATAGTCGCTATGGAGAGTAATTTATTGACCTGATTTCTCTGATGAGTGGCGGTTGAGTTTAGCAATGAGTAGATTACTGACCTCCCGACTTGCCCTCGGAAGTTGTGTCAGAGGACCAAGACCGAGCTCCTTTCCTTAATAGAATGTGGGTGAGATATCGGGGATGACCATCCTTTTCATTTTGTTGTACGGTGCATGGTCGTATTTCGGGGGCCCTTGCCAAGAGATGTTCTGAGCAGAAGCTCGGAAATGGATGGGACGTGGAGGGGCTCCTTGGTCATGACTGGCATTGGCCGACCTCATGTTGTGCATATACATCCGAGTTGTCCTCTTCTCAGTGGCCAGTCCATTTTTACCTATAACAGTAAGCCCCTACTTTCGAGCTTGTCCAGCGGGCTTGAGAAGTAAGTCGGTTTTGGTGAGGTCGGACATTCTTGCACACGAGGTGTCGAGCCTGCTTGTCATTAATGTGAAGTAAGGTGGTGGGCGCATGAATCAGAGAGTATCTCGAGCGTGCGCATGTTACCTCAAGTGTGTCATATCATGATTGTAGATAGGCTTCGATTTCTACGCCCAACACCTTACTTCGCGTTAATGACAAGCAAGCTCGACACCCCATGTGCAAGAATGTCCGACCTCACCAAAACAGACTTACTTCCCAAGACTGCTACGTGACCTCAAAAGTTGGGGGCTTACTGTTATGGGTAAAAATCGATCGGCCACTGAGAAGAGGCCAGCTTGGACATATATGCATGACAAGAGGAGGTCGGCCAACGCCATTCATGACCAACGAGCTCCTCCATGGTCCCATCCATTTCCAAGCTTCTGCTCGGAACATCTCTTGGCAAGGGCCCCTAAAGTACGACCCGACGCCGTACGACAAAATGAAAAGGATGGTCATCCCCAATATCTCGTCCATATTCTACTAAAGAAAGGAGCTCGGTCTCAGTCTTCTCACACAACTTTCGAGGGTAAGTCGGCAGGTTGGTAATCTACTTATTTCTAAATTCGACCACCGCTTATCAGAGAATTCAGGTCGGTAAACCACTTTCCGCAAAGACTACGCAGGTCATCTTGGACATCTGACCTCGGCCTCCTTCTACATAATTCCCCCAAACTTATCAAGAAGATTTGTCCGGGATCTCGGCCGAAGATCCCGGAAGATAACCGCGACATGTCTGGGATTTGATATCTTAGCCGAGGATGTCAGAAGATACCCGCGGCATATTCTTCAGAATACGAATCCCTCTATAATACACTCCTACTAAACAAGAAAATTGTCCTCTATACCACCGTCCCTCTTCAACTATAAATAGGAGCACTCCCAATGGTGAAAGGTACATACAACTCCCCACTCAAAAACCCTACGTTCGACTAGACCTAGCTTGCCTGTCTGACTTTGGCATCAAAGGATCCCCTGCTACAACCAGAGTCTCCATCTTTGTCTTATATATAGGCTTGAAATCGAACTCTGCTCGAGCCGGGCCGAGACGCTGAATGAGCCAAGCCGAGCTCTCCATCTTTGTCTTATATATAGGTTTGAAATCAAACTCTACTCGAGCTGGGCCGAGACGCTAAAGCCGAGCTCTCCAGTCAAGTTCGAGGACCAAGCCAAGCCGAGTTCAAGCTGGGGTAGCTTGTTGGCCGAGACGAGCTGGGCCAAGCTCGACTCGGTTGGACTCATGTACAACTCTAGTTAAAAGAAGGCAAATCCAAAACTCAAAGTGAGTCACAGTATAAGAAGCAAGGGTGTTTGAACACATACCGTTGAAACATTTATGGGGCCACAAATTTTGGATTAGGCTAGTATTTGTGTTTTTAGTTCATCCTAGTAGGAATGACCTTACGAACGGTTGGGATGGAACATACGCATCATGCTGATCCTAAGTAGCTTTCAACCATAGGTTTTTCTCTCACTAACTTTCCTATCGTGTGGCCCACTTGAGTTTTAGCTATGCCTCAAATTTTGGGCTCATGTCCTAACATGAGCTGGCAATACGGATGGACGGGTAGATTTCAAAAGACATCACGGCAGGCCCTACTTAACTTCCAACTACAGGAGCTTCCTGCAGTCGGGGTCACAGGCAATCCACGTCTATAGTTACCCATATTCTGTTAGTTTTTCATAATTTTCATAAACGCCGATTAGACAATTACAAAAATACCTAATGTCTATAAAACGGTGAAAATGCCCACTGGGTATGAGCAATTTAAAATAATATCAAACTTCACCAAAAGAGTTATTTGGATTTTTTTACATTCACCGTTCACAGTAGGGCGCAAAAGATGGATGGTGTGGATCACATGGTTGGGCCCACAAATATTTTTCCCATATCTTGAGGAACACAAAAATTTACCTTTTAAAACCTCCTCTACATCTTCATTATCCTCTCTTAATAAGAAATAAAAAACGAAGAAGAAACTATTATAAGCTTTCCACACATACGAGTACATGCATGGTGATGATGCATCCATGATTATAAGAGATGATCAGCCCTTCTCGCTAAGGATCCTCCTGTCCAGCCTAGTGTTTTTAGGCACACTTGCAATAGATTCATGAGCCATCTGGGGAGATGGATAGAGCCTTCATGAGTTGGAAGTCATCTCTATAAGAGCGTCTGTTTTTTTAGGGTGTGTAGGGGTGAGGAAGGTAGGTTTCAGGATAAGGACGTTTTCATCATTTTAAATAAATAAAAAAACCCAAAAAATGAGCAGCCGTTCCCGAAAAAACTAACGGAAAATGGACATTTGCAATAAACACATTTATAATGTGGTTATTTGCTAAGTGAAGTTTCTTAAGTCGATATTTGGAAATACCCTATTGCTGGGTATTTTCCAAAACCCCTTTAAAACGCTATTGACTCCTCAGCCATACATCCAGCATAGCTGTAAGGTGATCCAGACTATCAAAGTTTGTGGATGGACAATAATCCATTGAAAATATGATGGTAAACTGTCTGATTTTTCCATTGAATTTGACCCCACGCTTTTTTACTTTCAACCATTCCGTAATTATCAATTGGATGGTTAGGATTTCATGATTATTGTGGTTTAATATGCTCCATCTTTCCCCTCAATTTGAATTGTTTGGACGGCGATACATGAGTGCAACACACGTGTAGGATGATTCACCACCTTTTTTCAAATGGCACTAAACTTTCACTTGTTCAAGACCCTTTTGCTGAATTGCAAGGAAAAGTACCATTACTTTGAGGAAGTTCCCATGAGTGAGGGTACCACTGTATATGTTGGTAACGGTCATAACAATTGAAACTATTGACTTCGCGGACCATACCTCAAAATTCGTGAGGATTGAATGACCGTATTTAGTTGTTTCTAGTTCTATATATTAGATTTGGACCCCTTTTATATTATTTATTATTATTGAGAAAGTCTCAATTCCAACCAATAGGACCATAAATTACCATCCACCAAGCATATCACTACCACCCTTTCATACGTGTTCAACATCTACTCATTGAGTAGATGAGGATCATCTTGTGCAAAAATCAGCCAACCACTCATCAAGTGGACCACCTTTGTGTATTTTTATTTATCAGTGTCTAGACATTATTTTCGATGACTTTGGAGACCTGATGAGTGGATAGGGCTGATTTTGCATAATGTGATCCTTATGGTGCGGCAAACCTATTGGAAGGGTTGAATGTTGCATAGAGATGATGAGTTGGCAAACCTATTGGAAGAGTTGAATGTTGCATATAGATGATGAGTTGGCAAACCTATTTGTTGGGCGGATCATAAATTTTGGTCCAAGATTAGTTAGACTTGGACCTCTTTCTTATTCACACTTGAATAGAATATTGAATTGAATTTGGACCCCTTTTTTGTTCACACTAGGATAGAATATTGAATTGAATTCGGACCCTTTTTTTATTCACACTAGGATAGAATATTGAATTGAATTTGGACCCTTTTTTTATTCACACTAGGTTAGAATATTGAATTGAATTTGGACCCTTAGGTTTTTTTTGTTTTGTTTTTTTTTTTTTTTTTTTTTTTAACAGCTTTGTGGAAGCCATCAATCTAAGGCGGTACACTGATTGAGTGGATACAATTATCCTATTGCTTTGATCTTTGGGCTATGGCCATGTATATGGAACAATGGTTCTGATTACTGTATATGTGCTACGTGTGCTGCACATGCATCATCATGTGGCAGATGTGAGATCCATTTTGTTCGTTAGGAAGGACTTGATGGGACTAATGGTGACTCAAACTCAGTTACTCGGTCGATTCACTGCTTCTGCTCAGGAGGATGCAACTAGTGTACCATGATTTGTGCTCTTGTTTGATCATAGTTCTTTCATATTTTATTTAAAGATAACCATTTTAATTATTTTTATAACTTTAAATGTTTTTAATTTAATTATTAAATACCACATTAATTCAAGTAAAGATTCGGTGTAGTCTTTGATGCGACTCGTCGAATCAATACAAGTTTGCAAGATTTTTACTTATGGTTTCTATAGCTCAAGCAATCCATTCTATGTCATTCCTCTTTTATGACATCCAAAATAGGTAGCATTTGTTTTTGAGGACTCATATACCCCTAAACTGGCATATTATAATCTTCAGTGAACATGTGTGTAGTTTAATAATCCCACCCCTTTCTTTTTTTTAGGTATGATATGTGGGCCCACATTATTACCATTTAATCATAAATGATGGTGTTAATGTGATGTATAACACAAATCTTTACTCATTGCTCTTTGTTTCGTCTTTTTCTACTGCTAATTTGTATTGATTTATTATTCAATAGGTAGCCCCATACAAGAGAATCCGGCGGGTTGCATTTGTGTCTTCCATCCCAAAGAATCCATCTGGCAAAATACTCAGGAAGGATCTTATCAAGTTGGCAACCTCCAAGCTCTGAAGTTACATTCCTTTAGTTTCCTTGTTCTTGCTAAAATGGATTGTAATATTATTATCGACTTTATCTTACAATTTTGTTAGCATGGTAGTATATATCTTTATGCAGTTATATAAGTTTTACTATAATTTCTTCCTTGTAATAGTTGTCTATATTGAACAAGTTGATTACAATCAATAAGTTTTCCTTGACAATGAGTTCTCCGTGTAATTTTAATAATTGTAACAATACATAAATTTAGCATAAGAGAGGCTTAAACTGTTTCCCATTTAGTAACTTGGTGTTTTATTTCTTTGTAAGAATATTATGCATTTGATAGTATTTGAAATATGGCAAATAAAAAAGCTATAGTTGAGATGTAAACCCATTTCATGATTCCTATAAACCAAAGATCATCCAAGAAAGCAAGGAAGTTTCAAATCATAGCTGTCATAATTCTGTAGGACTTGTACCCTAAATTGTTAAGCTAAGGGGAGAAGATTAGTCAGCCAATTCAAGGAAAAAGGATGCACAGTTACAGCTATTATGTCTTTCTTCAATGAAGAGAGATTGAGAAACAACTACGAAGAGTTTTTTTTTTTTTTTTGTTAAACCCTCCATAAGAACGATGTTCGACTTTTATCTAGAGAATATCCTACAATGGATTCCATTGGATGGATCGATTCGGATCCTAAAAGCAGTAAGGCTACAAGGATCTTCCCTTGGAAAGTTCTGAATTAAGAAGAATTTGTAAATCCTCTTCTAGTAGCATGTTACCCAAGCAATCCACTCGTTGTTCAACATCCACAACCTTGATCAAATTGGTGATATTGTCTTTCCAATACCTTCACCATGCATAGTTTTTGGAATTGCTAGGCACTTGATTGTATCGATATGTCAATAGAATTAATATCTGCTATCATGAATCAAGGCACCAACCACAATTATGGCTCTAACCTGTCAATATATCGACCTCAATCTCCGATTCATTTCTTTTCATTGTTGGCCATGACTATAACCCATCAATGGAAACATCATCCGTCGCCGTTACTCTACAAAATTTTCAACAGAATCGTTATTCGATTGCAAAAAATCTGGTACCTAGTTTATGTCGAAATCTCCATTCAGGGGTCCACAATGGGTGAACTAGCTTCAAAAGCTCCTTTCATGAAGGAGAAAGGAATAGAACCCATGTGCATATCATTGTCATCACTACTGCCGCCGCGACCACTACTATCATCATGATCATAACTATTAGAAAATCCTCTTGACACAAACAAAAGACTACAATATATTTACATGAGGTTATTATAAGTAACCATTACGCCATTAACATGGGTGGATTAAAAATGCATATTCCATGTACCTTCGATGAAAGACATAATAAACTTAAAGAAACCCTTTTTGAGAGGTCATTGAAACCAGCCTTTTATGCAAAACTAGTATATTTCATTTGTTACATTAATTTTACTACAAATTCAGACTGAGGCCATTTTCGTTAAAGACTAACTACATCTTAAGAGTAAGAAAATAAATAATTAGGTTAAATAAAGCCAGTATAATGTTTAAACTAATAATATTTTAAAATGAACTAAACCATTTAATGAGATGATGTAAAGTGGGCCGCAAATACATTCTTACCACAACCAGACCAAAAGAAGCACAAACAAAAGTAGAAGTATTCTGTCGGAACCGAACCTAGTCCTACATAACTGAGTCCTAGGCATGTTTAGCTTAAAGATATTCATTCTGGATATGAAGAAATTGTTGTTCGAAGTTTTGACTATAAAAGAGCCTTAACTTTTGATCCAGTAATTGTCACAAAACACATGACCTATCAATCTTTACATAGTGATGTATCTAGGGTCAACCAACCAACTACGGTAGTTGCTGACAACCATTTCACGAGAAATTGCACCTCTTCTTTGTCAAAATTGATATTTTATGAGAATTTTACTAGACTCATCATTGGTGTAAGATAGATGGGTTCTATCATGTGGTAGCAACAACATGGGAAACACATTTCAATGGTTCTCCTATGTTTGATGTAGCTACAAAGCTCAAGTTGCTTAAGCTAGCTTTAAAAAATTGGTTTGCTACCAAGGTGAAATTGAGTGATTAACTCCTTGGAGCCAAATCTGATCTGAGGCTATTTAGATAGCTATTTAATTCAATCCATCTCCCACCAATATTGAAGCTGAGAGGGGCACAAAAGAAGAGTTGGACAGTTTGCAACTATGGAGCTCTCTATCTGAGACAAAAAGACAGGAAAACTAAGTTGAACCTCAGCGATACCAATTTTAAAATTTTTTATGCCTCTATTAAGCAAAAGCAAGCCTTGGCCAAAATATGGAAAATCAAGGACAGGGATGGTGCCCCCACTAAAAATCAGGAGGAGAGTAAAAGCATAATTGTAAACCGCTTCAAGAGCATCCTCATTGGGAATCAACGAGATCCTTCTCAAGTTGATTGGGGCTCATAGATAATGTTTCAAAAGTAACTCAAACCGAAAGTGATGAGCTAATCAAGCTTATATCCATTCTTGAAATTGAAAATGCCATTAAAATGGCTAATCCAAATAAAGCCCCAGGCCTGAATGGTTTTAATGCTCGTTTTTATAAGATTTGTTGGCCAATCGTTGGGAAAGACATTTGCGCATTCTCAAGCAGCTCAACAACACACTCATTACTTTGATCCCCAAAATAGAAATTTGTGAGTCCCCAAATAATTTGAGACCGATCTCTCTAACCAATAAATTTTATAAAATCATCTCTAGGATTTTGGTTAACCGGATGAAGGCAGTCATGCCATTAATTATTAGTCACACTCAATTTGCTTTCATCTTGGGTCATAATAACTTACTCAGCCATGACCTCATTAGGGGGATTCACCTTAATTGTGGAGTCATGCCTACATCTCCTACCCTTCTTAATATTAATGGGGAGGTGTGTGGTTTTTTTTTTTTTTTCCTTATAACAACAATAGGGGCCTCAGTCAAAGAGAACCTCTATCTCCTTTCCTATTCGCCATTGTTATGAAAATATTTTCTGTTCTACTTAACAAATGTTGTTCTAATGGGATCATTGGAACCCCTTTCAAAGTGGCACCTTGTCAATCTCCCATCTTCTTTTTGTGGACGATCTTATGATCGTTGCTAGTGCTGACCTGGTTTCAACCAACAATCTCAGGAATTTTTTTCAACAAATTTTCTTCTAACTCGGGTTTGCAGGTAAACCTGAGAGTGTTTTACTAATTTTGAATTCCTATCAATGCAAAGATATTATTAAAGGCATTCTTAGCATGAGAGAAGGCAGCTTGCCTATCAAATACAAAGAGGTCTCCCTTTTCTCCATCAGACTTCATATTAATTAGAGACTGTCAGCCTTTGTTGGATAGTCTCATTAAGAAGCTTACTGGGTGGAAAGCCTCCCTCATCTCCTTTACTAGTAGACTGAAATTAATAAAATTTATTATATTAGGTCTCTCTCTCTCTCTCTCTCTCTCTCTCTCTATATATATATATATATATATATATAGGGAAAAGGTACTATGCGCTCGAGCGTAAAGCGGTCGTCCATGAGGTCGAGCTGGGGTGGGCCCCACCGTGATTCCTTTCGAAGATCCACACCGTCCACCAGATGCACCGCTCCAAGTGGGACCCACACGGCTGGAAATCGACCGTCCACGGAACTCAGGTGGGCCATACCTTCTGAAAACATAAGTATACACGTGAAAACATGTAAAATCACTTGGTGGGGTCCACCTGAGATGTGGATACCACCTGAAAAGTGGTTTAAAATTACATTCAAGTGGGACACACATGATGGACGGTTTTGATCATGAATAAACCTCTCGAAAGGCCCCCACAACTGGTTTTGAATGTTTCAATGGTGCACGGCCCCTCTCCACTTCTGTACGTGGTGTGGCCCACAAAAGTCACGGATTGAGGTGATTTTCAGCCGTGTGGGCCCGTCCAGGGATGGTGCATCTGACTGAGGAGGTAGATGTTCGAACGGCATCACGGTGGGGCCCACCCCAGCTCGACCTGACACTCAATCAAATAGTCCAACAGGAATATCCGAGATACATGGAGACCGCTTTACGCTCGAGCATAGTACCTTTTCCCATATATATATATATATATATATATATATATATATATATATATATATCCCATGCTTTCCTCTTGCCCAAAACTTGTTATAATGTCATTGAAAAATATATTAAAAACTTCTCATGGGGGTTCTTTGAGGTTCACTCTATTAGTTGGGATCATATTTCTAAAACAAGGAATGTTGGAAGTCTTGATATTACTCTATTGGAAATCTCTATCAAAGCTTGCCTCCTCAAGCAATTACAGAAAATCATTTCTTAGGAAGATAATCTTTTGGTTAAGTGGGTGTAGCTGAAATGCATTGGATCAAAATCCATACGGCACATTCACCTGCCACTAGGGGATCTTGGGCTTTGAAAAGCATTCTTAGTAATCACAATATTGCCAAAAGGCATATCAGATATTCCATGGGAAATGGCATGTCCATCCAATATCGGAATAACCTTTGGTAAGGGAATACCAGCCTCTTTGAGCGCTTTGGTGTTCAGCCTATCTAGGATCTTGAATTGCATGCTAATTTTAAGGTTAACACACTTATCCAAGATACTAAATGGAAATTTCCCTACCCTAGATCTCTTGTCCTAGTTGCAAATTTTCAAGAAGTTAAGGTGCACCAAATTCTTCCTATTAATGAAGAAATTTTCTAGACCCTTTGTCCCAAGGGAACTCATTCCTTTGCCTCCGCCATTAAAGCTTGGAGAGAAGTTAAAGTTGAGCCTCCTTGGATCCCTCTTGTTTGGTTCAAAGGGTTTATTCTTAAACATTCTATCATTGCTTGGATGATATTCCTTGGGTGCCTTAAAACCAAAGATATGTTGCATAAATTTAATATTATCAATGATATTGCATGTGCCTTTTGCAACAATGGAATAAAATCCATTGTTTACTCATTCCTTTCTCGTAACTTCATTAGTAGCATTTGAGAGAAGCTTTATTTAAAGCTTTATATTCCTTTTGCTTCTTACCCAACGATCTTGTAGGTGGTTAACCATATTGTTGATTTCTCTACGGACCTTATTGAAATTACGGTAAGACCGTTACCAATAAAGTACAGATGTATGACCAAGTGTCATAGAGGGGGGTGAATAATACTTTTAAAAACTTTAATCTTACTAAACTATAAATTCTACCAATTTAAAACATGTTGAGTAAGATTATTAAAAAGTTATTCATATTCATATTCTAAGATAGTGAGAAATCTAAGTGTTGCATTATATCAAACATGTATTGTGCATAAAGTAAACATTCCAACAATCAATATATATGAGCAAGAAAAATCATGACAAATGCAGCAATATATAGTGATTCGGTTACGTGCCTACTCCACTCCCAGCGGACACACTCAACCTACAAGTGTACCGGATTTCACTATCCAAAGGTTTTAAATCAGGTTAACTATGAACTTTTACAACTTACACAATGTTAAATTAAGCATCTTGCACAAGGCAGCCTTATGTGCCTACATTAGGTAATAGGTCCTACACAAGGATACAACGAGGAGCCTACACAAGGCAACCTATGCCTACACAAGGCAATGGGTCCTTCACAAGGACGCCCTACTTATTATCCCATTGGAGGCCTACGAAAGGTCTTAGCGAGTTTGTGTAATCAAATTCTAAAACCCAATCCTATACAAGGAAATGAGTTCAGACTCAATCGACTTTTGATACTTACTTGAAAGTGAGTGGGCCCCGTTTTTAGCACATGTTGATGATGATCTTCCTTGTGGTGAAGAATCTTCAGCTCCCTTGATCTGCAACAACTATAGATGCGCCAATGCAAGTCGCCGGTGTTGGGTTAAGGTATTTTGGTGAATATTATCTATTGAATGTGGGTCTTTAAGTGTGGATGAGATCCCCAAATATTAAGCATTCACGGGATTCCAACTCAATGAGTTGCCAGTGAATGAGTTGTTGAAATATCCTTGAATGGTGGAGTTCATTCTTCAATCCAATCTATTGATTCTTTAATGATTGCATTTAAGATAGGGTTGAAGGATGAACTCCTATGAGAAAAAAGATCTAAGATGGTAGGTAATATTCTTATAGCAATAACTCTCTTAAATCTCACTATTTTTTTTTACTAAGGAACTAAGGAAGCAACCCTCAATACATAGCCAACAAAGTCCTAACGATAAAAAAAAAAAACGAGCAGAAATCTGTCAGGATTCGATGTCATTGAAGGTCCTTCGATGTTATCGAAGTTGCCTTCAATGACTAGAACTGACTTTGATTGTATTAAACCCTTGCACAGAAATATTCTTGTACATGCTTGGACAGTTCTAGTCGATGTTATCGATGTCATCGTATGACTTCTCGATGTCATTGAGATTTTTACTAAAAATTCTTGAAGCTTACTGATGGGGACATCACGCACACACGCGTACGCACGCCGCCCTCCTACGCACTTACGCAAGGAAAAGGAGGGCCCTACTGTTGATCTGGCTTAATGACGACATCCAGGGGGGCCTCCTAAGTAGAAGACAAGTTTTGGTTCAAAAAAGTGGGCCCGATAGTCAAGAAAAGCCCATCATGGGATCTCATGATCATGGCCAACTCATCGGATTGATTTCATTTTTTAAGTTTTGCTTATTGTTATTATTTAGAACATTGTGAACACTTTAGATTTCTGTGTTTGATTTTTATTTTAGTTTACTTCATCACCAAGTAATAGGTTGCGCACATGGTGTGAGTTTTTGGGGTATAAGGTTTTCCTATAAATAGGCACCCCTTGTAGTTCTTTTGAAATATTGAAGATTAATAAAAATTTTACGTTTTCCTACTCTCTGAGTTGTGAAGCCTAATTGGGTGTGAAACTCTCCCTTCATCGAAGGGTTAACTACTGTGGTGCGAAGCCACATCTATCCCAATTCGCCCCCATCCATCACCATCTCTACTACCCATCTTCTATCATCCATTCTTATCATCTCACCCCATCATCTATACTTTGAATCAATCATCTATTATAGCAATTCTCCTCCCCACATCAGAATTTCAAAATTTGGCCCTACAGAGGGCTGAAACTTCGACGGAGTACCACGCACAAACCGTATATCGGATCGAGCTAAGATTTTGGGTTTTGGAGTCCATCCCTAGCCGACTAGGGCCAAGGTGGCTTTTTTCTGAATAGTGGGCCCCACACACGTGCGGCCGGGATCACACGCAAGTCCGTTTGGGCCATTGTTGTTGTCCATGCACGGGATCGTCTTTTGGCTCAGGTTTTTATCCTCTTTTATCCTCTCATAGCCATTTTTTATGAACCTCAGCCCTAGATTATGTTTTTCCTAAGTTATATACCCCTTTTCTTATTCTAGGGTTCCTTGATTTGAAATTGGTGAATCCCTTAAATTAGGGACTGATTATTATGCATGTGTGGATGATTATTTCTTATCTTTGAATATCATTTGATTCATAATTTTTATTGATTCAGCCCTATCATGTATAAGCCTGGACCCTCATAGATTCCCCTTAATTGAATGTTTGGATTTTCATGTGGAATGTGGAATTTGTGTGATTGTTTCTGAATTAGTAGGATCTAAGCCTGAAATTTTGCATGTCATATTTAATTTTTCATGTCCTGCATCACTTACTGAACAGTTTTAGTCCCTTTTTTGATGTCATTGAATGATCTTTCAATGTCATTGAAGTTTGAATTTCGATGACATCGAAGGCGATTCGATGACATCGAGTAATTCATGATTTCCTTTGAAAACTCTCTAGACAGATTTGTCCCTTTTTCGATGTCATCGAATGGTCGTTCAATATCATCAAAGTTTGAAGTTTGATGACATCGAACATCATTCAATTCATCAATCTTTTTAGAGATTTTTCTATTGACCTTGCTGGACAATTTGGTGCCCATTTTTCGATGTCTACGTTCAATGTCATCGATACTTATTCAATATCATTGAGAATTTCTCCAGAAATGTAGTTTGGTTATTGGACTTATTTGGGGCACATTTTTTATGTCATCGACAATTACAAAAAAAGTCGTTTTCCTTTTCATATAACTTTACAATTGGAACCTTATAATTCTGAGTTTTTTTAAGGAGTTTTCTCAATTGATTTTAAGCAAACTTAGATTATAAGGGGGTTCTTTTACCTAGGTGTTTTGTAAGGATTAATTTACCTTTGGGGCTACCTTGAACTCTTGCTTCTTGTTGAGATTTCAGCCGTATAGTCTTTAATGTGGGGCTCATTTGACTCTATGACTCAACCGTCACGTAGCTTGACAAACCAAGGTACTTTCACCTATCTCCAATTGTCTTAATAGCGTCTCTTTTTCCTTCTTCGTAAAGAATTTCTAGAGCTAAAGAAACAACAACATTTTCAATGAAAAAAAAAAAAAAAAAACTTCCTAAGGAAGATATCTTTAATCACATAATCTCTAATTTAAGAGTCAGGATCTTATTCCACTTTGGGCTATCTTTGGCTTTTATGGCTCTAAGCACGCTTTTAGTAAACTGGGACCTTCCCACCTCTTATTCCACCTCGTATCCCCATCTTAATCATGTCTCTTATCCGAGAAGGGTTGAGTGGTTTCGGATCCTAGCTTGCACGAATATATCTTATTCTAAAGTTGGCCTCCTTTGTTTCTCCCCTTCCCTTCACCCAATGTAGGGAATCGCTTTAGATATTGGAAAAGGGTGGGCCTCTAGACAAATGCCTTCAAACCTTGTTTCAGGGTATTTTTAGGTTTTTTTTTTTTTAATTCCTTCTAATCTTGTAGGTGTTATCATTTAGGCCTACAATGGAGAAAGTCTTGCAGCCCTATTAGATCATTCCTCTCCATAGGAGATGTAGCGTTTTGCCCGAGGTGTCTTTGCCTACATTGCCCATTCCAAAAGCCAAGCTAGAGTTACCATTGTAGACACCCCACGATCAGAAAAACAACTAAAATTCGGCTACTGACTTCACATGACCATGATCAAATCATCTACACGGGTAAAAATACGCCAAGGAGCCAACTGACGGACCAGATTGGACCACACATATTAGATCGCTCAAAACCTACCCTTAGCTAGCAGTATTGATCTCACGGACACTAGGTGGTCAATTTTAGTTAGAACCAGCTACCCCTTGGCCAGTTTCGATCAAAGCTAGCCACCACGTGGCCAGATGCGGTCTTTTGCTATGTTGGACCAATCATAGCCTCGACGCCTAACAATTTTGATTCAGTTTTTCTAAACCTCATTCCATGCCTAATCAGTAACACTCGTTGAGAGGTTTGGCAAAACCAAACTAAATTACGTGTCACCACCAAAGCACTCTGTTTTTCCTATTTAAAGGCATCTCCACACTTAGAAAAAAGGGAGTGAGAAGCCATATATTTTTTAGACAGAGAGACAGGGAGAGAATAAGAAGGAGAAATCGGAGATCCAAACCAAGATAAATAAAACTCTACATGATTGTTTATAGTCTTCCTTTCTCTATCTTTTAGCCTTTCTAAGCTACTCTGTCTTTTTTCCTTTCTTTAACAGAGAAGTCAATAGTTAACAATTAGCTAAAGGCTAATTCTTATTCCCATCTGCATACTCTTGATGAATCCAAAGTGTTGGCACACACTGACATCTTATATTACTTCCATTTTCATTTACGAACACTATTACTTGTTAGCTATGTCCTAATACCACTTTGAGTATGCTCCATAGTTACTCATTTTGGGGATCTTATATAAATAAATTTTTTTAAAAAAAAGTGGTTTAAAAGGATAACCAAAAGTTTAGTGTCGCCCACCTTTTTATCTAATTTTCTTGTCAATTCATATTTTTACTTTGCTTGAGTTCATTTTTCTATTTACATAGGCCTTAAAGGCCACTATAATATTTTGATTTATTTAGTTTGTTGGAAGTTCCTTGAATCTCCTTTTAAAAAATCATACAACCTAGTAAAGTAGAGATCGTGCTCTGCACGGTCAGAAAATGGTGCTTACCACTTCCTTATTCGTAACTAAGGCCCTTGCCTAGAATCTACTGTGCAGATGACTCCCTGATGTATATGTTTTGTCCCCTAGGGGGACGCCTCACAATGATGTATGTGTTTTATATCTACGTCATAATCACTAAGTGGCACCCATTGTGATGTATGGGTTATACGCAAACCGTTCATCCATTGTTGCCCAAAACAGGGTAGATGGAAAGCCCTGGTGGGCCCACCGCTGAGAGCAGTGGGACCCACCCTTGTGGCTTGTTAGGGGTCCAACTAGTAGACCCCCAACTCCAAGGAAACAATGGTGACAATGATTCCACTGTTGAAACCGCGGTGTAAGGATTTCACCCAGACCATCCATTTGTTTTGCTAACTCATTACAGTGTGGGACCCACCCTCTAGTATGACCCCAAAAATGGGGAAGATTCAAATCTCAAATGAACTGCATTACGAGTAACAACAGTGATTGAACGTACACCATTAAAACATTCTAGGACCCGCTATGATGTTTACTCCCCTCCAATATCTAGGGTGTGAGCCCCTTATGGACCCCACTATGATGTTTATTTGGCATTCAACCTGTTCATAAGGTCACACAAATCTGGATGGTGGGAGTACATAGATATCAGATTGATCTAAAACCTTTTATGACCTATCTTTAGGGCCTACTATGATGTAATCCACAATGTCCATTTGGACAATGGATCCCTGTGATTATGTGTATTTTGTTTTAGCTGGGGCCCCACTAAACCTCTATGAAATGTGTGATATGTGTGGCCTATAACCTTGTGATAGTATGGCTTGTGGACAACTCCTGAGCCCTGAAAATTATGTTATATGTGCGACTCAAAATCTTGTGATTGTATAATGCGCAATCAATCCCCTATACCTTGTGTTTTGTATGTGTGTGGCCTGTAACTGTGTGATGGATTGAAAGCATAAACTTTAACTCGACCAAATTCATTAGCAGTAGTGGAGTTAAGTGCCCACCTTCATTTGTATTGCTCTCATTTAGGGTTATAACTATCATGGCCCATCTCTTGTGGAAATTGTGGTAATAAAACAATTCTCTAACTATGTAAAAATGGAGTATTTTGGGACCCTTTGAACCATGTGAAGTTGTGTGGATTACAGATCACTTAGGACAAATCGTGACATGTTGAGACTACCTATCTTGGTTGGAAGTGTGACAGTGATTCTACACCATAGTTTGTTAAACTCTAATATTGTCCGTCCACCTTGATAGCAAGCGGGATGAAAACAAAACATTGATTCTATACCATAGTTTGTCAAAACCCCCTTCAAAACATAGATTTGTACTATTAGTATATGATCATTATGTTTCTTAATAAATAATGTTTTATCTACACTCCCCATAACAAAGTAATGACTTAACAATAATTTAGTCAGTTTCTCGTACCATGCCCTGGGAACCTGTTTCAAACTATAGAGTGCCTTTTTTAGGCGATAAACATGATTAGCATGCTTAGGGTCTTCAAAATCCTTTGGTTGTTCAGTATACACTTCTTCATGCAAATCACCGTTTAAGAATGCACTCTTTACATCCATTTGATATATTTTGAATTTTTTAAAGCATGCAATGGATATAAATAGTTTGATTGATTTAAGACGAGCTACCGGGGTAAAGGTCTCATCATAATCAATGCCTTCAATTTGAGTGTACCCTTGTACAACCCGCCTAGCCTTGTTTCTAATAATATTACCAAGTTCATCAGACTTATTTTTAAAAATCCATTTTGTTCCGATAATGTGTTTATCTTTTGGTCTTGGAACTAAGTATCAAACATCATTTCTAACAAACTGATTGAGCTCTTCTTCCATTGCTACAATCCAGTTTTCATCAGTAAGGGCTTCTTTTATGTTAGCCGGTTCTATTTGAGATGTAAAGCACACGTAGTTGCACATATCTTTTACTTGTTTATGAGTGCGCACACCAGTGAGAGGGTTTCCAAGGATTTAATTAGATGGATGGTCTTTAACCATCCGCAGTTCAATGTTATTTTGACTAGATGAAGAGTCTAGTTTATCAAACAAAAGGACTCCATCATCTTCTGAACTTGAGACAGGTGTATTCAAGTGATCATTTATAACCACATTAATGCACTCTTGAATTACACCAGTCATTTTGTCAAGAACCTGATACGCTCGACTATTCAGAGCATACCCTAAAAATATCCATTCATCACTTTTGGTGTCAAATTTACCCAGATTTTCTTGGTCATGCAAGATGTAGCACTTGCTATCGAAAACTCGAAAGTATTTGACAGTAGGCTTCTTATCAAACCACATTTTATAAGCTGTTTTACTATTTAATTTTCTAGTTTAAACGCGGTTAATTATATAACAAGCAGTATTTACAGCTTCAGCCCAAAGATTTTTAGGAAGCTTCATACTATTTAACATTACATTTGTCATTTCTTGAAGCACTCTATTTTTTCTTTCCACTACCCCATTTTTTGTGGTGTTTTGGGCGCAGAATATTTATGTGATATTCCCTGGTCACTGCGAAATTTCTCAAAACTGCTATTTTTAAACTCAGAACCATGATCACTACGGATCTTGGTGACTTGGGATTCTTTTTCTGTTTGGATACATTTAATATCTTTTTTACTTCGTCAAAAGTTTCAGATTTCTCTCTTAAGAAGACTACCCAAGTATACCTGGTAAAGTCATCTACAATGACCAGAATATACTTCTTACCACCTTGATTCCACGTTCTAGTTGGTCCAATGAGATCCATGTGGAGAAGTTCTAGTGGTTACATGTGGCATTGGAGTTCATCTTTTTGTGAGCACTCCTGGTTTGTTTACCAATCTGGCACTCGCCACATATTTTATCCACTTTCTTGATTTTGGGTAGACCTCTTACCAATTCACTTTTGCTCAATCTATACAAGTTGCGGTAGTGTACATGTCCTAGGGCCTTATGCCATAATTCGGTCTCGTCGGTTTGGACCATGTAACATGATAGCTTAGATGAGCTTGAATCACTGACTATGTAGCAGTTCTTAGAAGTTCTGTGACCAGTTAATATTATAGAACCATTCTTATTTAAAATTTCACACCATTGGTTGGTAAATTTTACACTATGATTATTATCACATATTTGAGAGATTCTTAATAGATTATGTTTTAAACCTTCTACATATAAAACATTTTCAAATAGAGGGAGGTTAAAGAGTTGAACCGTACCTTGGCCAACAATTCTACAGTTACTACCCTCACCGAATGTGACTGAACCATCAGTCATATCTTTAACACTGGTGAACAGACCTTTGTCACCTGTCATATATCTGGAGCAACCACTATCTAGGTACCACTTTGAATGGTTCGAAGCCTTGAAAGCGGTGTGAGCAACCAAACAAACAACCTTGGGGACCCATTTCATTACAGTTTTGGGTTTAAAAGCATAGTTTGTCTTCTTATGTTTGTACTTGTTATAAGTCCTACCCACCGAGTTAGATTTTAAGAGCTCCTTAAGCAAGTCAATAATTTTCTCAGTTAAAGGATAACGATTCTAATTTTTATAGTTGTTATGGTTGCTTTTAGGTTTTAAAGTCTGAAAAGTTTTAGTATTTTTAGAATTATTTTGATTTAGACTTTTTCTTTTTGAGTTAGAAGACTCCCCTTTAACAAATTTAGGTGGAGTATTCTTATATTTGGGAGGAATACTTTTATCATAGCCCAATCCAGATTGACTGTCACATTTTCTGGATCCGGATAAAAGTTTTTCTAATTTAGGATCACCTTGGGCATACCTCTATGTCTCCTTCAAACTTAAAAGTGAAGAGACTTCTACTTTTAGCTTTTCATTTTCAGATTTTAAGTTTTTAACTTGGGATATTTTGAAATCTAAGTCGTACTTAGTTTTTTCAAAGCAATCTAAAAAGTACGATTTTTCTAAGATTAGATTATCAAAATTCTCTTTTAGTTTTGAAAACTTTTCTTTCTGAAGTTTTAACTTTACAGCTATTTTGCAACTTTCCTTGTATAGGGCATCATATGCATCTTGAAGGTCTTCTTCATTTTCATGGTCACTACCCAGATTTTCTTCATTGGTTGAATCATCATTATCTGAGAAAGTAAACTTAACTAAAGTCATTAGGGCTTTAACATCATTAGCTAACTTGGTTTCAGAATCTTCTGACTCAAAAGAGACTTTAGAGCAGGAAGATTCATCCTATGTAGCCAACATACCTTTCTTTTTAGACTTGTCCTTCTTAGGACATTTGTTTGCTAGATGCCCATATTCATGGCAGTTGTAGCATTGGATGACTTTTAAAGATTTCCAATTTTTAGATCTAGGTCTTTTCTTTTCAATAAGTTTTTGCAAATCAACCCTCTTTTTACTCTTGAAAATCTTGTAAAACTTTTTGGCTAAAAGAGCCATATCATCTTCAGAAGTTTCTAAATCAGAATTATTACTATTTTCATGAGAAATAACTTTAGAAGACTTGAGGGTGATTGACTTACCTTTGGGGGCCTTAAAATTTAACTCATAGGTTTGAAGAACCCCAACTAACTCTTATACCCTCATATTATTCGTATCACAAAGTTCTTGGATCGCGGTCACTTTTGAACTAAACCGATTAGGCAACGAGCGCAGTATCTTTGCACAGACTTTACTCTCTAGGATCTTATCACCAAGACCCCACATAGAGTTGACAATGTCATTCAATCTTGTATAGAAGTCCATGAAAGTTTCACTTTCTTCCATACGTATTTCCTCAAATTTAGTTGTGAGGATTTGAACTTCAGATTTCTTGACAATTATTGTACCCTCGTGTGTCATTTCCAAAATATTTCAGGCTTGCTTTGCAGTATTACAAGATATAATTCTCTTGAATTCATCCGGTGATAGTGCGCAAGTAATAGCATTTAAAGCCTTTGCATTGGCACTACTCTTACTTTTCTGAAGAGTGGTCCAAGAAAAATAAGGTGAAACTTTTACAGTTTTAGATCCATTAGTACTAGTCACTTCAGTGGTAGGAGGGGTCCAAGAAAAATAAGGTGAAACTTTTACAGTTTTAGATCCATTAGTACTAGTCACTTCAGTGGTAGGAGGGGTCCAATTGGTCACTGTGGCTTGCCACACGCTCTCATCCATGGATTTTAAAAAAAATCACCATTCTGGCTTCCAATAGACATAATTGGAGTCATAAAATGGTGGAGGCCTAATGATTAACAGGCTATCAAAATTTGAAATATTAAAAAGCTCAGATCGATTAGCTCAGGAATTTAATCCAAATAACAAAAATAAAACTAGCTATTAAGCTCTGATACCACTTGAAAAGGCCGAGCTAAATGTCGGGGGGGGGGGGGGGGGCAAATTTAAAAATAAAGCGCAAAAATAAAGACTTAATAAGCAGTTGATAGCACAATAGAAAGCAACCTCTAAAATCAAGTATTGACAGGTTGATACAAACTTGGTTCTAAGAACAACCTGACACCAAAAACCTACGGTTTATGGTAGGACAACCTTACTAGAACGTGGGTGAGTATAAAAAACTCAAACTCAATTAGAGGTGAAAAAAATAAGAACTAATCTATTACAACATTCACCACATAATGCTTGAAAAACAATGATTACAACATTCAGATCCACAAATACATCCCACGATCTTAAACCATAAAATGATAAAGAAATAAATCAAACACCCACCAAACACCAGAGAATTATAGTGGTTGGTGTGTGTACATCAACTGGCTAAAAACAGCCACACAACTACTCCACTCCTAATATCCACTCCCTCGGGATATTAGCGTTCACTAATCAAATAGGTTTTTCAAGGTTCACCTAAAACCTTCACAATTATATTTTAAGTGGGCTCATATAATCACAACCCCACACTATGAGATTTTCTGGTTGATCTCAGAAAAAACGAAATGAGATTTTTTGGCTTAACTTATAAACCAACTAAAATGAAATTATAGAAAAAGAAACACTTATCTGTATGAAGATTTTGAAGTAGCCCATTAGAACCAACTTAATGACGACGTAGATGTTCAATGTTCAGTCCCACAAGTGTATAGGGTTCTAGGTCTAGATGATTTTTAATTTAAATCAACATGGGCTAGCTTGATTTGATTTCGATCTCAAGAAAGGGTAAATCAAATATCCCTTTTCAAAATCAGATTGAAATAGAGATCTAAAATTAAATAACAAGAGCTACTTATAAAGAATCTAAAATATGCACAAAATAGCTTAGAATGAACACAAAATTATCTTAGAGTGATTGCTTAAAAATAATTAAAATTGAATAGAAAACTTTGAAATTCGAGTGCTATTTATAGGTGAAAAATCTGTTCACTCGACTGATCTTAGGTTCACTTCAACTGGCCTTAGGTCCAACAGATTTTTGAAAATTCTGGCGCGATAAGATTTGACAAGTGCTCAACTGGTCTTGTTGGTCTCATGACTAGTCAAGTGGCCTGCTCGACTGGTCGTGGACTACACACGACTGGTCGAGTGGGGTTAGAATGCTAATTGTAATTTGAGTCGAGCCCTGCACGACTGGTTAAGCACTGTTCAATCGACTAATCTAGCAGTTTTCAGGACTAGTCGAGGACAAACAGAAAAAGTTTGAAAAATTGTAACAAATCCTGGACTAGTCGAGAAAATTCTAGAACTAGTCGATCTAGTGCTAGGGCTAGTCGAAAAAATAACCTATTAATCTATAAAAAGACTGATACCAAGTATGAAATGAACGTAACATGCCCTAAGGTTAATATAAGTCATTCGTACCTTGTGAGATAAAACGTATGAACCATCAAACTATCGATCACATCGGCAACTTTAATTCTTGCAATATTCGAAGCTTGAACTCAACGTATCGAACTTAGTCTTCAATTAGGACTTGAGTTCTTGGACGTTTCCAGTTACAGAACTTAAACCGCAATATTGTGATTGGGTTCTTGAAAGTTAAGTCTTCAACCAACACTTGAAACTCATACACTTTCTTCAGCTTGAAGATCTCAGCAAATTTATCGTAGATATCGGCAAGATTGATTCAGCATGATCGTTGAATATTCAAAGCAAATCAAAGCACAAGCTTGATACATAAAACACATAAGCATGACATAAAGTCGAATTGGTTTGACATACTAAAATTTGACTAAACTTGGGTTTTCAACATAGCAATTTCAAACCCCATCACGAACCACTTACAGTTTAACCCTAAAGTGTTGAGTTAACTCAGCAATCAAAACTTCATAAACCAGAATACAGAGGGAGTTTTATAAGAGGTGAAATGAATTTTCGTTGTTTAGAAAAATGAATCAGAAGTCTTTATATAGACTCTGAAGTGATGCATTAAGCACCCTTTCAAAAGGGTTTGGTCCGTTGGGTTTAAATCCAACAAGTGTGACTAACTGAATGATCACATATCTTTGGTTTAAAACGAAAAATTATAAGCGTGAGTACATTCTCGCAAATAAAGTCCTGCGACCATCTCGTCCCGTCTTGCGCGCATGTATGGTCAATGACATATATTAGAACTATTAGCATAGGCCCCACAGGACCAAATTCATATACCCCCTGAAAGAGGCTCAAGCCTTAAGGCAAAACGCCTATCTTATATAAAAGAAAATTTTCTTAGACAAATCCTATGTGAGACAAAACCCACAATTCAAAATTAACAAAAATTTCAAACGTGGTGGAAAACCAAAATATTTAAATTTTCATTTTTAATATAAATTTTGAAATAAAATACAACACCCATTAAAGTTAGGGATGTCGTGCTGGATTGTTTTGACCTATCAGAGACTCAGGTTAGGCTTGGAGAGAGCTTGGCCCAACCTTAACTCGGCCTGTTGATACCCCTACACTAAATGATTGAATCCACTTGATTTTCAGGACATCTCATTTAGTGGACAACCTTGCTACACGGGGGAGATGCCATACAATCACCATAGTCGACCCCACATGTTAACTAGTTAGATGCACAACTGTTTGTGTGTGAGCCTGCAGAATCAGAGGGTTGGCTACTCACTGTACCATGGCTTCTTCATCCATAAGAGGGCCATGTGAATTTACTAATTAAAATAATTAGTCATAGATGAAGTATGGCTTGTTGGTAGAGTTAGCAGGTTCTCAACTAATGTCCGGTCTTAATCTCACCTTCCATCTATGTTGAAAAAGAATCACCTACCAAGTTATTCACTGACTCTCAATTTGAAAGCTTTATATAGTCTGATCTATGATTTATTTTAGGTGTCACCAATCTAGTATAGAATCATTGAGATCAACGGTCAGGATCACCAAAAAACAGGCATATGTGGTCCATCAGGATACCACTCATGTCTCTACGCTACATGACCTTATATTCCCTTTTTTTTAATGAATATTTGTTATCATTGACTGTTTTCATTTTAACCGTCCATTCTGCACATAATCTCTGCTTAATTTTCCGCCCCCATGACATGGATCGTTTAATTTGGGGCGGCGTCGGTGGATCCCCCTACCCACTGAGGTGGGTGGGATACTTAACTGTGGGGCCCACTATCATGTATTTTACTTACATCCACACCTTCCAACCGTGTTGAAAGCTGCTATTAGGTACCGTTCAAAAAAAAAAGTGAAGCAGATCCAAATATCAAGTGGACATTGTACAGGAAACAATAGTAAGCAACCATTAAAAACTTCTTATAGGCCATAAAAGTTTGGATCAAGATGATATTTGTGTAGTCACTTCATCCATGTGCTTGTGACATTATCAACGGATTGGATGGCAAATAAACATTTCAATGGACCTATCAAGCTTTTAGGGCCCGTTTGGCCACCAACATCAGATGAGATTAAGGTGGATGGAATTGTAAAAGTAACAATAAATGCACATGTAATGTACTGTCTCTTGATTGACCATATCCTATGTTTTTCAATACCGTGTTTAGAATGTATGCAATTAAAAGTAAATTCCAAAATTTTCTATCAAATTATCCTTAAAAACTCATCATCACTCACGGTTCCCAACACAAGGCTAATTATCCAAAGCAATTTTAATCCCATCTCACCTCCTTCCAAACATGTTATTCTAAATCTCCAGGTGGGATTAGCAATGCAATCCTATTTAATAGGATTTAATACCACCGGCCAAACAGGCTCTTAACGGTGAGGATTTAGTAAAGATTGTTTATTGTGATGCAATCCACCTGATATTCGGATTTTTATTATTATTATTATTTTTAATAATGAGCTTTTAATACAGAAGGACAGCATGGATGTAAGGAAAGTGCATCATGGGTCAGGGATCCCGTGATCCAATGAAGCCGCGCCCGTTTAATTTGACTTAAATGCATGGCACGTGTAAGAATTAAGAGGAAGTGAATATCAACTGTCACAGTCGAACAGAGTATCTAAATGGAAACGTGGAAACAGGAATGAACGTGAGCTGGAGGACGACAGATGCGGTAAGCGCGTGGGACGGGGATCGGTGCAAAGTAAATGACACAATCAGCTGACGTCACCACCACGTTCAGATGAAAACGATATTCGGACGCGGTTTGGCTAGTGCCGCTGCCAATAGCCACGCTCATGTGTATGGTGGTCGGTGCTCACTGTTACATGTGTTTTATCTACGCCGTTCATCCATTTTTCCAGATCATTTTAAAGGCTGATACCCAAATCGAGACAGATATAAATCTCAGGTGGACCACACCAAGTAAAACAACAGTGATTAAATTTCCATCATTTAAAACCTCATAAGGCCTACAGTAATGTTTATTTGACAGATCCACTCCGTCCATCTGTTTTTTCAGACTATGTTGGGATATGGGCGAAAAATGAGGCAGGTCTAAAACTCAAGTGGATCGGGTGACATGAAAAAAGTGGTTAGGGAAATTCCTACCGTTGAAACCTCCCGAAGGTCTACCGTGATATTTATATGCCATTTATACCCTCGTAAAGTCATTCGTAATGAGATGAACTGCACAAAAATATCAGCCTATCCAAAATTTCTGGGCCATTGATTTGAGGCCCCCTATAAGGATGTGTGAGATGCATTTAGATTGGGTTCTTGAAGAAAGTTTTGCAAGGTACGGTGGCTGGTTTTCTGCCCAGATTGCATTTTAAATGGAGATCTGAACCGTTTACATTCTGGCTTGGATGCTACCCAGGCCTTTGTAAGATACGTTTGTTGAAGGGGCGATTGTGTATGAAGATGAATATTTAACGGATCATATTCAAATTCAAGATTCTAAGGTCAGGATCCTCAATGAATCATTGTTATAAAGATTATGCTTTTATGTGGTGGTATTGAAAATTTGAACGGTTCAGATCAATCCAGGGATTCAATCTGGGGTGGAAACCCAAGGAGAGTGGAGATGATAAGGTAGAGCCGGTGGAAGTACGATACGGTACGCTATCACTCCCTGGAACGTGGTAGGGTGATAAATCAAATTGACCATCCATCTGGTTACTCCTGCAATTGATAGAAATTGGTTAAAAAGGAACATGGATCAAATTATCCTAGCCATCTGGTCAGTAGCTATCTAAGTGATGATCTCACGTCAGTGTGGAAAGTGAAGAAAAATTACGGCTAGGATTGTCTGGTAACTTTAGCTTTTGAAACACGAGCAATCCATGATAGAGCCCAGTAGTTGGACGGTCCTGATTGATGCATTGTCTTCCCAAGTTTACTATGGTGAGGTGGGCCTGCTATATTCCACCTCAACTGAGGATTGGATAACGCGTGGGACTTTTGGGACTTTGAAATTTAGCAGGTGGGAACATTTTGGAAACAACCGGTGAAAATGTAGTTGAAAAGTGTACGCCACTTCTACCTCGAAATTTTCTGATCTGAACCGTTCAACTCATGTCTTACCCTCAATACGATGGCCTACATCCCAAATATGCCATCAACGCAGTTTTAAAGGTATTCCTGGCCTGTTATGAGCAACCCATAAGTGGGAATGAATAGAGTGGTTAGAACCCAGATGACTTTTTTAGGCCATGGCTAATCCACAAGGTGGCCTATCTGCTCAACGGTTTAGATCGAAAAATATGTACCCTGATTGTGTCCAATAATGAGCATGAATCAAGTGCCCTTAATCTATCAAGTTGCCATCAATTCACACACATGAGCTTTACAATCCATGACATGAAACAGGTGGGTGCCACTGCATTGGCTGTATTGCATCACCTATGCACATACCTGAAGACCAGTCCACCCTATACTTGGTATATTGATTAGGAAACCTATTGAAGTTGGAAAACCATAGTTGCACGCATACATCACATTCTCTTAGCTCAATCTAAAAAATATTATAAAATTATATAATAATAATGAGAGAGAGAGAGAGAAAAACAAAAAAAATAAGAGTGCCCATCACCATCTATGTGCCAAAAACCATATTCACATCTGATGTCCTCCAAGGTCAGCAACAATCACCCGCAAGAGCGCATACATGTATCTTTATTCACTTCTGTATCACCTAGACATTTGGTTGATATGTCCTTGGCAACCCCTTCCATAGCTAACATGGTCCTTAGTATAAAAAAGCTAGAGAACCTAATGATCACATGATTCCTCCAAGGTGGGGTCACATCCCTTACCTAAAATGCAACAATATAATCACCGGGTGCCTTAATCAATCCAACAATATAGTCTACTCTAGTTCTCGCCTTGCCTCCTTCTTCTACTTTAGTATTTAATTTTCAATCTACCCAATTCTAGCATCCTCCCCCTAACGGAAGCCAGTTCTATTACCTTTAAGAGCGAAAGTAACTATAATATTCCGCTACCGTATGGATTCCTATGTACCTTGCTGTGAATGGAACTCACTTACCTTCCTAATCCATGTACTTCAGCCGTTTAATTTCTTTTACTAGCATTGTTCACTAACCGAAGGCCATCCCATATTGCTTTTATGTCTAACTGATTAGATTTTATCCATTGGATATTCATTAAGCATAATTTAAAACAAATTTAACGGTTAAAAAATCATGATTAAGTAATAGAAAATCATAGAAATGCTTGTTTGCCTTTAAAACTTTTGATGGACGATCCAAACTTCAAAATCATGACACATACTAATGTCCCAGGCCAGCCAAGTGAAATCCATGTTAGATAATATAAACTTTGACGAACTTGATGAAACTCTCAGCCACACCCACTTTTAGTAGCTTCTATGTCACTACCTCAAAATTCGGCACCAGGGTTGACCAAACTCCGATCTCACTATTAGACAGGCTCACATGCCTTGTATATCTTATATACCGTGTATAGCTAGTATATCTTGTATAGAGGATTCTGAGTTTATTATTTTCCTTGTATAGCTAAATGTAATCTCTATATATTCAACCCCTTTAGATTGTCTCAAATACAGAAAAGTAAAGGAGAATCATTCTTCCCAAAGTCTTCATTATTTTTGGTTTGTTTACATGGTATCAGAGCAATACCGATCCTAATCCGGCATCTCTTCATCACCGCCCCTCCCCACGCTCGTCCCTGCGCACGTCCGGCCCTCCCCTGTCAGATCCGGCCCTCCCCACGCTCGTCCGGTCTTCTCCACGTCATCCATTTGCCCCTGCGCGTCCGGGACCCTCCAAAGACGCCGTTTCGATCTTCCCCACTCTGTCCGGCGACCCTCCAGCACGCTGTTCGATCTTCCCCACTCTGTCCAGCGACCCTCCAGCATGCTGTCCGGCTCCTCTGTTCAATCCGGCCCTGCCCACACTGTCCGATCTTCCCTAAGTCGACCGATCCCTGTGCAACCTACTACCCCTGCATCGTTTGGCGACCCTCCAGCTTCCTCTGCTTCAGATCTGTGTCGACCGGCTGCCTCTGCTTCAGATCTGCGTCGTCCGGCTCCCTCTGCTTCAGATTTGCTTCAGATCTGTGTCGTCTAGCTGCCTCTACTTTAGATCTGCTACTATTCAAACCCGTTGCTGCTACTCCAGATCTGTTGTCCGAATACTGTTGTTGTTCGAACCTATTACTGTTGCTATTATTCCATCCTGTTCCACATCTGCTTGTCCGAATCCTATTTCTGTTCAAACCCGTTATTGTTGCTGTGTTATTCTGCCAGATCCATAAACTACAATTACTTGGGTATCTCCTACTATACGGTACATCTTACACCTTCTTCTGCTGCAACTCTTTGATTACTTTACATTACTCCAGAACAATGGACAAGAACTCATCATGTACAGAGGTCTCACGTTGTAGTTTTGATGGTACCAACTATTCTCTATGGGCCATCCATTTCCAGAACTTCCTCAAGGGTCGTGGTTTGTGGGGACTCATTGATGGATCTGTTTCCATCCCCACTTCCACAGATGCCGATAAATTAGCTGATTGGGACATAAACAATGGACGAATTATTACCTGGATTCTCGATTCGGTTGATCGGTCCATTGCTATTGGCCTCACACCTCATAGCACTGCTAAAGCAATGTGGGAGCATCTCCAGACAACAGAGTAGTGCGGCCCGGTTATATCGCCTGGAATAGGATCTCATTAACCTTACTCAGGGTGATGACAGTATTCAATCATTCTATTCTAAAATTGTCACTATTTGGACAGAGATGGCTATGATGGATCCAACATTTCCTCATGACTTTAAGATATTCCAATCTATGCGTGAGAGTGCGCAAGTAAGACAATTTCTTATGAAGCTGTGTCCGGAATTTGAGCATTGTCGAGTTGCTCTCTTGAACCGTAGCCCTCATCCTTCATTGAATTTGATTATTAATGATTTATTGTCTGAGGAACAACGACTGAAGGTTCTCTCCCTTCCTACCTCAACTCCGGGATCATCTGATATGGTGGTTGTTGTGTCTACTACGACACCAACACATGGTTCCACTCATTTGACTTGTCGATGCTGCAACAAGGTGGGTCATATTGTCGCTCAATGTAAAGAATGGTGTGCTTATTGTCGACAGACTGGTCATGATATCCAGAACTGTCGTACACATGCCTATGCATCTTCTTTAGGCCGTGGTCGTGGTGGTTGTGGTCGTGGTCGTGGTCGTGCTCTTTCTGCTACTACTGCTACTATTTCTTCTGAGCCGTCTATTAGTGGTTCTCCACCTACTGTTTCTGCTGAAGGTCTTTCATCTCCGTTGACTCCTGCGATGCTTCAACAAATCATTCAGGCCCTTTCTGCGGCCGATATGTCAGGTATATCCCCATCTCCTACATGGTTCTTTGATTCGGGTGCTTCTAATCATATGACCGGTGCAGTATCCCATCTTCGTGACATCCATCCCTACACCAGCAATCAGGCTATTTCTACTGTGGATGACACTAGACTACCTATTCAGTCTGTTGGATCATTGACTTTCTCTCCTTCTGCTCATCGCCAGTTCACTCTTCGTGATGTGTTTCATGTCCCTAACCTCTCCTCTAATTTAATTTCAGTTGGTCAACTCACATCCAATAACTGCTTAGTCATATTTCTTCTCAACTGTTGTTTTGTGCAGGATCTGGCAATGGGGAAGGTACTTGGGAAGGGTAGGCGGCACAATAGGGAAGGAACGGGGAATGTGACTTTGATCCATCTGTCACTTCGGCTCGTTGTTTCTTTTCTCCATCTTCATCAGATATTACTTCAGCAAATAAATTGTAGAAACTGTGTCACTTTCGTCTGGGTCATCCACATTCTAATCGATTACTTCAGTTAATTTCATCTGGCATGTTAGGGAATATTTCTCTTAATAAAAATTATTTGAATTATTCTTATTCTTCCTGTTGTCTTTCAAAAAGTAGGTATATTCTTTTTTCTTTAAGTACTACAAAATCATCTTCTATGTTTGAAATTGTACATACAGATGTCTGGGGTCCATCACCAATTATTTCTCTCTCTGGGTTACGATACTATGTTATATTCATTGATGATTTCATACGGTACACTTGGATTTACTTTCTTCAATCGAAGTTACAGGTTTTTGAAAAATTCAAGTTATTTCACTCTATGGTGGAAACTCAATTTCAGGTTCCAGTTCAAACTCTCCACTCTGACTCAGGGGAGGAATATCTCTCAACCGAATTTAGTACATTTCTTCAGGGTCATGGGATTATTCATCAGACCAACTGTTCTAATACTCCACAACAGAACGGGGTGGCTGAACGAAAAAATCGTCATATTGTTGAAACTACCAACACCCTGATGACAACTATGAGTGTTCCTCGTTCCTTCTGGACGGAAGCCATGTTACATTCAGTTTACTTGATTAACTGGATGCCAACCAAAGTTCTAAACAGTAAATCTCCTTATCTTGTTCTCACCAGCTTACCTCCTGCAATTTCCACATTTCGTGTTTTTGGTTGTATCTGTTATGTTCACCTGGCTTCACGTGAGCATAATAAACTATCTCCAAAATCGGTCAAATGTATGTACTTGGGATTTGGGGAAACTCAAAAGGGTTTTCTATGTTATGATCTATTTCTCGTCGTGTTAGGGTTTCACGACGTGTTGTTTTTCTTGAACATATTGCATTTCTTTCATCTCTTCCTCCTCTGCACACTCCAAACTCTTCTGGTCTAACCACATTTCCTAAAATTCCATTTGCCTCGAGTACTCTCCCTCGTCCGTTGCAGGTTTACTCACGTCGAGTACGTAAAGATCCACCACCTATTACTCAACCCGAACCTACTATACCTGTTGCGGATCCCGAACCTACCTGGATACGTCATTCTGCTCGTGAACATCGAGCTCCTGATCGCTTGATATGCTCTATATCTGCCATGAATGCTACTCTGGATACTGTTTCTATTCCTACTTCATATTCTCAGGCAGCCACTCATGATTGTTGGAAGAAGTTTATAGCAGAAGAACTTGCGGCATTGGATGATAACCATACGTGGGACATTGTCACTCGACCCACTGACCAACAGCTAATTGGTAGCAAATGGATTTATTCTGTTAAGCTCAAGTCTGATGGATCATTGGATCGATACAAGGCTCGACTTGTCTTTCAGGGATACAAACAGGAATACGGAATTGATTATGATGAGACTTTCGCTCCTGTGGCCAAAATGAAAACTGTTCGTATTCTTCTGAGTTTATCTTCTGTTCACTTATGACCACTTTCTCAGATGGATGTGAAAAATGCCTTTCTTCATGGAGACCTCTAAGAAATCGTATATTTGAAACCTCCTCCTGGCTCTTTAATTCTCGACAATAAGGTATGCCACCTAAAGAAAGCCCTATACGGCCTCAAACAGGCACCACGAGCATGGTTCCAACGCTTTCATGATGTTGTTACGGGTGCTGGATTTACTCAAAGTGGTCATGACCCATCCTTATTTTTACGCATCAATGCTCACGGCATTATTATTGTTATGGTTTATGTTGATGATCTCCTACTGACTGGTAGCGATGCTACTGGCATTTCAGCTTTAAAGGAAGTTCTACAAGCATCCTTCAAGATGAAAGACCTCGGCCATCTAACATACTTTCTTGGACTTGAATTTTCACGTTCCAACCGTGAAATTCTAGTCAGCCAGCGTAAATATACCAAGGATCTTCTCGCCTTGGCATCATTGACGGATCAGAAGATGGTTCAGACTTCTTTAGAACTTAACGTTCACTATGGCCGTGACGATGGTGATCTACTTGCATAGCCCGATTTATACCGCCGTCTGGTTGGAAGTCTGGTTTACTTAACTATGACTCGCCCTGATATTGCCTACGTTGTCCAAGTCGTCAGTCAGTTTGTTTCTTCTCCTCGGACTCTTCATATGACTGCAGTATTGCGCATCCTATGGTATCTTCGTGGAACTCTAGATCGATCTCTGTTCTTCTCCTCCACGGCGAATCTGGACCTTCGTGCTTATTCGGATGCTGATTAGGCCGGACGCGCTCTCACACGAAGATCTACCACTGGCTACTGTGTTTTTCCTGGCACTTCTCTCATTTCTTGGAAGTGTAAGAAGTAGGCCACTGTTTCCAAATCGAGTACAGAAGCCGAGTATCGGGCGATGTCTACTACATGTAGTGAGCTCGTCTGGTTATGTGGACTTCTGTCAGACTTGGGCATTCCTCTACAGAATCCTACTCCACTCCATGTCGATAATCTCAGTGCCATTCAAATTGCCTCTAACCCGGTCTTTCATGAACGAACGAAGCATATTGAAGTTGGCTGTCACTTTATCTGTGAGAAATTTCAGTCTGGGCTCATTTCTCTTTCACATGTTGCATCCCATGATCAGATTGCAGACATTCTTACCAAGTCCCTCACTTCTGCACGTTACTCATTTCTAGTTGGCAAACTATTACTCGTCGATGACCAGCATTAGTTTGAGGGGGGATGTTAGACAGGCTCACATGCCTTATATATCTTATATACTGTATATAGCTAATATACCTTGTATAGAGGATTCTGAGTTTATTATTTTCCTTGTATAGCTAAATATAATCTCTATGTATTCAACCCCTTGGGTTGTCTCAAATACAGAAAAGCAAAGGAGAATCATTCTTCCCAAAGTCTTCATTGTTTTTAGTTCGTTTACACTCACATCCGGGGACATGACTCAAATCTAATATAAATATAACCTATAAACCACAATCCACATATAATATCATTCCACAACACAAAAACTTAATACAAATAATAAAACATTCAATCGGCGGCACTATTTAAAAACTTGATCACTTTTCATTATAATTCTTCTCATAATGAATTTATACTTAAAAAAGAAACTAGACCTAGATAGGTGGAAATTAATGGTAAGAAATCTACTTCACTTGCTCCCCAACTAAACCTTGCTTCTAAAATTTAATATCTACAATAAAGAATGAGTTTTTCAGCCCGGTAAGTAAATTTCACACAAGTTTTACTTGATTAAAACATCTTTATCAAAATATCAAAAGTCAAAGCTGGATAAACAAATGTTTCAATGCAATTCCATATGAAACAAATCTTGAATAAATATATGCTAATTATACAAGAGTATTCACATGCATGTTTTAAAATTTAATAACTTATAAAATCTACATATGAAAAAAAATAATAATCATGAATGAATGAATACAAACAATTGTAGAATCTTTCACAATCACTATGGTTCATCCTTTAAATATTATAGTCGTTTCACCAATTGGCCGACACTCTCTCTAAACAACCTACTCAGCATGATTGTGGCCTTTTGCAATCTTAATATACTCATCCATGCGCCCTGTAGTGAGTGACTCATTGATACTTTAATTAGTCAGACTACTTCCCAACTTGGCCTGACCATGGCCTTTTATACACACTAGGGTGCTCATTCACGTGGCCTCACAATAAAAGTTCTAACATATAACAGTTGGGTTGCTAGGACTTTCAACCCAAGGGTCTTAATCGCCCCACCCATTTACGATTTAGTGATTTTCAAAACAATGGACATTATTGTCCCACCTATATGCTTTAGGGACTTTCAACCCAGAAGACACGATCGCCCTACCAATTTTCCAGTGTTCCAAACAAAATTTCCATAATGCATGATTTAATAATACATACGTCAAATATTTTCAAAATATCTCATTATTACTTTTCCTCAATCAAATCCATTATTCATATGATGTACATGAATGTATGACTTTTTTCTTGAAATCCACATCTCAAACTTATATAAAACTTTTTTTAAAATATATTTAATGAACATTCAAAACTTGTTAAAATATTCAATATTTAGTCATGTTTTACATGACTTCATACTTCCCAAAAATATAATATACTTTCTAAAAATAAGTTGCTTTCCAAATATCAACATACTTATATATAAAACACATGCTTCATAAATTTTAAAAAATAATTATTTTAAATAAATAAGATAAAACTAGAATTTTAGAAATTTTATATAAAAGTTTCCAAAAAAATTAGAATTCAAATCCATAATGTAGAAATACGAATGTAGGACAATATGGTGTGGTATTTCGAATAATCTATAATGCAAAACTTGAAATTTCTATACAAATTAATCCCTAAAGTAATTAGGATTGTAAAAATAATTCTTCAAACCTTGAATTTTTTTAAAAAATTTAAAATCCTAAATTTCGTGATTTAATACAAACTAGTATTGAAATTTCAATTCAAGCACATGAAAGCATTGATTTCTTTAAGTACATGTCCGATTATTCCAAAATTTATGGAATTCATGAAAAATCCTAATTCTAGCATTAATATATATATCTAGATATATATATATATATGGAATTAAAGAAAAAAAATAAGAAGATCAAACTAAAAGAAGAATTAGAAAAAGTTATGAAGTAAAGATAGTTTTCACATCGTGTATTTTTAATTTTCTTAATCCCTAATTTAATCTTAAAATTAAAAAGTATTCATACTTTTAGAAATATAAAAATTTTAAAATATATATATCTCTTTCAAAACTACCAAATTAGAAACTTTCTTCTATAAATACCTTCCTTTCTTGGACTTTTCTTTTCTCACACCACTACTTTCTAAATTTCTACCTAAAACAATTCCAAATTAGAAACTAAATCTAACAAAATTAGAACTAATTTCTAATTTAGAAACTACCTCAACCAACTTTTCTATTTTACTCTCCTCACTTCCCCTTTCCATCCCCCACTTTCCCCTTCTTCATTCCCTTTCTAATTAGGGAGCTATAACTCTATGGTTCTCATGTGATGTGTATGCAATCTTACAAGATGACTAATTTGGTACATTTTGTGAGGAAAGTGTAGGACATGCAATGAACCGTTAAATTGGTGTTTGGATTGGTTATTTGATGTATATGATGATTTTATATCATGGACAATTGGATGATGAGATCCAAGTATAGAAATTGGATGGTTATGGGTCTAATGAAGCAAATAGGTTAATAATGTATGGTCACTTTCATGAATAGATGTGTACAAAGTGTGATTTGAGGGTGGTCTCTAAGTATAAGCATATACACCATAGAATTTTTAAGTAAATTATAGATATAATTTGAATAGATCTTATAATGAAAATTCAATAATGGGAAAAGTTCATGTATAAATAAAGAGTAAAATGAATGGTTTACATACTTGGATAGATGAGTGTATGTATAATTTTAATAAACTAATGGTTAATTCACTATGATGGAATGATCAAAAGTAGAGTGAATAGTTAAATAACTAGATCTATTGATGAATGATTATATCAATGGTTGGTTTGATGAATAGTTGAGAGAATAGGTTAAAGGTCGAACGGTTGTGAATAAGTGGCCTAACATTAATGATAGAGTCAAATGAGTTCCCTAGAATCAATGATAGAGTTGATGGGTTTGTACAAGTTGATTAAGGGAAAGAACTGATGGATTAATCCACGTTCTTGGTTGAATTGTTTTGGATAGTTTGGGCATGTTATCATATGTCTCAAATGGCAAATCTAGGATATGGGTTCAAATATCATTAGCGATGCTAATCCATGCTACAAATCAAAGGTCAAGCATAGTCAAATTGAACTCGAACTTCACAAATCTGCTTCCGATAGGTTTAGCTCAAGATTGAATTGTTAGGAATGGCTGGTTTGAAGTGAAAATGGGTGAACTTATTTGCATATATTTTTAATGCAAACAAAGAGCTAGGGTGGATTTGGTACATGGGTCAAGGGTCAAGATTGGATAAGTTTAATGCATGCTCAAGAGTTAAAATTGAGCGAGTTTATGAATGAACGGTTGGTTTTGTGTGCATGAATGGTGAGAGTGAACATATACTTATACATATAATTATATTATTACTAATTCGAAATTAATTCATATTATAAGTGAGCTAATTTGCTACATAGATCAATGGTTAACACTAGACAGATTTAACATAAATATTAATAGTCACACCTTGTGCAGATTTTAGATATGTAGTTGGTCATGATGTATGAATATATGCTATGATGAATGAATGGATGTAAGCGTGGATGATGTGTGCATGAATGGATGGATAGATGCTAGTGTACATATATGCATGTATATGAATGCATACAAAAATTAAGGACTATTATATTCTAGATAGCCTCGTAAAACAAGCCGAAAAAGTATTTATTAAGATCTATCTATCCACACGCCCTCAGGTCCAAGCATTTAACGGAGCTAGTACGACCGCTAGTGCACTCTATTCTGGGGATGATAAGTCTCCCTAATTAGTACTTGCAAGCAATCCTACCAATTTCAATAGTTAAAGGCCCGGATTAGGTAACCATCCATGACACATTCACACTTTCACATGAGATAGGATGATGACACGTTGACACCAAGTCAGGCCCAATGGTGGGGATTATCTATCCTGGATAAAGTCAGTCCCCTCACATGATATGACCAATTAAATATCATAAGTGTGTCCAAATACTTGCATGAACATGGCTAAGGCACTAATATCTATGGACTACATCTCTCCTTGGTCATAGACCAAGGTGTTAAATCTTAGAGTGCAGTACCTAAGGACAACAAACCATAATCGTAAACATGTTCCACGTATAATTAACTAAGCCAATCGATGAATGATCATATATGTAAGGTTACAGAGCAACATAAACATTGGTTTTTAAGGGCTCTACCCAACAATCTCCCGCTTGCGCTAAAACTAATCAACCTCTACAAGAAATCCCATACTAAGTACATGAGCATTAAACTAACTAACAGGCAAAGCCTTAGTTGAAGGATCTACAACATTATCTATTAATGCTACCTGCAAAACCTCAATAGTCTTATCCTCTACATATTATTAAATGATGTGGTACTTCTTGTCCACACACTTAACCTTTTAATGATATCTAAGTTCCCAACACTATATAATTGTACTATTGTTGTCGCAATATATAGGCAATGACCTATTTACCCTTACGACAACTCGTAACTCTAAGGTGAATTTCTTAAGCCATATAGTTTTCTTAGATTTTCACTAGTGGTCACAAATTTTGCCTCCATTTTTAATTTCACAGTGCACTTTTTCTTAGCACTATGCCAGTTGACAACACTACCCACCATCGAGAAGATATACCCACTCGTTGATCTCTTAGCATTTGGATCTGCCTAGAAGTTTATATTGATGTATCCAACTACAGATAGATCCTTACACCCATAAACCAACACAAGTTCCTTCATCTTTTATATATATTTTTAAACATGTTTCACCGCCATCCAATGATTCATGTCAAGATTACTTTGGTATCGGTTAAAAACTCCCACTACAAAAGTAATATCCAAAATCATACCCAACATCACATACATTAAGCTACCAATAATAGATTTGTAAGGAATGTTCTCCTTGGCCTTGTGCTCCTCATCAGTGTTGGGACAATCCTTCCCATGCATGTGAATATTGTGCCTAAAGGGCACATCGATAGTCTTAAAGTCAACCATTAAGAATTTCTCCAATATCATGCTTATGTTTGTTGTTTGAGAGAGGCCTATGGTATGTACAACTCTATCATGGTAAAGCTTGATGCTTGAGATATAGGACACCTTTTTCAAATCTTTCATATTAAAGGTGGTGAAAACCCATACCTTAAGTTTTGACATGAATCTAATATCATTCTCAATCAAAATTTGAGTTCTTAATTTATTTCTTTAATTTAAAGATTTTCTTTCTTGATTTCCTACTTAAATTATGATTTACGAAAAATATGATTTTGAAATGTTAAAAAACTAACATACATTTCATGCTAATGTTAGCATGTATTGCATTGGATTGGTATATCCTTTATAAAAAAATATGATGATGGAAAGGTTGTGGTATTGGATTTCTTTTCAATGAAGATTATACATACTCATTGCATTGTTATATTCTTTATGGAAGGATATAATGATGAAAAGGTTATGGTATTGGATTTCATACATACTACCATGTAAATTGTAATATTTTTAATTATTTTTTACATGAAAATTTATGCGTTCATGATTCATGATAGAATTGAATACCAGAAAATAGGTGGGGTGAATAAGTACCCTGCGTTAAAAGTTTTTAAAGAAAATAGGTGGTCGATAAAGTCCTTTAGGTTGAAAATTCTTAAAGTGGTAAATAAGTATGGTAGCTTAGACGCTTGGGTTAAGAGACCCTGAATCGCAATTAGTACTTCTTGAAACTTATATTACCGGGCCACGTAGTTGAGCATGTAAGGATTGCATGATCATGGTTAGGATGCGTAGCATAGTAGTATGACCAGCTAGAAGTGGGCCCCTCATTATCGGCCACATGGATAAGTAATGTTAGGATTCGTTAAAGGTTCTTGCGATTAGGCCAAGTATTGTATTTTTTATTGGGAGTGTTGGCAAACTGGTGTGAAACGACTCTAGTATTTAAAAGGTAAACCATACTAATTATTATAGATATTTCATGCATTAATATGCATTCCTGATGTGTGCTATATGGTTTTGTTTTGAAAGTTTATCTATAAATTTATTGCATTCTACGTTTATATAAGAATCTTATTTCTCTTTAAAAGTTGCATCAATTTATAATTGCATATTTTATCTCATTTAAAATTTTATAGAAACCTTTGTTTATTTCGATCTTTAGATTTCAAAGCATTGTATTGGATTTTATGACATTTTGAAAAAAAAAAAAAGCTTTAATAAGGCCGAATGTGTTGTCAAACTTGTGCGAGATATACTCATTGGGCTATTGAGCTCATTCTTTATTATGGATATTAAATTTCATGAATAAAGTCTAGTCGAAGTGCAAGTAGAATGGAGTTTTAATCATTTCTTTTTTAAGTTTGAAGTTATTATAGGAAAAAATCATAGTGGATGAGTTATTAAGTTTTTAGATAGTGGTGATTAGATATTTTATTATTTATATTTAGAAAGTATATGTTTTATAAAATAATATTATATCATCTATTATGGTTTATGATCTATGTTTGTATTATATTTAAGTTGTGTCCTAGAATGTAGGATCGAGGTCTAACCAACTCAGGTGTTGGATTTCCATGCGTGACAATAAATACCTCGGACCCCTTCCTCATTTAAAGATGGTTTTCATTCCTTCAAAGACACTAAGGCTCCACCTCTCCACTGAGAGACTCATGTAAAGCCCTTGCTCGTGCATTAAAATGAGCATTTCTCTTGCGTTGGGGTGTACATTAAAAGGAGTTATGCTCCTATAGTGGACCTGTGCACTCCTCAAGCCATCCCTATAGGACCATAAGGTGAACCCAAGTGGCTATTAAATAGTCAATGCGCCACCATAAGGGCCCAACTACGCCATTGGTTCTCTTTATGGTCGTGCATCTTCATGAACGAGCCCTTGGCCAAACTATGCTTAGGCAAGCACTTAGTCTCTTCAGTGATAGTGCTCCCTTGTGCGCCCAATTACACCAGTCATGCACTCAAGGATTTGCGTCACACTACACCTCAGTCACTGGTCTGGTTCTCACCTTTCATAAGGGCGGCGTGCCCAAATAGGCCGCTCCACACCTTTGACTTAAGTAGTTTTGTTCATGCAAGACCCAGGCTACTAGCCTAATTCTTACCCTTCATGCCGATTGTGTTGCCCTGGGACCTACACCAAATGGGTGGCACCCAGAGAAGTTCATGCACCCCTATTGTCCAAGGTAGGATTCTCATTGTGTATTCCTATGGGGATGATCATTGTGTATTCTTATGAGGATGATTATTGCTACTAACATCATTTCCTAGGACATCAAATAAAGAATTGTTTCAGTTTGAAGAACAAGTTACAGAAGATGTCAAGCCCGTATCCTAGACTGTACTGTTCCATAGACTCTCGCGATCCTCCCCGTCGAACTCCGGCAACCTGCAAACTATAATCCGTGTTTGCGTACGATCCTGAGTTGTATCCCATATATCTGAGTCGACTCGACCCAAAACTTGTACCCTTGCAGCTCGACCTAGGTCCCACACAGTCATGGAATTGTCCCTCAATGTGCGCCTCACGATGACTATATGCATGAGGCACCAAACATTGTTGTGGTTATTCTGTTCTAACCTGCCAAGGGCTTTTCGCTATTTAAGTTTCTTGAAAAATATTCAAAATAAGAATAATTTGGTAATTATGTATAGCGCCCCGAAATTCGATGATCGAGTAGCAACTCGGCTCCTAAATTTCCAAGTACCACATATGCATAAATGAGTCACAAATGCATACAATTATCAGGTATTAAAAATAATGAAGAATTAAACTAAGAATCATTAATATTAGATCATTAAGAAAGGATTCAAGTGCCACTAAGTTAAATAAACATGTAACATCTGCTTTATAGTGCCCGCGGCTGGGGCGGTCCGGTATGAAGAGGTCTCGCCCCAAATTGGTGGCGCCTCTGGGAGTTGGCCTGGTATTTCATTGTCTATGTCGAGCTGACTGGCTCCACCCTGGCTACCCGATAGTTCATTTGGGGTGAGTCACTCATGGTCGTCTCTCCCGCCCAGGCCTAGGTGGACAAGACGACTCTCACCTTGGGGCCTCATTGTCCTGGAAGACAGTTTCACAACATTCAGATACAAAGTCCCCACGAACACAGTGTACAATATTTTTGAAGTTGGAGCAATATCCCATGTGTGTTATCAATTCTCCAAGCATTTCAATACATTACTCAAGTAAAAGTAACTTCATGCATTTCATTAAGCAAAATTGTCACTGTTACATATGCTATGGCATTACATGTACAATGACAGAAAATGCATGATTAATGACTTAACAAAAGAAAACTTCAAAATTAACAACCCAAAAGCAACTAAACTGAGCCTATCTAAGGCTATTACAAAAAGAGAAACAACAACCACACACTACACTTATAATCCTCCGACTCTGGTGAAGGTGGAGGTGCTCCCTTATCTTGCATACAGCACAGGGGGGCTTTCAGAGTTTGAGACATCTTCTTGAATTTTCTCTTCAAATATTCCTGGTTCTCCACCACCTTGGCCAGGGTCTCACACTCGCTATGGGTGGAAGGAGGCTCCCAGTCAGAGTCCTGGGCCTTAGTTTCCTCCTGTTATTCATCCTCGCTCTCTTCCTCCTCTTCAGTCTCTTCTTCTATCTCATCCCCCAATTCTTCTAGTCGGGCCACACACTGCTTAGGGCCCATCTTCATATTGTTGAGAGTATTCTCATCAATCTATCTAATAAGGACGAGACGATTCACCTACTGCCTGTACCCATAATTATGGGCAATCTTGCAGATCAGTCGGCCAAATGGGAGAGACTGAATCTCCCGAATAGATTGTGCCGCCTTCACTATCTAAGTCAACACAAGAGTAGGCAGGCAAATATTATCTCCTTGCCCCACCCTCTACAGGAAGTCCACCATAAACCTAGTGCACTTTGTATAGTTGCTCGACCTGAGGTACACATTGTATGTGCATATATGGTGGAATAGGCGGTAGTCGGGGGTCATCTCTGTCGTCTGAAGGCTATTTTCTCACCTCCACTCAACCAGTCGGCCGCACAAGAAGCGCGTGCGGCGGTTTCTCTCCCGTCTCTTAGCCAGGTTATCCTCACTGGCGTAAGTGGTATCGTGCTCCATCCAAGGATGCAGGCAATGATATCGACATTAACCCTAGCCTCTTGCATGGTAAACTTAAGAGGGTCGAGGGTTGGGTTCCTTACGTGCACATAAAAATTCCGTACGAGGTCCTCACAAGCGTGAGACTTCCCCTCAAACATTGGACTCCATCTATTTGCTATTCACCAAACAACTTCTCATCTACATGGGCCTCAAACACAATCTTGTGGTGGCGGAACCTACCGTGCTCGATGCCCAATGGTGGTGACCTCTGTATTGGGACTTGGGGATCAAGATCCTGCTTCGACTTCCTTTCGGCGCTTGGACCTGCATCGACGCTTTTCTTCTTCTTGGATCCTCTTGGTCGGCCAGGCCCGGCCTTATTCGAGGCCGCTCGCTTCTTCCCCATAAAAGAGAAGCATATAAATGGAGAAGATGGAGGTCACCATCTCAAAGAAGGCCATGGAGAAGAAGTGCTTACGGAATGGAGTAATTCTTTTAAAGAAATGAGAGTTATGGTGCTCAAATGGGTGAGAATAGGGATGTGCAAGGAGGATTTAGGAAGATTAAGATGGAACGAGGGTTAGAGATGGAGCATACAAAGAGGAAAATGGACTTAGGAGCTTTAGAAATGGGGATTTGAGAGTGAGGAAGGATTTAGAGGAGGTTTGGAGGGTGCAAATGAGTGGGAAAAAGGGAGTTGGGGGGTTTAAAGGGTGTAAAGACATGTAAAGGGGGCCCCCACACGTAGGAGGGACCCCACTTGGTCGGGTCAGTGGCGGCGCACCGCAGAAGTAGCAGTGCCGCCGCCCCTCTCTGGAGCCAGCGGTGGCACGCCGCTGAAGTGGCGGTGTCGCCGCCCCTCTCTGGAGGTTATGGCGATGTCGCCGTCGTTTGGCAGTGGCCACCCCCCTAGGGTTTGTGTTTTCACCATGCGGGACCCTTCGGGCTCCTTTGAATGGGTCTGTTTTATCTCTAAGTTGAGTATGGTGCATGTACTACGGTCCGAGGGCTATTTTATGCTTAAATGGGAGTTCGTAAGATGAGCGTGCTAGCTTAGGTAGGTTGAATTGGATATAGACAAGTCCTTGGTCCATTCTAGTTGTGATTGAATTGATCTAGCATCAAATGGGCTCGTTGAATCCATAGACCGAACTGCGGAAGTCCTCTGACCTACTAGAGTAGCTTAGACTCACGTTGTTTAACCTTGGTCAACTTAGACCATCTAATTGCTAGTTAGAAGTGACTTAGATCACTTCGTATAACTTAAGTGGTCCTACTTTCTATCCTAGGCTAGCCTGCAGGGGTCGATCTCGCTGATCGGACAAAGTTTTGAGATCCTAGTATTATCTTTAAATTCAGTCGCTCCCTCCTAAGTCAGAGTGCGTCGCGATAAACCCGTTACCATAGGCCCAGTTTAATCCAGATCATGCTCTAATATCAAGTTGTAGTGCCCTGAAATTCGAGGACTGAGTAGCAACTCGGCTCCCAAATTCCCAAGTGTCACGTGTGCATAAATGAGTCACAAATGCATACAATTATAGGTATTAGAAACAATGAAGAATTAAACTAAGCATCATTAATATTAGATCATTCAAAAAGGATTCAAGTGCCACTAAATTAAATAAACATCTCAACATAAATTCATAACTATCCATGGACAAATAAATCAGATAATCTAGAATGTCATCGCTTAGGGACCTTGTCCCTTCTACACATCAAGTCCCAAAATGATCTGGGCTCTAGCCCAATCCCGCAGCCATCCATCGTGCTAATAAGGTCTGTCAAATGCTTGGAAATACGTTCATTCCTCGTCGTCGTCAACACCGACATCATCCAGTGCATCCTTCTCTAGGGTACCTGCATCTGTATCGGATTCTGGCTGGTGTTTTAGAACACCTTCCCAGAGTGGGAGTGAATAGCTAACTCAGTAATACCGTTAGCAATGTCCACATAAATTATCATACATAGAATACATTTAATGAATACCAAATAGCATAGAATCATAAATACTATTGTTAATGCAAATACAAGGCTTAATGATATGATGCATTCCCCTCACTACCAACTCTCCCTCAACCGATGACATCTGACATTCGCAATGACCAACGCTCCCTTAAATTACTACCTCGACTGCCTAATCGCCACAATAATAATGCAAATGTCATGAAATATGTTAGCCCAGTTGATTAATTAGGTTCATTCGTCCAGCAGATTAGGGAAACCGGAATACCTTTAGTGAAGTTGTTACCCTAACCCGATCGTGCGGCTAAAGGGCCGTAGTCATACGACTCTCGCGATCCTTAGCCCTATATGGGGTCGTTAATCCAGAAAACCATAATCTCAGATGAAACACAATTGGGACTTAAATGTCCTACTCGCGGTCACTATGGGGAGGTCGTTACCCCAGCACAGGCCGACAACACGGGCACAGCGTCCCATACTACCATCCCCGGCTCACGAGTTTAAGTGCTCACTAGACACTACGGGGAGGCTCGTCACCCCAGCATAGGTCGATAGCACGGGCATAGTGTCCCATACCACCATCCCTGGCTCAGGAGTCTTTGTGGGCCATAAATTATAGCTAATAGTGGGAGCAATGATCTTAGGGTACTTTGGGTTCATACAGGCGTGATCAGACATGGTTAACATATAAGAATGATACACTTAAGAGTTAATATGCCCCAATGGGATGAACTGTAGCTAATCGACTTAAGAACACTGTCTCATGTAGTCCAAATACGGCTAACAACCTATAGTTCAACTATTCGGGCCAGATTACTCGCGGGCAGGTCCTACGAAAGGGGTCGCCCTAGTAATTCCAGGTAATCGGCCCATCCATAAGGGTTTATGCAATAATACACAACATATATTGTCAAATTTAGAGATAGTTCACCCATGGCAAGCATAAATCAGCAATTTAAGTACATGGACAACAATATATCAAGCTCCGCTAACCCATATGGGTCATGTTCATCATGTTCTAACATATAAAATAATAAGGGCAGCCATGTACCAATATACAACAACTAGTCTTCCATGAGTTAACATAGATTACATAATTCAGCTATAAATCAAGGAAATCAAGCAAGTTGTTCAATAAATCAGCAATGTGACAACATTCCACGCCTTTACTCTTAGCATAATTGACATGTAGCAACAATTCAACCAACAATCAGCAATCATGTCATTGTTTAAGCATAGTTAGCACCAAATCAGAAAATCAACAATCAACTAACATAAATTTGGGGGAAAGTTAGATATTTGCACCCTACATGAGCATGTAAATGCATAAGTAACAAATTTGGGGTTTTAAGGTCTAATATCCTTCTATAATTTCAGCAATTTCTAGTCCATTAGCCTAATTATGCAGCCCAAATGAAAATTTAGTAACATGCACTAACAATGCACCACACACATCCACTAAACATATACTAAGCATGATAATCATAAACCTAAAGGTAATGGTCTGCACCTACTATTGACAGAAAGTTGCTGAGATCATCCTAACGTCACCGGGTCCGCAAGCTCGACGCGCCGGGGCCCTGCATTGCATGGATTGGCTTTAAGTTACATGCATGTGGCTAAAATTTAGGGAGAAATGGCCTAGAGCTCCATCTTACCTTAGATTGAAAGGGGTTTCACCCCAACGGTAATTGGGTCGATGCTTTCCTGCAATTGGAAGGTGTAGGTGCAGGAATTCCTAAATCCCTAGCACCACAAACTACAAGCACCACCCAATCTCCTCTCTCCCTCCCTCTCTCTCTCTCAGAATTTCTATTGCTGAAATTTCAGCAAATGAGTGAGAGGGCTGGACTTTTATATGTCCAGAATTGTATCAGTCGACCCTACTGTTTGGTAATTTCCTCCAATGGCCCTGTGGGCCCATTTTTTATCATTGGGGTTGTCCTGATGGCCCCCTGGCCCATCTAATTCATGGAACACGTGCCCCACGGCCCGATGAAGGGTTGGGAAAAGTTTGAATGCAAACGGATGCGGGGTTTTACAATAGCGACCCTATTCGCCATCAACGGTCACCATTCCACAATCAATGGTCAAATTTTGTGGGCAAGGACAAAGAATTTTTTCTAACCTTCATTGTGAATTTAGAAGAAATCCAATGGCTAAAATGCTTGGATTTTATGACTCAAAAAATAGGGCCAATTCATTTAAATTTCAGAATTTTCTTCTTTAGGCCTGGTGACTCGTGAGTTTCAAGTGCTGGCTGTACGGCACAGTTCACCCATTTCTGGGAATCGTCTGAGCCTGACATCCACGTGAGATCACAAGCTCGGTGAGGCCCTTGGCCTACCAAAGTGTCAGAGTTTCTGGTACTTCCTCGGCGATACACGGCCCGTACGGACAATCGCCAAGTATAGCTTAGGCATCTGGCTCTACAGCTCGTGCTCGACCAGGCCACAATTTGATTTAATAGCATCAATGGCTAAATTTGGATTAATTTATCAGTAATTGACCCACACATGCGGTCGAATCATTCGGTCCTACGTCAGTTCGGACGTGACCGCCTCAAGACACTATTCCTTTTTGGACAGGGCATTACATTATGCTTTACTTTATATGCATCACATGTTATATATCGAAATCAAGTGTATTTCCTCTAGAATGTAACTAAGGTCGTGTGGTATGTCATGGCTTGGAATGTAATTTAAATTCAAATATCAATCAAACTTATCATTTTCCTTGCATGTTCATTCATGTAACTTTTGAAAGTGTTTTGTGAATACTTTGTATATGCTTTATCCCCCAATCAAGCAAATACATTAATAATCAACGAAAATGGAATAACAATCTTCATGATAGATGGTGAAATTGTGATAGAGGAGCATGAAATAATCAATTACACCCTCATCTATTATGGAAGCTAAGTATGTTGCTTGTCATGAAGCCATAAATCATGTGATATGGTTTCAAAGTTCTTTCTCTATGTTACAGTTGTGGAGATTATTAAAATTGTGTTAAACCGCTATTAGTGAATTATAGAATTATGCCCAAGTGTCCTAGAGGGGGGTGAATATGACTTTTAAAAATGTTAATCCTACTTAGCGCAGATATTAACTTCTAATCACTAGTAAGTATGATTAATTAACAATCAAGCACAGTCAAAAGATAGGATAATGAAATATATAAAACTTGCAATGCATCAAATATGTAGTGTGTGGAAATTAATCATATCATGAATCAACACAACATAGACCAAAGCCAGTGGAAGAACGATATGGTACGCCATCACTCCCCAGAACGTGGTAGGGTGATAAATCAAATTGGACCATCCATCTGGTTACTCCTGCAATTGATGGAAATTGGTTAAAAAGGAACATGGATCAAATTATCCTAGCCATCTGGTCAGTAGCTATTTAAGTGATGATCTCACGTCAGTGTGGCAAGTGAAGAAAAATTACGGCTAGGATTGTCTGGTAACTTTAGCTTTTGAAACACGAGCAATCCATGATAGAGCCCAGTAGTTGGACTGTCCTGATTGATGCATCATCTTCCCAAGTTTATTGTGGTGAGGTGGGCCTGCTATATTCCACCTCAACGTAAGGATTGGATAACGCGTGGGACTTTTGGGACTTTGAAATTTAGCAGGTGGGAACATTTTGGAAACAACGGGTGAAAACGTAGTTGAAAAGCGTACGCCACTTCTACCTCAAAAATTTCTGATCTGAACCGTTCAACTCATGTCTTACCCTCAATACGATGGCCTACATCCCAAATATGCCATCAACGCAGCTTTAAAGGTATTCCTGGACTGTTATGAGCAACCCATAAGTGGGAATGAATAGAGTGGTTAGAATCCAGATGACTTTTTTAGGCCACGACTAATCCACAAGGTGGCCTATCTGCTCAACGGTTTAGATCGAAAAATATGTACACCGATTGTGTCCAATAATGAGCATGAATCAAGTGCCCTTAATCCATCAAGTTGCCATCAATTCACACACATGGGCTTTACAATCTATGACATGAAATAGGTGGGTGCCACTGCATTAGCCTGTATTGCACCACCTATGCACATACCTGAAGACCAGTCCACCCTATACTTAGTATATTGCTTAGGAAACCTATTGAAGTTGGAAAACCATAGTTGCACGCATACATTACATTCTTCTAGCTCAATCTAAAAAATATTATAAAATAAAATATCAAAAAGAGAGAGAGAGAGAGAGAGAGAGAGAGAGAGAGAGAGAGAGAGAATAAGAGTGCCCATCACCATCTTTGTGCCAAAAACTATATCCACATCTGATGTCCTCCAAGGTTAGCAACAATTACCCGTTGCAAGAGGACATACATGTATCTCTATTCACTCCTGTATCACTCAGACATTTGGTTGATATGTCCTTGGCAACCCCTTCCATAGCCAACATGGTCCTTAGTATAAAAAAGCTAGAGAACCTAATGATCACATGATTCCTCCAAGGTGGGGCCACATCCCTTACCTAAAATGCAACAATGTAATCGTCGGGTGCCTTAATCAATCCAACAATATAGCCTACTCTAGTTCTCGCCTTGCCTCCTACTTCTACTCTAGTCTTTAATTTTCAATCTACCTAATTCTAGCATCCTCCCCCTAGCGGAAGCCAGTTCTATTATCTTTAAGAGCGAGAGTAACTATAATATTCCACTACCGTATGGATTCTTATGTACCTTGCTGTGAATGGAACTCATTTACCTTCCTAATCCATATACTCCAACCGTTTAATTTCTTTTACTAGCATTGTTCACTAACCCAAGGCTATCCCATATTGCTTCTACGTCTAACTGATTAGATTTTATCCATTGGATATTCATTAAGCATAATTTAAAGCAAATTTAATGGTTAAAAATCATGATTAAGTAATAGAAAATCATAGAAATGCTTGTTTTCCTTTAAAACTTTTCATGGACGATCCAAACTTCAAAATCATGACACATACTAATGTCAAGTGAAATCCGTGTTAGATAATATAAACTTTGACGAACTTAATGAAACTCCCAGCCACACCCACTTTTAGTAGCTTCTATGTCACTGCCTTAAAATTCAGTACCTGGGTTGACCAAACCCCAATCTCACATTTGGGGGCATGACTCAAATCTAATATAAACATAACCTATAAACCACAATCCCCATATAATATCATTCCACAACACAAAAACTTAATACAAATAATAAAACATTCAATTGGCACTATTTAAAAACTTGATCACTTTTCATTATAATTCTTCTCATAATGAATTTATACTTAAAAAAGAAACTAGACCTAGATAGGTGGAAATTATTGGTAAGAAATCTACTTCACTTGCTCCCCAACTAAACCTTGCTTCTAAAATTTAATATCTACAATAAAGAATGAGTTTTTCAGCCCGGTAAGTAAATTTCACACAAGTTTTACTTGATTAAAACATCTTTATCAAAATATCAAAAGTCAAAGCTGGATAAACAAATGTTTCAATGCAATTCCATATGAAACAAATCTTGAATAAATATATGCTAATTATACAAGAGTATTCACATGCATGTTTTAAAATCTAATAACTTATAAAATCTACATATGAAAAAAAAAATCATGAATGAATGAATACAAATAATTGTAGAATCTTTCACAATCACTATGGTTCATCCTTTAAATATTATAGTCGTCTCACCAATTGGCCGACATTCTCTCTAAACAACCTACTCAGCATGATTGTGGCCTTTTGCAATCTTAATATACTCATCCATGCGGCCCTATAGTGAGTGACTCATTAATACTTTAATTAGTCAGACTACTTCCCAACTTGGCCTGACCATGGTCTTTTATACACACTAGGGTGCTCATTCACGTGGCCTCACAATAAAAGTTCTAACATATAACAATTGGGCTTCTAGGACTTTCAACCCAAGGGTCTTAATCGCCCCACCTATTTACGATTTAGTGATTTTCAAAACAATGGACATTATTGTCCCACCTATAGGGACTTTAAACCCAGAAGACACGGTAGCCCTACCTATTTTCCAGTGTTCCAAACAAAATTTCCATGATGCATGATTTAATAATACATACGTCAAATATTTTCAAAATATCTCATTATTGCTTTTCCTTAATTGAATCCATTACTCATATGATGTACATGAATGTATGACTTTTTTCTTGAAATCTACATCTCAAACTTATATAAAACTTTTTTGAAAATATATTTAATAAACATTCAAAACTTTTTAAAACATTCAATATTCAGTCATGTATTACATGACTTCATACTTCCTAAAACTATAATATATTTTCTAAAAATAACTTGCTTTCCAAATATCAACATACTTATATATAAAACACATGCTTCTTAAATTTTAAAAAATAATTATTTTAAATAAATAAGATAAAAGTAGATTTTTAGAAAATTTATATAAAAGTTTGCAAAAAAATCAGAATTCAAATCCATAATGTAGAATTACGAATGTAGGACAATATGGTGTGGTATTTCGAATAATCTATAATGCAAAACTTGAAATTTCTATACAAATTAATCCCTAAAGTAATTAGGATTATAAAAATAATTCTTCAAACCTTGAATTTTTTAAAAAAAATTTAATTAAAAATCCTAAATTTCATGATTTAGTACAAACTAATATTGAAATTTCAATTCAAGCACATGAAAGCATTGATTTCTTTAAGTTCGTGTCTGATTATTCCAAAATTTAAGGAATTCATGAAAAAACGTAATTCTAGCATATATATATATATATATATATATATATATATATATATATATATATATATATATATATATATATATATATATATATATATACACACATATGGAATTAAAGAAAAAATAAGAAGATCAAACTACAAGAAGAATTAGAAAAAGTTATGAAGTAAAGATAGTTTTAACATCGTGTATTTTTAGTTTTCTTAATCCCTAATTTAATCTTAAAATTAAAAAGTATTCATACTTTTAGAAATATAAAAAATTAAAAAAAAATATATATCTCTTTCAAAACTACCAAATTAGAAACTTTCTTCTATAAACACCTTCCTTTCTTGAACTTTTCTTTTCTCACACCACTACTTTCTAAATTTCTACCTAAAACAATTCCAAATTAGAAACTAAATCTAACAAAATTAGAACTAATTTCTAATTTAGAAACTACCTCAACCAACTTTTCTATTTTACCCTCCTCACTTCCCCTTTCCATCCCCCACTTTCCTTCTTCATTCCCTTTCTAATTAGGGAGCTATAACTCTATGGTTCTCATGTGATGTGTATGCAGTCTTACGAGATGACTAATTTGGTACATTTTTTGAGGAAAGTGTAGGACATGCAATGAACCGTTAAATTGGTGTTTAGATTGGTTATTTGATGTATATGATGATTTTATATCATGGACAGTTGGATGATGAGATCCAAGTATAGAAATTGGATGGTTATGGGTCTAATGAAGCAAATAGGTTAATAATGTATGGTCACTTTCATGAATAAATGTGTACAAAGTGTGATTTGAGGGTGGTCCATAAGTATGAGCATATACACCATAGAATTTTTAAGTGAATTATAGATATTTGAATAGATCTTAGAATAAAAATTCAATAATGGGAAAAGTTCATGTATAAATAAAGAGTAAAATGAATGGTTTACATACTTGGATAGATGAGTGTATGTATAATTTTAATAAACTAATGGTTAATTCACTATGATGGAATGATCAAAAGTAGAGTGAATAGTTAGATAACTAGATCTATTGATGAATGATTATATCAATGGTCGGTTTGATGAATAGTTGAGAGAATAGGTTAAAGGTCGAACGGTTGTGAATAAGTGGCCTAAAATTAATGATAGAGTCGAATGAGTTCCCTAGAATCAATGATAGAGTGGATGGGTTTGTATAAGTTGATTAAGGGTAAGAGCTGATGGATTAATCCACCTTATTGGTTGAATTGTTTTGGATAGTTTGGGCATGTTATCATATGTCTCAAATGACTAATCTAGGATATGGGTTCAAATATCATTAGTGATGCTAATCCATGCTACAAATCAAAGGTCAAGTGTAGTCAAATTGAACTCGAACTTCATGAATCTGCTTCCGATAGGTTTAGCTCAAGATTGAATTGTTAGGAATGGCTGATTTGAAGTGAAAATGAGTGAACTTATTTGCATATATTTTTAATGCAAACAAAGAGCTAGGGTGGATTTCGTACATGGGTCAAGGGTCATGATTGGATAGGTTTAATGCATGCTCAAGAGTTAAAATTGAGCGAGTTTATGAATGAACGATTGGTTTTGTGTGCATGAATGGTGAGAGTGAACATATACATAAACAAACATATAATTATATTATTACTAATTCGAAATTAATTCATATTATAAGTGAGCTAATTTGCTACAAAGATCAATGGTTAACACTAGACAGATTTAACATAAATATCAATAGTCACACCTTGTGCAGATTTTAGATATGTAGTTAGTCATGATGTATGAATGTATACTATATTGAATGAATGGATGTAAGCGTGGATGACGTGTGCATGAATGGATGGATGGATGCTAGTGTACATATATGCATGTATATGAATGCATACAAAAATTAAGGACTATTATATTCTAGGTAGCCTCATAAAACAAGCTGAAAAAGTATTTATTAAGATCTATCTATCCACACACCCTCAGGTCCGAGCATTTAACGGAGCTAGTACGACCGCTAGTGCACTTTATTAGTACTTGCAAGCAATCCTGCCAATTTCAATAGTTAAAGGCCCGGATTAGGTAATCATCCAAGACACATTCACACTTTCACGTGAGATAGGATGACGACACGTTGACACCAAGTCAAGCCCAATGGTGGGGATTATCTATCCTGACATAAAGTCAGTCGCCTCACATGATATGACCAATCAAATATCATAAGTGTGTCCAAATACTTGCATGATCATGGCCAAGGCACTAATATCTATGGACCACATCTCTCCTTGGTCATAGACCAAGGTGTTCAATCTTAGAGTGCAGTACCTAAGGACAACAAACCATAATCGTAAACATGTTCCACGTATAATTAACTAAGCCAATCAATGAATGATCATATATGTAAGGTTACAGAACAACATAAACATTGGTTCTTAAGGGCTCTACCCAACAATCTCCCACTTGCGCTAAAACTAATCGACCTCTGCAAGAAATCCCATACTAAGTACATGAGCATTAAACTAACTAACAGGCAAAGCCTTAGTAGAAGGATCTACAACATTATCTATTAATGCTACCTGCAAAACCTCAATAGTCTTATCCTCTACATATTATTGAATGATGTGGTACTTCTTGTCCACGCACTTAACCTTTTAATGATATCTAAGTTCCTAGCACTATATAATTGCACCATTGTTGTCGCAATATATTGGCAATGACCTATTTACCCTTACAACAACTCGTAACTCTAAGGTGAATTTCTTAAGCCATATAGTTTTCTTAGATTTTCACTAGTGGCCACAAATTTTGTCTCCATTTTTAATTTCACAATGCACTTTTCCTTAGCACTATGCTAGTTGACAACACTACCCACCATCGAGAAAATATACCCACTTATTGATCTCTTTGCATTTGGATCTGCCTAAAAGTCTATATCGATGTATCCAACTATAGATAAATCCTTATACCCATAAACCAAAACAAGTTCCTTCATCTTTTTTATATATTTTTAAACATGTTTCACCGCCTGATTCATGTTAAGTTTACTTTGGTATCGGTAAAAAACTCCCACTACAAAAGTAATATCCAAAATCATATCCAATATCACATACATTAAGCTACCAATAATAGATTTGTAAGGAATGTTCTCCTTGGCCTTGTGCTCCTCATCAGTGTTGGGACAATCCTTCCCATGCATGTGAATATTGTGCCTAAAGGGCACATCGATAGTCTTAAAGTCAACCATTGAGAATTTCTCCAATATCATGCCTATGTTTGTTGTTTGAGAGAGGCCTATGGTATGTACAACTCTATCATGGTAAAGCTTGATGCCTGGGATATAGGACACCTTTTTCAAATCTGTCATATTAAAGGTGGTGAAAACCCATACCTTAAGTTTTGACATGAATCTAATATCATTCTCAATCAAAATTTGAGTTCTTGACTTATTTCTTTAATTTAAAGATTTTCTTTCTTGATTTCCTACTTGAATTATGATTTACAAAAAATACGATTTTCTAAAAAAACTCACATTCATGCACTCTTGCATTGGATTGGTATATCCTTTATAAAAAGATATGATGATGGAAAGGTTGTGGTATTGGATTTCTTTTTAAGGAAGATTATACATACGCATTGCATTGGTATATTCTTTATGAAAGGATATAATGATGAAAATGTTATGGTATTGGATTTCATATATACTACCATGTAAATTGTAATATTTTTAATTATTTTTTACATGAAAATTTATGCGTTCATGATTCATGATAGAATTGAATACTAGAAAATAAGTGGGGTGAATAAGTACTCTAGGTTAAAAGTTTATAAAGAAAATAGGTGGGTCGATAAAGTCGTCTAGGTTGAAAATTCTTAAAGTGGTAAATAAGTATGACAGCTCAGACTCTTGGGTTAAGAGAACCTGAACTGCAATTAGTACCCCACGTAGTTGAGCATGTAAGGTTTGCATGATCATAGTTAGGATGAGTAGCATAGTAGTATGACCAGATAGAAGTGGGCCCCTCATTATCGGCCACATGGGTAAGTAATGTTAGGATTCGTAAAAGGTTCTTGCGGTTAGGCCAGGTATTGTATTTTTTATTGGGAGTGTTGGCAAACTAATGTGAAACGACTCTAGTATTTAAAAGGTAAACCATATTGATTATTATAGATATTTCATCCATTAATATGCATTCCTGATGTGTGCTATATGGTTTTGTTTTGAAAGTTTATTTATAAATTTATTGCATTCTACATTTATATAAGAATCTTATTTTTCTTTAAAAGTTGCATCAATTTATAATTACATATTTTATCTCATTTAAAATTTTATAGAATACTTTGTTTATTTCGATCTTTAGATTTCAAAGCATTATATTGGATTTTACGACATTTTAAAAAAAAATTTAATAAGGCCGAATGTGTTGTCAAACTTGTGCGAGATATACTCATTGGGCTATTGAGCTCATTCTTTATTATGGATATTAAATTTCATGAATAAAGTCTAGTTGGAGTGCAAGTGGAATGGAGTTTTAACCATTTATTTTTTCCTCTCTAGTTCTACTTTCTTTTTTAAGTTTGAAGTCATTATAGGAAAAAATCAGAGTGGATGAGTTATTAAGTTTTTAGATAGTGGTGATTAGATATTTTATTATTTATATTTAGAAAGTATATGTTTTATAAAATAATATTATGTCATCTATTATGGTTTACGATCTATTTTTGTTTTATATTTAAGTTGTGTCCTAGAATGTAGGATCGAGGTCTAGCTAACTCAGGTGTTGTATTTCATTGCGTGACAATAAATACCTCGGACCCCTTCCTCATTTAAAGAATGTTTTCATTCCTTCAAAGACACTAAGGATTCACCTCTCCTCTGAGAGACTTATGCAAAGCCCTTGCTTGTGCATTAGAATGAGCATTTCTCTTGCATTGCGGTGTATATTAAATGGAGTTATGCTCCTATAGTAGACCTACGCACTCCTCAAGCCATCCCTATAGGACCATAAGGTGAACCTAAGTGGCTATTAAATAGTCAATGCGCCACATAAGGGTCCAACTATGCCATTGGTGCTCTTTATGGTCATGCATCTTCATGAACGAGCCCTTGGCCAAACTATGCTTAGGCAAGCACTTAGTCTCTTCAGTGATAGTGCTACCTTACGCACCCAATTACACTAGTCATGTACTCAAAGATTTGTGTCACACTACACCTCAGTCGCTGGTCTGGTTCTCACCTTTTATAAGGGTGGCACACCCAGATAGGCCGCTCCACACCTTTGACTTAAGTAGTTTTGTTCGTGCGAGACTGTAACATCCCGAAAATCGGGGGACGAGCATAAACTCAACTCCCGAGTTTCAGAACATCACTTATGCAACAAAATGAATGATGATTGAATGTTGACAGTATTCGTGCATTGAACATGAGTAAGATTAAGCCAAAACAGCATATCATACTCCAGAGACAGTTAAATTGCAAGCGGAAGACTGTGATAGACATATAAAATATAAAAACGATGGTGAGTCTCTAGAGTGTGATAATGATACCAGGTTAAAATAATTATAAGTACAATTCTAAAATTTACCAAATGTGAGGAAGTGTAATGTCTTTTATCCCGAGTACCATAGCCCCGTCAATACATTACCAGGTCTTCATAGACCTGTCAGCGAGTTATATGTAGGAGAACTCCTCCTCAACATCATAGTAGTAGTCCAGCTCTGCTTCATAAACATCGCCATCACCTGAAACTCAACAAATCTGGTTGGCGTTGCAAACACCGTCCCGTAACGTGGGAGTGAGTGATCAACTCAGTGGAACAGTAAAGCATAGGTTAACATGTTATCAATTCAGTTAAGCAGTAATGATAAAGCAGTAAAATCAAACACTCCTAACTACTCTTATTAATGCAAGTATGAATGCAGTCATGATGTATGCCCTCACCGACATACTCCCTCATGCGACACCATCTTCGTTCGCGGCATGCTTTCTTTCCTCAGTGCTCCACATCTTCCAGGTACATGCAATGCATGATGAGCATGATTACCGAGTTGTTATTAGTTCATTTCAAACAGCAGGATTGGGAAACTAAGGTACCTCCCTTATATCATTCCTAAATATGATCCATTCTAGGGTCGTCGTCCTAGACAATCTCATACGATGGTGTGTTTGTTTAGGTCACCGCAAGGGTCGCTGTCTGCTACATTAATCGTTGCACCACTCTCCCATCACCTTATCAATTGTGCCAGTTTATGCTTACTGTTACTACGGAAGGTTCATTCGGCGCCTCACCGTAGTTTAGAGTATGCTCGAGGTCACACTACACCCGATACTGCATTAGGTCGCTAGGAGGTCAATTTACAACAATCGTTGCACCACTCCCCCATCACCCATCAAGTAGTGTAGGCCGACAGCTCGAATATAGTGTCCCATACCACCATAATTGGCTCACGAGTCTGGTTGCTCACTGGTCACTACGGGGAGGCACGTAGCCCCAGCGTAGGCCGATAGCTCGACCACGGTCTCCCATACCACCATGCCCGGCTCATGAGTCTTAGCGGATCGAGGTACCATGGTTAACAGGATTCCATTAGTAAGTTTAGTACTCTATGTTCAAGCAGTAGCGACCAAACATGGTGAACATACATTAGACATATCGGGTTACTTGACGGGCCTGACTAGCTCGAGCACATAATCAATTAAACGACATGAAGTGCATAAGCACTTCGCGTGGCCTAGCCACTGTCGCCAACTGACGTACGACTCGGGTTTGTCAAACACATCTTACGTGGCGACATGAATCTCAACCACGATCTCAAGTCTGGTACCAATTGTCTGGACTATAGACATAGTCCCAAACTCAATCAAACCTTATTCGTAGCATGTAGAGTAAAGCATGGTAAACAAAGTAATTCAAGCATGTTAGTAAGCATGTCATAAAGCATGTTATAAAGCACTACATAAATAGGAATACAAACACATATATTGCAAAGTAAGCGGTTTAAGTAAACAACCTCATGGAGGTAATCATACATGTCTCTAAGGTAGTTGAGAATCCCATCTCAACACCCTCCTAAGGCATCAACATCCAAACACTTGCTCACACAAGCATTTTCACAAACACTTAACATACACTATTTCAACATATTTTGTGTATGTTAGCAAACATGTATTAGGGTGAGTCCTTTCGCCAAGCAAATATTTTATGCATATATAGTATATTTATACAACAAATAATCATGGCAAACACATCTCTAAAATATATATGTATACAGTATTTTCTACAATATAGTATTTCTACATACATAGTGTATATTAGTAAAACATATATTTGGGCGAATCCTTTCTCCAAATAAGTATTTTATCCATATATCGTATATTCATACAACAAATAATCATGTCAAACATATTTTCAAAATTTATACATATACAGTATTTTCTACGAATACCTAGAATATGTAAAATTCCATAATCTGCATCTTTAATCGAAATAGGAAACAGAAAGCACTTTGTACATGTGCAATTGCATGTAGATCATGAATCTATCATTATCTGACATTGAAAGGTTGAAAACCATAACCTATACACCTAAAGTCCCCACCTTTTGTCGTATAATCGTAACGGAGTCGATAGGTTTGTTAAGCTTCCGTATACGGCAGTTTGACAACCTATAGAACGAAATAGGTTAGCTATTTCATAACCTACAACTGTCAACACCCCAAATCAGATTAGGGTTAGGGTTTCTTACTCACTTTCTCTCTCTTTTCCCTCTTCTCAAACTCAAATTTGAATGGCTAGAATGAGAGAGGGTTTAAGGTCCTTATATAGCCTAAAACTTCACCAAAATAGACTTCAGGTCAAGGTATACTTGGGTTATAGCCAAAGTGGGCTGGTTTCAGCTCAATGGGAGGACTTTAGCGGGCCTCCTTGAGCCAAAGGTCAGACTTAAGCTCACTAACACCGGATCTATGTTCCATTAAGTTTTCGTTCCAGTAGGGTTCTCAGATCACGTGTGGCGGACCAGTTTCAGTTCAACGGTCATTGGATCTCGATCGGAGATTTCGAGTACATGTAAATGTTTATGAAATTTTTCCTGATCCAAGGGTGTAATTTGGTCAGATTCTGACGGTCTGGTTACTTAATACTGATCCGCAAGCGACGAGTCTCAGATTACTATTCAAGATATTTATTTTGTAAAGAAATAAGTGTTCTTACACTCTCACTCTGGACTCAAGCGAACAGCCGTGGGACACTGTCTGGATTTGATTTTCAATATGATTGTCAAGCCCAGCGAGGCGGTACTAAGTCCTTAACCTCGAATTATTCGAACTCCCAATGTACGGTCTAGAACTGATACGGAGTTTCGAGATGCTCCCGAGAGCAGCCGGGTAATGAGATTGATCCTAGATTTTAGGGTAACCTAGCGTCAATGATTCTACAAGTTTTGGGTCTTGCAGATCGTATTTAAAGTGAATCAAACGAATTTCGTAGCTAATCTAATTTAGCACTTGGTTAACTTCGTCAAATTTCTAAAGGGTTTAATCCTAAGTGATTTCTGGTCGAGGTGGTACTCAGTCCTTTGTAGTAATGTTTAGTTTAAGTATTGTTCTTCATCACCTAAACTTTAAGATAGTGTCTAATGTGAAAGGATTTATAAGGATTTAAAGAACGAGGTGGTGAAGGGTGGGATTTGTGAAGGAAATGGGTTCAAAAGCGTTTTAGACTTTGGGATTGAGTTCTGATAGGTTAATAAGGTGTTAAGATCGACCCATTGCCTAAGGATGTCTAATTCCAGATTGAAAAAAATCTGGGATGTTACAGAGACCCAGGCTACTAGCCTAATTCTTGCCCTTCATGCCGATTGTGTTGCCCTGGGACCTACACCAAATGGGTGGCAACCAGAGAAGTTCATGCACCCCTATTGTCCAAGGTAGGATTCTCATTGTGTATTCCTATGGGGATCATCATTGTGTATTCCTATGAGGATGATTATTGCTACTACCATCATTTCCTCGGATATTGAACGAAGAACTATTTCAGTTTGAAGAACACGTTACAGAAGATGTCAGGCTCGTATCCTAGACTGTATTGTTCCGTAGACTCTTGCGATCTTCCCTATCGAATTCTGGCAACCCGCGACCTGCAATCGGTGCTTGCACGTGACCTTGATTTGTATCCCATAGATCTGAGTTGGCTTGACCCGAGACTTGTACCCTTGCGGCTCGACCTAGGTCCCACACAGTCAGGGCATTGTCCCTCAATGTGCGCCTCACGATGACTATATGCATGAGGCACCAAACATTGTTGTGGTTATTCTGTTCTAACCTGCCAAGTTCTTTTCGCTATTTAAGTTTCTTGAAAAATATTCAAAATAAGAATAATTTGGTAATTATGTATAGTGCCCCGAAATTCGACGACCGAGTAGCAACTCGGCTCCTGAATTCCCAAGTACCACGTATGCATAAATGAGTCACAAATGCATATAATTATCAGGTATTAAAAATAATGAAGAATTAAACTAAGAATCATTAATATTAGATCATTAAGAAAGGATTTAAGTGCCACTAAGTTAAATAAACATGTAACATCTGCTTCATAGTGCCCGCGGCTTAGGCGGTCCGGTATGAAGAGGTCTCGCCCCGGATTGGTGGTGCCTCTGGGACTTGGCCTGGTATTTCATTGTCCATGTCGAGCTGACTACTCCGCCCTGGCTACCTGATAGTTCATTTGGGGTGAGTCGCTCATGGTCGTCTCTCCCGCCCAGGGCTAGGCAGACAAGACAATTATCACCTTGGGGCCTCATTGTCCTGGAAGACAATTTCACAACATTCAGATACAAAGTCCCCACAAACACAGCGTACAATATTTTTGAAGTTGGAGCAATATCTCACATGTGTTATCAATTCTCCAAGCATTTCAACACATTACTCAAGTAAAAGCAACTTCATGCATTTCATTAAGCAAAATTGTCACTATTACATATGCTATGACATTACATGTACAATGACAGAAAATGCATGATTACTGACTTAACAAAGGAAAACTTCAGAATTAATAACCCAAAAGCAACTAAACTGAGCCTATCTAAGGCTATTACAAAAAGAGAAACAACAACCACACACTACACTCCAAATCCTCCGACTCCGGTGAAGGTGGAGGTGCTCCCTTATCTTGCATGCAGCACAGGAGGGCTTTCAGAGTGCAAGACATCTTCTTGAATTTTCTCTCCAAATATTCCTGGTTCTCCACCACCTTAGCCAGGGTCTCACGCTCGCTATGGGTGGAAGGAGGCTCCCACTCAGAGTCCTGAGCCTTAGTTTCCGCCTGTTCTTCATCCTCACTCTCTTCCTCCTCTTCAGTCTCTTCTTCTATCTCATCCCCCAATTCTTGCGTTGCTTAGGGCCCATCTTCATATTGTTGAGAGTATTCTCATCAATCTATCTAATAGGGATGAGACAGTTCACCTACTGCCTGTACCCATAATTATGGGCAATCTTGCAGCCTAAATCGATCTCCGGTCGGCCAAATGGGAGAGACGTTAAAAAGTATAGCGATGTTGAATGGTGGAATCAAGATCGGGGTCCCCCTCGAAGGACCTCCACTCTTCGGCGCGCGCGTGCCGTTGAAGTAGCGATGCTCCATCAAGGATGCAATGATATCGCCCCTCTCTGGTGGTTATGGGGATGTCACCGTCGTTCTCACAAGCGTGGCCACCCCCCCTAGAAGGTTTGTGATTTTCACCATGCATGGGACCCCTCGAACCCCTTGAGTGTGGGTCAAGATCCTCGCTTCGACTTGCTTGGACTCTCGAAGTTGAGTATGGTGCATGTACTATGGTTTGGGGGCTATTTTCTCCCTAAATAGGGAGTTGATGGATTGAGCGTGCTGTGGTGTGAGGCCGGCCGGCCTTGGGTGGTAAGCGGGTGTCGCCGCCCCTCTACGGAGGTTAGGTTGAATTGGATATAGACAGGAGTCCTTGGTCCATTAGGGACATTAGTTGTGATCGAATTGATGTCGCCGCCCTCTCTCTAGCATCAAATGGGCTCGTTGAATTCCTAAGATGGCCACTAGGGTTTGTGATCGAGTTGTGGATCCTCTGCAAGCTACTAAATGGGAGCATGGCGAGCTTAGACTTACGTTGTTTAACCTTGGTCAACTTAGACCATCTAATTGCTAGTTAGAAGTGACTTGGATCACTTCGTATAACTTAAGTGGTCCTACTTACTATCCTAGGCTAGCCTATAAGGGTCGATCTCGCTAATTGGGCAAAGTTTCGGGATCCTAGTATTATCTTTAAATTCAGTCGCTCCCTCCTAAGTCAGAGTGCGTCACGATAAAACTGTTATCCTAGGCCTAGTTTAATCCAAATCATGCTCTAATACCAAGTTGTAATGCCCCGAAATTCGAGGACCGAGTAGCAATCGGCTCTCGAATTCCCAAGTGCCACATGTGCGTAAATGTGTCACAAATGCATACAATTATCAGGTATTAAAAACAATGAAGAATAAAACTAAGCATCATTAATATTGGATCATTCAAAAAGGATTTAAGTGCCACTAAGTTAAATAAACATCTCAACATAAATTCATAGCTATCCATGGACAAATAAATCCGATAATTTAAAATGTCATCGCCTAGGGACCCTGTCCCTTCTACACGTCAATCCCCAAAATGATCTGGGCTATAGCCCAATCCCGCAGCCATCCATCGCTCTAATAAGGTCTGCCAAATGCTTGGAAATACGTTCGTTCCTTGTCGTCGTCGACACCGACATCGTCCACTGCATCCTTCTCCAGGGTACCTGCATCTGTATTGGATTATGGTTGGTGTTTTAGAACACCGTCCCAGAGTGGGAGTGAGTAGCTAACTCAGTGGTACCGTTAGCAATGTCCACATAAATTATCATACATAGAATACATTTAATGAATAACAAATAACATAGAATCCTAAATACTATTGTTAATGCAAATACATGGCTTAATGGTATGATGCATGCCCCTCACTACCAACTCTCCCTCAACTGATGACATCTGACGTTCACAATGACCAACACTCCCTTAAATTGCGACCTTGACTGCCTAATTACCACAATAATAATGTAAATGTCATTAAATATGTTAGCCCAGTTGATTAATTAGGTTCATTCATCCAGTAGATTGGGAAACCGGAATACCTTTAATGAAGTTGTTGCCCTAACCCGATCATGCGGCTGAAGGGTTGTAGTCATACGACTCTCGCGATCCTTAGCCCTATATAGGGTCGTCAATCCCAGAAACCATAATCTCAGACGAAACACAATTGGGACTTAAATGTCCTACTCGCGGTCATTATGGGGAGGTCGTCACCTCAGCACAGGCCGACAGCACGGGCACAGTGTCCCATACCACCATCCCTGGCTCATGAGTCTAAGTGCTCATTAGACACTACGGGAAGGCTTGTCACCCCAGCATAGGCCGATTGTCATGCCCCAAACCTAGAAATCGGGTTCACAAGAATCCCGATCGCCGAACTCGATGCCAACAGCCTCCGTAGTACCCCATTCTCGGCTCCCAACGTTCATCCGCCAAGTTCTGATCCTAGGATCCTACAAGGAGGATTTTCCAATGTACATTTGTCTCATAAAAAGCATAACCACAAGTATACCTAAATCATAAAGGTAACCTCATAATCACATATCCACTAATATAATCATTTGAATACAATGCTGAAAGGAAAATACATATATCAAAATCAAAGCTCCAGAAGATAGCTGCACACTCCAAGTTAGCCACCCACGTCAGTGCACACCCACTGTTAGCACACCTAGGTTAGTCCACACTCACCGTCAGTTAACACTTCACTGTTAGCCACCTTCACTGATGGACGGGTGGCATGCCTCATCAAGGTGGGTCCCACATGACCCACCTGTTTTGGATTAGCCTGATATTTGTGCTTTGCCCATGGCACGTACCACCCATGAAAACAGTGGGGGTCCACATCAATGGATGGCGTGGATAAGGTCCTGCATCAAGTGGGCCACAAGCCATCATAAACCCACAAAGAAAAAAAAACAATGGAGAGAGAGAGAGAGAGAATGGAGAGGATGGAGGGGCCTCGCCACTATGGGCCCCTTTTTTTTGATACAAAGCCTACATCAAGGTGGGTCCCACTACATGTGGCCCTTTAATCACAAAAAATACAAATATGGGATCAAGATCACCCACCTTCCACTTCTTCTTGCTCCCTTGGCTTCTGATGCTCCTTAGCTTCAATCTCAACGGAGGAGATGGGGTTTTGATGGTTGAGATGGGAGATGAGAGGGTAGGAAGTGGGCCACATTCAAAATTCTCTTGGAGGTTAGAAATGCTTGGACGTGGGATTTTTTTTTTCTTTACTTGGGAGAGTGGTTTGAGAATGAGAGAGAGAGAGAGGGTTGTAAAGGGAAAGAGAGATGGGTGATGGATTGATGGATGTGGTGAGTGATGGGTGTAAGAACTTTTTGACTTTTAGGGGTAGATGATGTAAGAAAAGCATGGGTGTGTAAGAACCTTTTTGACTTTAGGGTTGCTTGGGGAAGGGTGAGAGGTGATGGTGTACTTAACATGTACTTGACATGATGGGATTGATTGATGTGATAAGTCGTAAAGATTCTCTCAGAATTCGCACGCGCGGCATTTTTCTCGCACCGAATGCGGACCCACATCTCTTGATTAGGGTATCAAATCGGCGTGCGAGTCGCGACATCGAAATTACGGTGATGGTGCGGTTGCTAGGGTACAAGTCTTAGGTTGAGTCGACTCGGGTTGACGGTGTGTGAATCAGGGTCACGCGCAAATACCGGTTAAAGGTCGAAGGTTGCCGAAATTCGACCGTGAAGACCACGGAAGCCTACGGAACGTTACGGTCTAGGATACGGGTCTTACAGCTCTCCCCTCCTAATAAAAATTTTGTCCTCAAAATTTAAACCACAACATAACCAATACAGAGCTTACCAAGGGAGGAAAACCACACCACTATATATATATAATCAGAACACAACATACCAACATAATTAAACGTCTAAGGGATGGGGATAACGTCCAAAATTCTCAAGCTCTAACTCCCAAGACACCTCATTCATGAACAATCTAAGAAGACGGTGTAGGGACTAAGTCACACGAATCGTCGACGACTCCTCTTGATGTCTGAGGATCCTTCTGCCGCTGATGAGGTCCCAACGGTAGATACTGTCGTCACTGCTGCTGCTACTGAGGACGGGGACACTCACTCCTACGATGCCCTATCCCACCTTACCCAAAGTAAGCACCAGAGAACGGTTTGGGTGGTAAGGGCTGCCGAGGGTAGGGGCACTCCCAGTAGCGGTGTCCTGCCTCATCACATTTGAAGCATACACTTAAGGACTGATGTTTACGTGGTGCAAATGCTCAAAACGACAGATGGTTCCTATGCCTCTATGGTCATCGACATCGCTGCAGCTGGGAGCTATCGGAGGGGGCCTTCCTCTTCTGGTCTCCTCTATGAAGAATGGCGGTCATTGCTTGCAACATCTGCTGTAGCAGGTCTGCATTTACGAACACGGTCGGTGCTGAACTAGACTCGGATGGGGGTGCAGAAGTCTCAGGTGGGGGAACAAGAATCTCAAGCGAGGAGACGGAAGTCGCTCGGGTCATTCTCTTGGGTGCCATGTCCTACAGGAAAGAACAAGGGTCTATCATCCTTGGGCACTCACGAATGCACACATGATAGGGAGCTATATCAGGAAGTTTCTAAGTTATTCAAACTCAGGAGTCTAACCATTCTAAGTTATCAACAATCACACAGTAAAGTGTAGTTATCAACAGATATGTGATGTTATCCTCAGGTATTCCCAAGTTATGCTCTGATACTAACTTCTGTCATGCCCCAAACCCGAAAATCGGGTTCACAGGAATCCCAATCTCCAAACTCGGTGCCGACAGCCTCCGTAGTACCCCATTCTCAGCTCCCAGCGTTCATCCGCCAGGTTTTGATCCTAGGATCCTATAAAGAGGATTTTCCAACGTACATTTGTCTCATAAGAAGCATAACCAAAAGTATACCCAAATCATAAAGGCAACATCATCATCACATATCCACTAATATAATCATTTGAATACAATGCTGAAAGGGAAATACATATATCAAAATCAAAGCTCCAGAAGATAGTTGCACACTCCAAGTTAGCCACCCACGTCAGTGCACACCCACTGTTAGCACACCTAGGTTAGTCCACACTACCGTCAGTTAACACTTCACTGTTAGCCACCTCCACTGACGGACGGGTGGCATGCCTCATCAAGGTGGGTCCCACATGGCCCACCTGTTTTTGATTAGCCTGATATTTGTGTTTTGCCCATGACACGTACAACCCATGAAAACAGTGGGGGTCCACATCAATGGATGGTGTGGATAAGGTCATGCATCGAGTGGGCAACAAGCCATCATATACCCACAAAGAAAAAGAAAAAAAAATAATGGAGTGAGAAAGGAGATGATGGAGGGGCCCTGCCACGATGGGCCCCTTTTTTTTATACGAAGCCTACATTAAGGTGGGTCCCACTACATGTGGCCCTTTAATCATAAAAATTACAAATGTGGGATCAAGATTACCCACCTTCCACTTCTTCTTGCTCCTTTGGCTTCTGATGCTCCTTAGCTTCGATCCTAATGAAGGAGATGAGGTTTTGATGGTTGAGATGGGAGATGAGAGGGTAAGAACTGGGCCACATTCAAAATTTTCTTGAAGGTTAGAAATGCTTGGATGTGGGATTTTTTTTCTTTGCTTGGGAGAGTGGTTTGAGAATGAGAGAGAGAGAGAGAGGATTATAAAGGAAAAGAGAGATGGGTGATGGATTGATGGATGTGGTGAGTGATGGGTGTAAGAACTTTTTGACTTTTAGGGGTAGATGATGTAAGAAAGGCATGGGTGTGTAAGAACTTTTTTGACTTTGGGGTTGCTTGGGGAAGTGTGAGAGGTGATGGTGTACTTGACATCTACTTGACATGATGAGATTGATTGATGTGACAAGTCATAGAGATTCTCTCAGATTTCACACGCGCGGCGTTTTCCTCGCACCAAATGTGGACCCACATCTCCTTATTAGGGTATTAGATCGGTGCGCGAGTCACGGCATCGGAATTGCGGTGACAGCGCGGTCGCTAGGGCACAAGTCTCGAGTTAAGTCGACTCGGGTTGATGGCGTGTGACTTAGGGTCGCACGCAAATGCCGGTTAAAGGTCGAAGGTTGTCGGAATTCGACCGGAAAGATCGCGGAAGCCTACGGAATAGTACGGTCTAGGATATGGGTCTTACACCGATAGCACGGGCATAGTGTCCCATACCACCATCCCCGGCTCATAAGTCTTTGTGGGCCGTAAATTATAGCTAATAGTGGGAGCAATGGTCTTAGGGTACTTCAGGTTCATACAGGCGTGATCAGACATGGTTAACATACAAGGATGGTAAACTTAAGAGTCAATATGCCCCGACGGGATGAATCGTAACTAATCGGCCTGAGAACACTGTCTTATGTAGTCCAAATACGGCCAACAACCTATAGTTCAACTATTTGAGTCAGATTACTCATGGGCTAGTCCAACTAAAGGGGTCGTCCAAGTAATTCTAGGTAATCAGCCCATCCATAAGGGTTTATGCAATAATACACAACATATATTGTTAAATTCAAAGATAGTTCACCCATGGCAAGCATAAATCAGCAATTTGAGTATATGGACAACTCTATATCAAGCTCCGCTAACCCATATGGGTCATGTTCATCATGTTCTAACATATAAAACCATAAGGGTAGCCATGCACCAATATACAACAACTAATCTTCCATGGGTTAACATAGATTACATAATTTAGCTATAAATCGAGGAAATCAAGCAAGTTGTTCAACAAATGAGAAATGTGACAACATTCCACGCCTTTACTCCTAGCATAATTGACATGTAGCAACAATTCAACCAACAATCAGCAATTTACAGCAATTCATGTCATTGTTTAAGCATAGTTAGCACTAAATCAGGAAATCAACAATCAACTAACATAAATTTGGAGGAAAGTTAGATATTTACACCCTACATGAGCATGTAAACGCATAAGTCACAGATTTAGGGTTTAGGGTCTAATCCCCTTCCATAATTTCAGCAATTTCTAGTCCATTATCCTAATTATGTAGCCCAAATGAAAATTCAGTAACATGCACTAACAATGTATGTTGAGGGTCAAATATTGCATATCAGACCCCATCTATTACCTGGATTTACGAGCACAATATTGTTTAACACCGGTTTGCTGTGTTTGTGATAACAATTGAGAGCATGATCGGTAAAAAACTAAAAAGCATGGATTTACATCCATGACAAACCTATGACCAAGATCATGAGTTTAATCTGCAAAAATCGAGAACCGAAGCTTAAGTGGCCGAAAGTTAGCCATTGAAAGGTAATGGTTTCCATCATCCATTTGGCAAACCTCTTGTTCGAGGACTCTAAATGAACCAAAGTCGAAATTCATCCGTCGGATTGCGAGATTGTCCTAGATGCTCCTTGATTCACTAAGTGGGGCACGCCCGAGATCGATATGCTCAAGTCTTGTTATCAACGCTTTAAATGAGCCGACAAAACGGATGGACGGAGAGGATTTCTAAAACATTGGGACCCACACATGGAGTGGCGGTAAGTTACATGCATGTGGCCGCATTACAGACTACCACGCACCACAGCATCTGCGCCGAACGACTCTCAAAAAATCCAACGCAACACCGCGAAGCGATCGTCGGACGACAGCTTGTGGACCCCACCCATCGCCCATGTCGATGATCCAAGCCGTCCATTTGCTTCAGGAGGAATTTGGCCCAAGAACGCGATCACGGATTTTTTACCGTCAAAAATGGTCTGGGCCACACCGAAAGCTCCATCTTACCTTGGATTGATTTCTTAAATCATCAACGAGTGGGCCCCATTCGAGCACTCCGTGCGAAGGAGCTCGAACCAGGACGCCGGTTATTGGGATCAATGATCGGAACCATCCATTAAGTCCATAGGAGAGGGGCAAACAATTGGAAGAAGTATAGGTGTTCGCAGGGATTCCTAAATCCCAAGCACCACCCAAACCGGGAGATCAGCACCACCTAATCTCTCTCTCTCAACCTCGGGAGATCTGATCTCTCTCTCTCTCTCTCTCGAATTTGATGTTGCTGAAATTTGCAGCAAATGAGGGAAATCAAAGTCACTCTTCGTGGTTGAATTTTGAGGTCCAAACAATGGCTGGAGTGGACTTTATATGTGGGGCCCACCATTGTATCGATTGACCCTCTTGTTTGGTACATTTCCTCCAACAAGGACCCAAAGAACGGTGGCTCTTCCCACTTGGTTTTATCTTGGAGGTGAGGGGCTATCCTTGGGAGGAGATGGTGAGCAAGGACCCCTGAAAGTCTTCAAAAGCCCATCTAATTCATGGAACACATGCCCCACGGCCCGATAAAGGGCTGGGCAAAATTTGATGGCAAACGAATGCAGGGTTTTACCGCAGCGGCTCGATTCGCGATCAACGGTCACTCTGAAAGTCTTCAAAAGCTTTTTTTTTCCTTCTTTTTTCCTTTATACTTTATTCTTCTTATGAGTTTTAGGGGTTGATGATTAAACCTAAGAGCTAAGGTGAAGCTTGTAGTGTGATGGGATTTACTTTATGCCTTTAATTTATTTTCTTTTTGTGAACTGAATTAATATTAGTTTGATCAACGGGTCCGTGATAGCTTTGAGTATGTTCCTTTCTCTTTTGATGTTTATGCCGTCGAAGCCCCGTTGTTCACCACGTTGTTTACTTTGTCTCCTGGGCATGGTTTGGTGATGGAATCCATTCTAATTCATATACCTTTCATCTCTTGAAAACTATATCAATGGCGTCATTAATTTCCATGATGGGCAAGGGATCTCCCGATCTCTATAAGTGGGAAGTTTTCTTTCGATTTCTCATAAGTTTTAGATGAATTTAGAAGAAATCAATTTAGATTTCAACTAGTTCTACATCCGGTTATTTTTAGAAATGCTTGGATTTGTCTTATCGAGACATCACAAAATGGGGAGTGAACAATGTACCACACAATTGATTTAAATTCGGCCACCTAAAGGTAATGAATTTTCTTCGAAAGTTGTCGAGATTGCCTAGTGACTCGATGAGTTTCATGGAGTGGTGGTGTTACATGCATGTGGCATTTAGGGAGAAATTCACTCCATTTCTTGGATTGAAAATCGTCTAAGCCTAACATCCACGTGAGATCACAAGCTCAATGAGGCCCTTGGCCTGTCAAAGTGTCAGAGTTTCTGGTCCTTCCTTGGCGATACCCCGCATCTAATTCATGGACAATCGCCCGAGTGTGGCAAAGCAGCATCCGGCTCAACGATCCGTGCAATCAATTATGGGCACGATTTGATTTGGCATCAATCGGGCTAAATTTGGATTAATTTATCAATAATTGACCCACACGTGCGGTCGAATCATTCGATTCACCCATTTCTGGGAATCGTCTAAGCCTAACATCCATGTGAGATCACAAGCTTAATGAGGCCCTTGGCCTGCCAAAGTGTTCGGTTCACATGTGAGCGCCCTCACGAGATTTAATAGCATTAATGGCTAAATTTGGATTTGTTCCGAATCATTTTGGACGTGAGGCATTACATTATGCTTTACTTTATATGCATCACATGTTATATATCAGAATCAAGTGTATTTCCTCTAGAATGTAACTAAGGATGTGCGGTATGTCATGGCTTGGAATGTAATTTGAATTCAAATATCAATCAAACTTATCATTTTCCTTGCATGTTCATTCATATTACTTTTGAAAGTGTTTTGTGAATACTTTGTATATGCTTTATCCCCCAATCAAGCAAATACATTAACAATCAACAAAAATGGAATAACAACCTTCATGATAGATGGTGAAATTGTGATGGAGGAGCATGAAATAATCGATTACACCCTCATCTATTATGAAAGCTAAGTATGCTGCTTGTCATGAAGCCATAAATCATGTGATATAGTTTCAAAGTTCTTTCTCTATGTTACAGTTGTGGAGATTATTGAAATTGCGGTAAACCGCTATTAGTGAATTATAGAATTATGCCCAAGTGTCCTAGAGGAGGGTGAATACAACTTTTTAAAATGTTAATCTTACTTAGTGCAAATTTGACTTCTAATCACTAGTACGTATGATTAATTAACAATCAAGCATAATCAAAAGATAGGATAATGAATTATGTAAAAGTTGCAATGCATCAAACATGTAGTGTGTGGAAATTAATCATATCATGAATCAACACAACATAGACCAAAACATGCATCACAAACACAGCGATATATAGTGGTTCGGCTATATGCCTACTCCACTCCTGGCTGATGCACTCATCCCTATGAGTGCTTCGGATTTCATTATCCAATGATTTTAAATCAGGTTAACCATAAACATTTACAACCTACATAAGGTTTACTAAGGTGCCTACATAAGACAATCCAAGGTGCTTACACAAGGCAAGTATAATGCCTACACAAGGCAACTCCAATGCCTACACAAGCAATACCTACACAAGACAGTAAATCTTACACAAGTACTCTACATGTATTCTCCCGTCGGAGGCCTACAAAAGGTCTTAGCGAGTTTAAGAACCAAACTCTGAATCTCAATCCTACACAAGGAAAGGTTTTCAAACTTAATGGACTCTATTACTTACTTGTATGTGAGTGAGCCCCATTTAGCACATGATGATGACGATCTTCTTGCTGATGAAGTCTCTTCAACTCCCTTGAACCGCAACAGCTTACAGATGCTCTAATCGAGATATAAGGTTGTTGGGTCAGGGTTTGGTTCGATCTTCTTTAATTAATTATTAGTCTTTAAGAGCTAGAGAAGATTCCCAGAAGCTATGCATTCAAAGATCTCAGCACAATGATTTTTCATTAAAGAATGCTGCTGGATGATCAATAAAGGCCAGAGTTTATTCTTCAATCCAAGCTATGAATATCCCAATAAATACATTTAAGATATGGATTAAATGATAAACTCCTATGAGAAAGAGGGCTTGAGAGGAAGGGAAATAACTCAGGTAATAACTCTCTTGAAGCTCTCTTCAATACTCGCTCAAAAAAGCCAAGAAGCAACCTAAGTGATATATAAAGTCAAATCCCAATGGTAAAAAAATAGGTAGAAATCTATCGTTGTCGATGCTATCAAAGAGTCTTCGATTCCATCAAAGTTTCCTTCGTTGTCATCGAACCTTCTTCAATGCCATCGACTTCCTGCACTGAAGTTTTCAAATAAGTGTAGAATAGAATTCTTAGATGCCATCAAAAGGCCCTTCGATGTCATCGAGTGGCGGTTCGATGCCAACGGGATTTTCCATGAAAAATATACTTTGGTTGTTGGACTGTTCTATGACATCGAACAGTTCTTTAATGTCATTGATTGCATGTCAATGCCATCGTGAATAAAATGATTTTCCTATAAAAACTCACTGGACTGTTTGGTCCATATTTCGATTCCATCGAACAACTTTTTGATGCCATCGAAATTTGAATTTGGATGTCATCGAGTTACTTTCGATGCCATCAAGAATATATGATTTTTTTTGAAAGCTTGCTAGACAAACTAGTCCCATTTTTAATGATGTTGAACTGTGTTTGATGCCATTGATAACTTACTTCAATGACATTGAAAGAGATTCGATTGCATTGAGTATACTTAAAATTTTTTAAAACTTGCTGAAGATATTTGGCCTTATATCGATGTCATCGAAGTAGGTTCAATGTCATCGAAACTTAAGTTTCGATTGCATCGAACTGCCTTCGATTTCATTGACCTTACCAAGAATTTTCTCAGTTTGGTTGGATTGATAGGCCTCTGTTTCGATGCTATTGAACAGATGTTCAATGCCATCAAAGTTGCTCAATTGCAATCGACAAAATATGAAATTTACCAATTTGCTTATATTTCCATAGGCTTTAAACAAATTCTAATATAAGCTTACTAAAGGTTTTACAAACATGGCTTTAAGAAAGTTTAGACTTATTTTAAGTGGATCTTTTACTTGATAGGGTTTGGTTGGGAAGTGAGGCTTAATATATCTACATAGTGCACTTGAACTTCTTCAACTTGGTGGGTCTTTAGTCTTGTAGTCTTCATATTGGGCTCACTTGACACTAGGAATCAACATTCATGTATATTGACAAATAGGGGCACTTTTAATTATCCCAAAATCATTGAGAATATTTTATTACAGTTCAATAGTAGTAAACTTCAACAACAACAAGCATTCATTGAAATTAAAGCACATTGAAATTAAGCATCTTATTATAAAGGATATGGTTTATAATTGTCAAGTATCTATAAAACTCATTATCATGGAGTAGATGATAAAAGATCCACTCACTAAAGGCCTTTTTATCATGTTGTTTAAGAGGCACATGACATTAATGTGAGTTGTAGATCCTAATAATGTTTTAGATTGGTGAGAGTTTAGTTTTAATCCAACTTTTACATATATTTAGATCATCTCTTTTATATATATATATATATTGATGATTCTATTATTTATTTTATTTCTTCTCTTTTAGTTGCACATTTATTTTTTAGTAAGAAGAATTTGGTTTGTGTGTTATTGGAGATATGTAAAGCTCTTAATAAAGATAGTATAATTACTTAAAGATAAGCATGTATGATCGTATTAGATATGTAACATTAATACCACACTTTTTATATTCATGATCTGTCATTAAGGTTGTTAGTATTCGTGACAGTGATTTATCTCACTTCAAAAAAAACTTAATGTTATGATGGCTACCACAATCCAATATCAATAGTTTTGATGGACTAAGGGTTGTTTCTCATACTATTCAATGGCAAAATCTAATATTATAAGTACTTGTTTAGAAATTTTCTTTAATTAGTCAGTTTGGCCTAAGTGGGAAAATGTACAACCTCCATTAGGTGTACTACAGGTGTGATCTTTATAGATAAGTCTAAGGTGGTATGCTTGAACTGTGTTTTCTATCTACAATAGTCAAGTAGACATGGATCTTTATCCTATGTGGATACTGTTAACGAAATGAGAAGTTGTGGCGGGTTTAACTTCTCTAAGCCATTTTATATGAAAATCAATATTGGTTCCCTCACCCACACATAAAAAAACTAGTCATATTGAAAACTTTTCTAAAAAGGGTGTAAGGTGCAGAAGATCCAAGACTATCCTCATTCATTCATATATAAACATCGTATATCTTCCCAATCAAGTATGTATTTAAGATTGCATGATCTCCATAATTGATACATAAATCAATTTGTCATTTTACAATTAAGTCTAACAAGACACTTATAAGATTTGAAAACCTGGGCCAATTAAAACTAAGATGGTTGGCTACATATATATGAAAATGGACATTTAGAAGAAAAGATTATTAGTCTATATACACTTATAACCTACTTAATGACTTTCCTAGCTTTATTTTTTAACTAGGACATGTTATGGGTCCCACTGATCAATGCACTAAGAAAAAAAAATGTGTGACATCCAGGCCAGGACATATTCACAATGAGTTCCATCAAATATTGAAATACACCACTATATTTGGATATTGAAAACATATATGATCCATACTATTTAATATGTGTTACCCACGTGAACATGCCCTTCCAAATCAAAAGTGAATGCACTCATCAGGTGGGCCAAGACAATTATTAAATATCATTTACTTATAACCATCGTTTTCACTTGAAGATGCACATGTACAAATCATGACCTTCGTAAGAATGCCACTTATCTAAGGCAGAGGTGTGTGCGAGTAGTTATTGTCTTGAAATAGAAAGGTAGTTGTAGTTATATTTTCAAGGGAGAGTTTTATGTAATTTTAAGATTTTGGAAGGAGTTGAGTGTAAAAATCCCCAATAATGCAGTGATGCAAGCATGCGACGATAGTGCTCGATGTAAGCTGGCGCACACATGCCTCCATATAGATACAAACATGTGATAACTTAGAAATCCAACTTGTGCATATCACGTCCGGATTGGGTGCTACTCCCTAGTCCCCAACTTGACACTGATAAGGGCTTTAAGTGGCCACCATCATCCATCCATTTTCTCATATCATTTTAAGATATAAGCCCAGGAAGAAGCAAATCTAAGGCTCAAGTGGACCACACAATAGGGATTAAATGCCTAACATTAAAGACTTTTTGGGGCCACAAAAGTTTTTCATCAAGTTGATATTCATTTTTTTCCTTCATGTAGGTCTATGTTACCTTATGAATAGGTTTGATGGCCAAAAAACATCACAGTGGTCTATAAGAAGGTTTCAATGGTGGGCATCACTATCACCGTTGCTTCCTGTGGTGTGGTCCACTTGAGCCTTGTATCTCCTCAATTTTGGGCTTTGTATCTCCTCAATTTTGGGCTTATACCATAAAAAAATATGGCAAAATGGATGGATGGTGTGGATAAATGGCCATTCAGAGCCCCTGCCATGCTGAGATGGGTCGGGCGGGGTATACCCAATCTGCATCCTTGTTATACCCATTGGGTGGGCCACACATGAACAGAATCAACAGAGAATCTAGCCTTTTTCAAACCTTCCACGTACGTACGTGCTATAAAAAAGAATGGCTTATCTGATGGTTGACCATCATAATTTTTGACCAATATGATATAAACCGTGTCCCTTGGTACACGTCTAGGAAGTCATAAACATGTACAAACTGGTGTTCATGCGTGTGAAACGAACAAACCTCTTCCGTACCGTAAGCTTTGCCAACGCCTCCTAGGTATGGACCATGCAGAAGCCGTCAATCCAGACCTGACCACTATGCAGCCCTGCTTTTCAAGCCAATTGGGTTTCATGTGAAGACATCTCACCCGTGGGAAGTAGATTGCATCCTACCCCTCGCCTGGATGCATTAAATGCTTAATGTGTTCTATCTTAATTGTAAAAAGTAATTTAATGGCTTATAATAAATTAAAAAGTAATTTATTTTGTAGTATCCAAACATAGTCTTAGTTGAGAGATTCCTTATAAATTGGGAGAGAGAAGAAAGTGGCCTTTCATTCATAATTTCTCTTGTTTTAGTGTAGAGTAAAATTCTATGTTATTACCTAGTGGAAATAGGCTTATTGCCGAACCGTGTATTTCTTTCTCTCTCTCTTTACATATATATTCTTTTGACTTTTGGTTTAGATTTTTTTTTAATTCCTTTGTGTTGTTTTATTTTTCTTTGCTCTTATAAATTACGTTGAAGTGATTTCCATAGAAAATATGGCTTCTTCTTCACGTGAAGTTTTCTGTCCTTGGCTAGGTATTATAGCTTAGGCTGAGGATTTTTTAAATAAAAATTAATATGCAACCAAGTTGGTGCATGCATGTGGGCTATTATAAGAGCAATATGCTAACACTCAAATGGTAGCCAATAGTCTGTTGGTGCTTTTTTTTTTTTTTTTTTTTTTTAACACAGGCACATGCCCATCCACACACTACAATTTGTATGTTGCAATATCACATTCGCCACGTGGGTAAGATAAAATTGGACCATCGTTACAAGCCTCGATGGTCCATATTCAATGTAGCATGGCTTGCTTGATGAACTCCCCAAACACATCTTTGGTCCATGAAGAGGGAACGTAGATTGGAGGCTCTCTCGAGCTTGCCATAGGATGGATCTTTAAGGGGGCATCAGGACGTTTGGGTTTCATCTGCACGGTCCATCCACTTGCCATATCATTCCAAGGCATAAGCCCAAAAAAGAGGCAATTTCAAGGCTCAAGTAGACCATGTAAAGAAGTAACACTTACACTGACACGTACTGTTGAAATCTTGTTATGGCCCACCATGACGTTTATTTTCCATCCAACCTATTCAGAAGGTCATTGACGTGAATGAAGTGAAAACATAAATATTAGCTTATCCAAAACTTTAATGGCCCCTAATAAGTTTCCAATGGTAGTCATTTAATCCTTACTAAGTGCCTACTTGAGCCTTGGATCTGCCTCAATTTTGAGCCAATAGCCTGAAATAACATTGCAAAATAGATGTACGGTGTGGACAAAATCCATACATCATTGTGACCCTTCAGAGCCCTAGCCTATACCGAGCTGAAGACAGGTGGGGGTAATGCCCAATCGCATGCACGCAGAGCTGGTCTCCCATTACATGAGATTCTTGGATCTCTTTCACATGGACCATGTCTTCATGTGACAGGCTCGATCTCACAGTGTCCACCGTGGGAAAGATTAGGTGTAGCTCAGGCCACACCCAAGACAATGTGGCGCATACCTTGGGGCCCACCTTAATATATGTATTCTATATCCATGCTGTCCATTCATTTTTTTCAGATCATTTTAGTACATTATACCAAAAATGAAGCAAATCCAATTGTTAGGTGGACCATGCCATGTTAAATAAGTGTTCATTCGGCATTAATGGGCTATAAAGGTTTTAGACCAAGCTGATATGTTTTTGTACCTTCATCTTCATTTATGTGACCTTATTAATAAGTTGGATGGAAAATAAACATTATCGAAACCTTACGGTGGCCCCATGAGTTTTTAATGGCAAGTCGTTCAATCACCACTATTTCCTAGAATATGGTCCACCTGAGATTTGGATCTTTTCTATTTTGGGTTCATGACATAAAGCGATCTGAAAATAGATGGACAGTGTGGATATAGAATACATACGTCAAGATGGTCCCACACAAAGGCAGCACCATCTTGGGTGAGACCAGGGCCGCACCTAATTCGCTCCCTTCTGCCAGTTGCGTCTTCCTGTTATTTACTAAACTGTGCAAATTCATTCCTTGTTAAAGTGTGGCGTACATACGCGCCAATCTAGGCCATCAGAAAGCGTAAGATTTACGGCATGCGCATAGACTCCTAATCTGACGATGCAATCTGATCGGGCTCATCAAACCAGTCTAATGTGAACTTGATAATTTTCTTTTCCATCGTCCATTTTTGTGGCCGGATGGTTTGGACTGTCCCATCAATACGACTCTCTACTTATCCTTTGTCTCCCTAGCTTACAGAAAAGTCTTATCTTATCTTATGGTGGAATAAATGTGGATAGACCACGTTTTGTATTTCACAATGGCAGCACTATATTCTCCAAAAATGGATGCTTACCAATCTTTACTTTACAAGCTATAGGCCCACATAGTTGACATATCAGTAACGTAACTTCAATTGGACGTTTGTCAATCCCAACAGACCATTAGATCATGTTAAGAAAATTGTGATTTTTCCCAATGCTTGCTGGATAGTTTTTTAGGCATTCTTGAATGCCATCGAAGGTGGCTTCGATCCCATCGATGAGCCTCAATGATTGTCGATCCTATATATTGAAAGTCTTATCAATAGAATTGCACAATTTTACAAAAGTGCGTATTTTGTTTCCTAATTCAGCTGTAATAATATATAAGTAGGGTGTAATTAGGATTAGGGCAAAAAAAAAAAAAAAAAAAAAAAAAAGGACATTTCTAAAGTGTTCAAGAGAAAATCTAGGGTTTTGCAAAAGGATTTTGAGTGTTCTTTAGATCAGTGAGTCTATCCATTTCTTGTCATTTGTATTTCATAGTGGATTCATTGTCCTCAGAAGAGTTTTTCCACATAAATTTGTGTGTTCTTTGTGGTGCTTATTTGCGCTTATATCTCTCTTGTTTGATTCGAATTCAAGGTTCATTTTCACGATTCCCTAATAAGTGGTATCAGAGATATCGTTGGGTTTCAAGTTTGAATCTGAAACATATCATCGAAGAGATCAAACGTGAAGTATGGAACAGACAAGTTCAAGAAAAATAACTTCAAACTATGGAAGGTGAATATGAGAGGCATTCTAGTTCATTAAGGGCTGCAATATGCACTCTTTAGTGCAAAGAAACGTTCATTGTCTATAAGCGATGAAGAGTGTGAAGAGTTGGATAAAAGAACGAAAACCTCAGTTTAACTATGTTTGGCAAATAATTTCCTTTACAATCTCCTTGATCAAAAGACTACCGTAGGACTCTAAAAGAAGTTAGATATCTTGTACGTGACGAAATCGTTGTCGAATCGTTTATGCCTGAAAAAAACAATTCTATAATCTGAAGATGGTGGAAGGGTTTGATCTCAATGATCACATCAGCATGTTCAATCAAATCCTTTAGGAATTGATGAGTGTGGAAGTAGATATTAGAGAAGAATATCAAGCCCAATTATGTTAAACTCTCTTCCAGAGTCTTACGAAGCTTCATAGACAATATGTGCCATGGTAGAGAGACCATTGATATTGAGACTGTCATCTTATCCTTTTAATCTAGGGTGTTGAGAAAGAATGACAACAACGTATGTTCCTCCATGGATGTGTTGGTAGCTAGAGGAATGAATTCAGAGTGGAAAAATGGAAACTCGCAATTACTACCCAAGTCTAAGGACAAAGGAAAGATAAAGTGTTGGAACTATGAAAGAGAATAGCATGTTAAAAAGATTTATTAGAATTCTAAAGCCCAAAAGGAAGATAAAGCAGATGAAGCGGCGAAGGAGGCCAACGCAGTGGAATTAAGTGAGGATGCGGGGCACTAGTGATGTTTTGACTACATCTAAACCCAACTATCTTAGCGATGAGTGGATTTTGGATACATGGGTGTCATACCACATGACCTCGCATCAGGATTAGTTCACTACATACAACGAGTGTGATGGTCCCCAGGTGTTTATGAGCAATGATGTTGCCTGTAACGTCATTGGAATCGAATCAGTGCACATCAGGTGTTTGATGGAATGTAATATATTCTGACATATGTGAGACATGTTCCTGATCTATAGAAGAATCTGATCTCTCTAGGAGCTCTCAAGGCAATGGGTGTAAATCCATCGATTTTGATTATGTCTTAAAGGTTTTAAAGAGGACACTCGTAGTGATGAATGCACAATAGAGCGGTAACCTTTATAAGTTGATTAAGAATACCGTATTTGGTAGACCTGCAACATTTATAGCAGAGTCCACGTCAGCACGTTTATGGCATGCATGTCTAGGCCATATGAGCGAGCGCAGCATGAAGGTACTTTCTGATCGTTCTTTAATTCATGCATTTAAAAGTGTTGATTTTGATATATGTGAGCATTGCATGTATGGTAAACAGTCAAGGTTATCTTTTAAATCCGAAAAGCATGTTAGTAAGGATACTCTAAATTATGTGCATTTTGATGTATGGGGTCATTGCCCATAGTTTTTAGAGGGGATCATTTTGTTAGTGCACTGATTTGTGCACCTTAGTTGTCAATCAAATGAGTTCATTGTGCCATGTAGTCAGTTGAGCCCCTAAAAGCTGAAGACTGAAGACAAAAATGAATGTAGACCATCAAGGAGCAAAGAACGTGTATATGAGGTGCCTCAGTGACCCTAACTCTTGACGTAAAACAATCTAAACCTCTAGATGATCTTAACCATAATAGGTAAACCTTTTATTAATCATTTCTTAAGCCATATGAACCTAAATTAACCATCTTTAGATTCAGTTTAGAAGTCCTATGTTGCTGAAAAAAATGCACAATTTCAGCAACCTTTGGTCCCACCGAACCTACCTTCAATTCGACTGAAATCAGTTAAAACGTGACAAGATGTTATGATAGAATTCCAGATAATTCATCTACAACTGAGTGACACATTCGGTCCCACCGACGGCTATGTTTGTTTCAATCAAAGACCACCTTTGGTGCGACCGAAGGTGTGCCCAAGTCCATCTAGTGGCTTTCCTGTCTAATTCGGTGCGATCGAACCCTAATTCGGTGTGACCAAAGACTAGCCGTTTCTACCCATTTTATTATCGTTGGAACTCGACTCCTTTATAAAGAAGATATGATCTTTGGGCATTTAAGAGGACTTTTTATGTAATAAAAGCTTAGATGAATCCCCAATCATATCTGGCAACCTAAGCCTCATAGTCCATGAGATTTGATTAATCTTCTTGAGCTTTACTACTCTAATAAGGATTCTAACCATAATGTTGAAGATAAACTCAATCTCCACCATTTTCTAGAGATAGACCTAACCTTATTAGAGTATCCTTTATATAAACTCTCTAGGAATACCTTCTTATAAAATTCCCTAGGCATTACAACTTCCCATTAGTTGTAGAAGATTCTACCCAACCTCTCATTACCTTGGTCACCTAAAAGAGTATCACATGCAAGGTGTTTGATCCTTGAGTTGAAGCATTGGGAACATATCGGCATCATGATCATGGGAGCTAGGGAGAACTGATTGAAGCACGGGAGAACATCAATTAAACAACCTAAGAAGGCTCTATAAAAGGGACTCAATTCGATAAGTAAGTTATCATTTGTGAAGGTCCATACACACTCCATTGTGTAGAATTGAGTGTAGAGTTTGAAATGCCAAACTTGATTAGGTTCTTGTATGAGACCTAAATCAAAGTTCTTGTGTAAGCCATCAGACACAGGTGTATACTTTTTAGTCTTCAAAGTAGCCTCCGGTGGGAGTAAACATAGGTCATTGGACTAGAACCGAAGTTTTTTGTTAGCCGATAAAAAATCAACTCAAGTATCTTGCGGGAGTCTCTGGTGAGAGTGTACACTAGGGTACTTATGTAGGGCTGTAAAGGTTAGAGGTGAACCTGATTTAAAACCCCCGATAGTGAAATACAGTACACTCATAAGTTGAGTGAGTCTGTCGGGAGTGGAGTAGGGAAATTAAACCACTATACATGCTTATGCTCGGTATTATCTTTAAGCACTTGTTTAATTATGCTTTGTAAGACCCGTATCGTAGACCGTACTGTTCCGTCGGTTTTCGCGATCATTCCAGTTGAATTCCAGCAATTCTCGACTCATATCCAACGTTGCACGTGATCTTAAGCCGAGTCCTACCTACCGAAGGCGTCTTGATTCGAAACTCATACCTTGGCGATCTCGCCATCGCCGCGGTTCCAACGCTGCGACTCACGCACCAATCCGATACCTAGGTGGGAAGATGTCAGTCAGCGTTCGGTTCGAAGAAATGTCGCACGTTGCGAATCTCGAGGGAATCTCTACGAGATGTCCCATCAATCAACCATAAATGTACCTCCATACCTAAGTACAAGCAACCCATGCCTCCTTTACTTAAAGTCAACTCTCTCTCCCATTTTTCAAAGCCACCCTTACCCATGACATCATCACACCACTCCCTCCATCCCTTCTTCCTTTAATTTATTTCTTTCTCTCTTTCATTCTCTCATTCCCTCTCTCTCACACGTCCAACCTCCTCTAAGCAATCCAATCCCCCAAAAATTTCTAAGTGCGGCCCACCTCCTCAACTTCCATCTCAACCGTCCAATCATCATCCGCACTGTTAAAACCCGATCGACGTCCATAAGAACCGTAGGTGAGGAGTTTTCAAGCCAAGGGAGCAAGGAGGATCACAACAAGGTGGGTGATCCACCGTTAAATTTCTTTTCTTAGGGCCACTTGTTGGTGGGACCCATTTTTTATGTATGCATGTATGAAATGGAGGGCCCATAGTGGCAGGGTCCCTCCTTTATCTCACCGTGTATCTCTCTCTCTCTTTCTCTCTCTCTCCTTCTCTCCTCCTTAGAATGTAGTGGGCCCCACCAAATATTGTAAAATCTACTCTACCCATCAGATAGAGTGGCCCACCACATTTTAGGGAGATCTCATCTCTTAGATAATAATGTGTGTAATATATTATATATATATATATATATATATATATTACACATTATGGTAGGCCATGACAATGTGGGACCCACCTTGATGAACGTGGGCCGGGTACACGTGGGCCCCAACCATGATGCGTGTGTTACATCCATGCCGTCCAGCGTCCCTGGACGCTGGATGCGCGGCTAACAGGGAGTGTGGTGTACTGACAGGGGTGTGTACTCGCAAGGAAAAAAAAAAGATTTTACTTTTGGGGTGGGTTGCTCATGCAGGCCCCACCTTGATGTATGAGTATGATCCATGCTGTCCATTCTGTTCTCTAGCCCAATTGAGGCGTTGAGCCAAAATTTTAAGGTGATCTGATCACCAGGTGGGCCATACCCTCTAAAACCATGTAAAGACATGCCAGAACATATAAAAGTACTTGGTGGGACCCACCTGAAGTTTGGATGTAGTTGAAACCCGGTCTGGACAGCTAGAAACGTGGGACACACTTAATGGGTGGGCTAGATTGTGAATCACATCTCGGTGGGCCCCAAAAAAATAAAAGGAAACAAGCAGACGGCTAATGGCCTCTTTCTTCTCGACAGCAGTGACGGCGGCGCTACTGGCTGCCGTTCAGCGTGACGGGTTCGTGGCCTCACTACCCGGTGTGGGCCCCACCGTGGTGTATTTCGACCATCTGCACTGTGCATTTGATGGTTCCCCTTTAAATTGTGGGGCATCCCAAAAATCAGCCGTATACGAAACTCAGGTGGGCCATACCATTTAAAGTCATGTGAAGACATGCCTAAACATATAAAACCACTTAGTGGGGCCTACCTGTGATTTGGACACGGCTGAAATTTGGTTTGAACCCTCAGCCAAGTGGGACACACCTAATGGGTGGATCGGATTTGTGAACCACGTCACAGTGGCCCTCCCTGACCGTGCCACCTTATGAATAGTTTGGGTGACAAATAAACATTACAGTGGGCCCTGCCCACGTGACCTCGTGAGTAGGCTGGATTTCAAATAAACATTACAGTGGGCCCTGCCCAAGGTCCACGTGACCTCGTGAATAGGTTGGATTTCAAATAAACATTATGGTGGGCTTCACATGTGGCCCACTTAGATGCATATGGGCCTATGTACTTGGGCCCATCTTGATGTATTTGTTTGGGCCCATTATTAAGGCCCACTTGGATATTTATAGGCCTATTATTGAGGCCCACTTTGGTATATATGGGCCCATGTATTTAGGCCCATCTTGGCACGTATATGGGCTCAATATTAAGGCCCACATAGATGTATATGAAGCTCATATGATTAGGCCCACCTTGTTATAGTTGAGATCCACGTTATGTGACTAATGTGATATATGTAAAGCCCATGGGTTATGGCCCATTGCAATGTATGTAAGGCCCGATATTGAGGCCCACTTGGATTTATACAAGGCCCTTATGATACGGCCCATTTGATTTACCTAAGGCCCAATGGAGTGCAACTATATCCATTGCAATGTGTGATTCCCCGTGGTGTATATAATAATGTTTATAATAGGCTATACCTTGGGAGCAATGATGGTTTGACGTCCACATTGCATGGTCAGTGTCGGTTAAAGGTCCGCACCACCACTCTCCCTGAGGCCCACTTGCAGGCCCGTACTCGTAGTGCAGTGGCCATCTAGGCCATCTTCGCTTTGTACAGACCCATCACTTTATATCATGATTAGTATAGATCCATGATTCATGATCATACGCATCATATGTATGCTTGATATGGAGAGTGACTAATCATAGCATATGCCTACAGGTAGATCATTTATGGGCTCCCTGATATGCAGAGTTGCCCTACATGAGCGCACGGTATGCACAGGATTGATGCATGTCTGGCAGTATGATTCATGCACTTGCATTTGTGTGTTTTTTATATGCCCTAGCGACATCAGGGCCATAGCCTCCACAGATATATCGTGGGTGGCTGGTTAAATACCGGAAACCGTGTTCTAATCAATTGGGGCGCCATAGATGTCCCTGGGTGAGAGTCCCTGAACCTGATGGTACCAGAGGATGACTCCAACGTCGAGATCGAGTGGATATATGAGTACACGAGGGCCGAATACCATGAGGCCGCGTCTCCCACTGTGTCGTGGTCGGTTGAAAAGGAGTGGTGGCCTTACTCGCCCGAAAGCAGGGGCATTACTAGGCTGAGTTTGACCAGCTCGGAAATGGGTTCGCTATCGATGTTCCGGATAGGTATTGGCTGACTATTGGCCAGGCAGATAGTGAGGTTTCTTACGCTCACTTGGACTGTGCTGCTTGGAGAGAGACAGTGCCATTTGGAGTGTAATGAACCCCAGTGATTATCCAGACTGAGAACCGTATTGATTTAATGCTCTAGTGAGGAGTTGCATTGGTATGAGGATTGGCATGCTTGACTTACATATTGCATCGCATGGCCTTCGTATGGCCGATAGCATTCACATCTTGTACTGCATAGCCTTGGTACGGCTGGTTGTATTTACGTACTCATCAGCATGATTCTGCATTACTCACGGCATTGCATTGTAAGCACGTTCGCACACACTTACACCACCCTTTAAGCTTTTCATAAGCTTATGCACGATTAATGCGTGCAGGTGATGCCAAGACGCAGCCGTAGCTTCGCCACAGTTGGAGCATGCAGTCGAGCTTTTGGAGTTTTTTTGTATTTGCACTATCTTGTATTTCTTTTTTTTAACACCTTGTACTCAAAGTTTTTTATCATAGTGGATTTTGGGGTGGCGTTCTTGTGGTTATTGTTCGTGGGTTATGCTTGGTTATGCTCATTACGAATCAAATTTGATATTAGAAATCCTCCTTGTAGCATCCCAGGATCGGAACCTGGTATATGGGTGCCGGGAGCCGAGAATGGGGTACTACGGAGGCTGTCGGCGCCGGATTCGGCGATCGGGAATTTTGTGAGCCCGGTCTCCGAGTTCGGGGCGTGACATGCTTATAAAATTGAATGTTTAATTATATGTATATATGATTAAATAAATGCATGTTAGGACTTGATAAGTAACATATCTCACACTGACATGTACCATATCATGTTTATAGACTAGTTTCTTAATTGCCACATTTTATATTCTATGTGATTGGACCCACTAATGGCTTAGAAGCCTCAATGTTAAATTTCTTTACTTAGTGTAATTTGTACATAAGTTAAAGTTAACCAATTATGTTTAAATATGCATAAATTTTAATTGGTCCTAATTACCCCCCTCTAGGACATATCCTTCATTCCATAGCTATGTCATGCTTCTTCACATAGCTCATGGGCTCTCCATATGTAATTTTACATCATTCTTTATATCATTCATAGATGACTACTATAGAAAAGTGGGGGTGTACTTTATGAAGTATAAATTTGATGTTTTCACCACCTTCGAAGTGTGGAAGGCGATGGTAGAAAAATTGTTGAGGTGAAAGTTGAAATTTTTAAGGACATATAATGAAGGTGAATTCACTTTGAAGGAATTTAATTAGTTTTATAAAGATGAAGGGATCATACAACATAACACAGGCAGGCATACATCAGAGTAAAATGGTGTAGCATAACGGATGAATTAGACTCTCTTGAAGTGAGCCTGAAGCATGTTGAACAATGTTGGGTTAGGCAAGGAGTTATGGATTGAGGCCATTAATAAGGCTTGTTACTTAGTGAATCAGTTTCTATGTACGCTGATGTTCACAACCCCAAGTATAGGGTCGTGATGTAGTAATAATCTCAGTGATATCAAGGTCGAATCCACAGGGACTAAACTTTTACGTATTCTGAAAATAACTAGAACTAGAACTAGAAGAAGATCTAAATCTAGATATGGAATAAGAGAGTGTAATTGTGAATAGCGTTGATTGAAACTTATGAATTAAAAGTTGGGTACTAGGGTGTCAAGGATCTACTTGTAGCTATTAAGATTCTACCTTGCTTAATTTAAAAGAGACAACTGGAATCAGAGTCCTATCTTAACCAGTTGGAAGAAGAGATAATCAAATCTTTGAACTTTCATTGAATCAGTCTCAATAGATGAGAATTGTGATGATTGGAAGGGATTCCATCACCCTACCATGCCTAGGAGACGATGGTGAACAATGGGATTTATCAATCTCACACTCTCAAAATAAGAAAATAAGATATCTAAAGCTATCGCAGTGTCTACTGTAATTTAAGTCACAATAAACCATTGCAAACTGAAAATATTCTTTAAAATCAACTAGAAATCAATGAAGTTCAATATAGATAAGAATCAAACCAAAGTAAACATCCCAACACGCTACAAGCTTCACCTCTTAGCCCTAGCTAAGAGGTTTAGTTAACCACAGACATGATTAAACTAAAATATCTTAAACAAAACATGAAAACAAGTAAGGAAGAAGAAGAAAAACTCTTGGTGGCGTCTCCTCCACCCTTTAGCTCTACTCCTTAAGCCCTAGAAGATACTTAGGAACGTCTTAGGGACTCCTATTTATAGTTGTGAATCTCCATCTTACGCACAGACTTGAAATTTCTGCAATCCAATTGCGAAACTGCCTCGACTTACCCAACCGCGTTATGGATCGGTCGAACCGAAGTCGAGTCCGAGCCCGGACAGGATTCTGTTTCATCAGTTGCCCGATTTCGGTCGGACCGAGCTTCGGTTCGGTTGAACTGAACTTAAGTTTCGGTCGGACAGAATTAATCTTCAGTCGAATCGAATTAACTTCGAAATTCATCATTCTTTGCTAGAGCTTTTTACGCACTTTCTGTCGCACCAAATCCTCCCTTTGGTCGGACCGAACTGGGTGTCGGTCAGACTGAATTAACTTTTGAATTTCATCATTGGTAACTACACTATTTTACGTGATTTCGGTCAGACCGAAATGTCTGTTTTTCTGCTACGGATTCTGCATTATTTCAAGTCCTTTCTTCATCCTTTGTACTTGGTTTCCTTGTATCTTTGACATGTGAATTCTTCATTCTTGGTCTCGTAAGATCCATCCTTTGCCTTGGTGATTCTTGAGCATCAATTCCATGCTTTTAGCATTCTTTTCAATTCAAGCTTTCAGATTCACCTCACAACACAAACATGTACAAAACAGATCATTAAGCATTATCATGTTCATAAAACCAAGATATAAATAGGGGAGAGTGTGCAATATTTGACACTCAACAACTGATTGGTTGTAAAATTCCAGAAGAAGTTTGAAGTAATCATGAAGTTGATTACTTAGGTCCACGAGTATTTGGTTGTGATGCTTACTCTCATGTATCATCTGTTGAGAGAGACAAGCTAGACCAAAGGGTGAAGAAGTGTATCATTGTTGGTTATGGTGATTGTGTGAAGGGATACAAGTTGTATGATCGGTCATACCGAAGATCATGATTAACCCTGAGGTCAGGTTTGATGAGGATTCTTTGTTCCATAAGGAATAACACAAGGAATTAGAAAAATTAGTAGTGATCAATGTTAAAATTGGCAAGGGTGAAACATAGGATGAAGCTAAGCCACGACAAGAGGTACATGAGCAGGTGGAGCAGTCACCTGTATGGAAAAATCCATTTAAAGATGGTAGATTACCAGTGAGATAAAGAGATGACTCGAACATTACATTTGCCCTTATTACATATAAGGGGGACCCGTCTACCTTCTAGGTAGCACTGGATGACCCATATGCTGAAAAGTGGATGGCGGCGATGTAACACCACGTACTTTCAGTACTCGGGTGTTACCATGAGAATCAAATTAAGTATAAACACAACCTAATGTATCTGAACGTTTGGCCTCATCCTAGCTTGAATTGACAGTTGAGAGTAACCTTTGCCCATTAACCAACCTATCCATCCACCAATTTCCAAGATGGGTCATCATGTTATCCCATAATTGAATCATACACCATCGATCTTAGGTCATAAATCACGAGATCTACCGTCCACAACAACTTTGACGACCCAATGATCAATCCACACCTAAAACCATGTAATCCAACTGATAAATACTTAGGTAACCGTTTAATCCCACCTAAGATTCTCTTAAGAACCCCAAGTGTCACTAATGACCAAGTTAAAAATTGATTTTAACGTAGATTGATCGTTATCAACCATAAACTAGTGCATCCATCCATTGATTTTTGGTATGGACCATCACACCACCAAGTGGACCTACTTATGGGTTTTTAATCTCATTGATAAATAAATCAAGCCATTCATTATCAATGTTCAACTCTGTATCATAAGATCCATCATTCTTAATGGCCTAAAGGTCAAACCACATGATCCAGCCTAAATCTAACTATTTAAATAATGCAAACCCATAGATTGAGCCATACATCACCAGTTTTAGGACCCAAATCAATATATCCACTGATAATCAAGTCTACATAATTCCATCAGGCAAGTCAGCCATTAGATTACAACATTGGAACACCTGCTTGTAAATCTAACTGATGGATTCCAATTAAACAGTCCCTAGAACCCTTTATATAAGCAGTTATCTAGTCTATAAGAAATGTATCAACCCTATAAGTACAAGGTCAGTGGTCAGATTTCCACTTATACAGTCTTAGGGCATTCAGGACTAGTGAGAAGTGAATATGAAACAATTATGTTGTTGGATCTCAGGATCCAACCGTTGAAATTAAGGTCAATGGTTGGATCTAAGTCCAATCGTTGGATTAAGGCCCCTCGTCATTTGCTAATGGGTCTGATCACCCAAACTAACCATTAGATTTCACTTAGAGGCTTCGCTTAACCCTCAGGACTGTTGACAATAAATTTGAAATGAAGCTAACCATCAGATTGATAACACTCAAGTATAAATTTCAAATTATGCTAAGTATAACCCACCCGAGTTTTGGATCTACCCAAATTTTGGACTAATAGCCTATTAGAACCAATAGAGTCCAACCAATGGAATGGATCCATCAAAAGGATCATAGTGGGCCCCACATTTGAGTTGGGAGTACACAACATGTGTACACTCGCGCCACACTGAGCACAGTGCTCTGTCAAACTGGGCGCTAACTGAGCCCACTCAAAGAGGAGAAAAGCTCTCTCTCTCTCTCTCTCTCTCTCTCTCTCTCTCTCTCTCTCTCTCTTCGAAAACTTCCCCGCCCACGAGTAGTTTGGGAACAGTGTCCGTTTTTTGTCCCAAGATGGCCCACCATTGGCCATTGATCAGATGATCTGGACCGTCCATCTTAGAGAACGAGATATTCAGACCAAACCCCCAGAGTTTCACATGTGGTATTGCACAAACAGATGCACAATCTCAGGCGCAGGCGGGCTGAGTGCAACCAATCTCTTTCCAAAAACAGAAAGTTTCTATTTTTCTTGCCTTTGCATGTTTCCGATTCGCGTGAAAGCTTCTCCTAGGATCCTAGCCTTCTGTTTCAATCCATCTCAACCCTCCGTTTTAGGTCTCCCTTAGCTTTTGCTTAAGCTTTTCTCCCACCGCCACCAAGAGATGAAAGCGAACCTATTCCCATTCGAAAACACTAATGACCGTCCATCAGATGTGTCCCACAGTGTTCAGGGAACCTATCCACGCCGTCCATTTAGAGGCCGTCCATTCGCCTCTGATTATCGGATCAACCATCCAATGATGACCCGCCATTAATGGCCGGGTCATCTCCTTCATTATCTGAAAGAACCCGCCATCATTAAGTGGTCCCCATTCACTAATCTATGCTGATCACTCGGTGGATCTTGACTTTAGAAGAACATCTGTAATGACAAATTACATCCATGCAGCCAGGTTTGTGATAAATCAACAACATGAGCCCTCCTTCAAGTTTAAGTCATAGTGGCTAATCCTGTGGTTAGTAGCCGACGTGCTTGGGTTTCTTAGTCACCTATAAAAGCTCTCTTTTGGTTAGGGTAGCCCACCAAAATGAAAGAAAAAAAAAAGGAAAATGAAAGAGTGAGAGAGTTGAGTGTCGCTCGCCGTTGCCGCACCAACTCAAGTCGAGCTGACTCATTCTAGGCATTGCCGGAAGCAACAGAGGGAGAGAGAAGAAAGGAAAGAGAGGAAGAGAAACAAGGAGTAGGAGAAGGAGAGTGTGACTGTGCTGCTGCACCAAGCTGGGCTAAGAAGATGTTGCTACCAAGCTCGAGCTCGAGTCGAGCCAACAGAGGCTAGGTCGAGGTCTGTTCTTGGGCTCGTCCAGCCATCTTACTAGACGGTGTAGAGGAAAAGAGAGAGAGAGAGAGAGAGAGAGAGAGAGAGAGAGAGGAGGAAGAAGAAGAAGAAGAAGAAGAAGAAGAAGAAGAAGAAGAAGAAGAAGAGGGAGATAGAGAGTAGAAAAGGAAGGAATGCAGGGTAGAGAAAGAGAAAATGAGAGGCGCGCCATTTTCTTCTTGCTGTTGCCTCATTGCCGCACGACCTCGATTCGGTTGAGTTGTAGGGTGTAGTTGTTGGTCCTTACAGCAGTAGAAATGAAGAAAGGAAGGCAGAGAAGGAAGAAAGAAAAGACGAGAAAATGAGAGGGAAAGAGGGACCGTGAGAGGGTTGTTGCTGTCGAGCCGAGTGGGCTCGACTTGGCTGAGTTTAGGCTATGTTTTAAACGTGTCTGGTCCCACCTAGACACGTTTGTACCAGGCTTCTCGCTGGACATTCTAGTAATAGGAGCAAGAGGAGGAAAAAGGGAAGAGAAGAAGGAGAAAAAGGAGAGAGAGAGAGAGGGAGTTTGGTATTTGATGGCTACCGAGTTAATTGTGTTTGGGCCTAATCCAGACATGGCTGGACATTCCAGCAGAAATAAAAGAAAAACAGAAGAAAAGAAAGAAAGAAAGAAAGGAGAAGGGGAGAGAAAGAGACAGACGGAGCTTTGGTCAGGGCTTCTATCGAATCAAGACCGAGTCGATTCACTGTCGAACCTAGCCACCATTACTTGGCGGGTCGCAGTTCAATCTGCGCCATGCAGGTTTATTCGAATCTGAGTTGCCAAGTTAAGCTGCTAAGTCAAGGTAAATCGAGACCCATTTTAGTTGTTTTACTACTGAGTTAACTAAGTGGGTTTTCACCGAGTCCATTGTTTATAGATAGTTGATTGCTAGCAATTTCATTAACATTTTGACCAGGTTGCAGACTTACAAGTAACAAACAGTATTGACTCGATCGGGTTGCATTCATGCTATCTAGCGGGCCACACTCAACTAGGCTACTTGATTAAGGTAAGGACTCACCCTTTGAGCTTTCCACTTAAATTCATTAATCATAGATGATGCCTTCCTTTCTGTTTAGTATCTCCTAAGTTACTTAATTTTGTTACTTAACTTATTTTGCAAATATGTGAATATGATAATGTGTTGCGCACCTGATTCCTATGTTAGGTAATGAACATATCTCTTTAACTATATCAAGCACAAATGATTGATGATAACATGCTATCTTTAGTCGTATATTGTCAATTAACTATATGTTGGTTGGTTATGTTTGAGCGATGTAATGAATGAACCTGTCATGAACTCACCATCTTATGATCCATATTTGACTTACGCGACATGGATCGCACATCTACCTTACATGGCTTAGATCACACATTGCCTTACATAACTTGGACCACATACTAGCCCTATGTGACTTGGATCATTTATTTGCCCTTCGTAGCTTTGATAGAACATTGACACCATTTTGTGGTTTGTTGGTTATATTTGCATATCTTGTTAATTTTTGGGTCATTATGCGGTTATGATTTTCGGGTGGAGATGAAGTTCGCTTGTCGATTTTCTAGCCATCTTACGGAGTTCATACAATTTCTGAATGATGTTGGGGTTCTTATGTTGATTCTCTCTTTAGATTGCGGTGTTCAGTCGTATGGTGATTTTCGGGTGGAGATGAAGTTCGCTTGTCGATTTTCTAGCCATCTTACGGAGTTCAGACAATTTTTGAATGATGTTGGGGTTCTTATGTTGATTCTCTCTTTATCTTACGGTGTTCAGTCATATGGTGATTTTCGGGTGGAGCTGAAGTTCGTTTGTCGATTTTCTAGTAATCTTGCTGTGTTCACATACGATATGATTTCCAGGTGAAGTAGAGGTTTATATGTTGGTTTCCTAGCTATATTACAATGTTCAGTCGTACCATGATTTTCGGGTGGAGCTGAAGTTCACTTAGCGATTTTCTAACCATCTTGCGGTGTTCACGTACGATATGATTTTTAGGTGGTCTAGAGTTTGTATGTTGATTCTCCCTTCATCTTGCAGTGTTCAGTCGTATTGTGATTTTCGAATGGAGCAGGTGTTCGCTTAGCGATTTCCTAGCCATCTTGCGGTGTTCACGTACGATATGATTTTCGGGTGAAGTAGATGTTTAAAGCTTGATTTGCTAGCAATTTTATGGAGTTTGTAAGATTGATTATTTTGACTATCTGAACGCATCCCCTTGCATTGCGATTTTTATTACATTTCCTTAATGTCAAAATTGTGTTAACTAGCTTAGTTCTGAATATATAATCATGATTTTAAATTACATTATTTAATATATCTCGTAAGGCCAGTATCCTAGACCATACTGTTCTGTAGGTTCCACGGTCCTCCTGGTCGAATTTTGGCAACCTGCAACCCGTAATCTGCATTTACACGCAACCCTGAGTCGTGTCCCGTATTCCAGAGTCGACTCAACCCGAGACATGTATCCTCCAACGCCGTGTCTCGCATGCCGATGTGATACCCATGCCAGGAAATGTGAGCCCGCGTTTAGTTCGAGGAAAACGCCATGCATTTGCAAACTCAAGAGAACATGTCCCATCAATCACATCAATCATGTCAAGTACATATCCTATCCTCAAGTACAAGCAACCCCTAAAGTCAACTCTTTCTCACTCTCCACCCATCCGTTTTCAAGTACACCCATCAGTCACTCACCATCCCTCTCTCTCTTTCATCACTATCATCTCTCTCTCTCTCTCTCTCTCTCTCTCTTTCTCAAACCATTCTTCCAAGCTACCATGAGAGAGAACGTCCAAGGGAGAGGAGAAAGTTAGGTGTGGCCCACCTTCCTACCACCCAATCCAACCCTTAGATCACCATCTCCACCATTGAAGGAGCTTCTTAGGAGCCTTAGAGTACTAGGGAGGAAGAAGGAAAGGTGGGTGTTCATAGCATTAAATTTTTTATTTTGATGATTTGAGGGCCCACATATGTGGGACCCATTTAATGTATAGTTAGTATCGCTTAGGGAGGGCCCATAGTGGTGGGGTCCCTCCCCTTCACACGTCTCTCTCTCTCTCTCTCTTTTATAGTGATGTGTGGCCCACTTGATCTCCACCATACAAGGCTGTATGGGCCCACCTAGACAGATGTAGCTGGTGGGCCACGTGTATATGGACCCCACCTTGATGGACATCCAGTGGCCGAGGCTGCTGGATTGCGTGAAAAGAAACAAATATCAGCTTTAATTCAAAAGCTGGTGGGTCACACTCACATGGACCCTACCTTGATGTATGTATCCAATCCACACCGTCCACCCTTTTTTCCTAGCTCATTTTAGGCGTTGAGCCGAAAAATGAAGCCAATCCAAATCTCTGGCGGGCCATAATGTAGAAAACAGTGGTTTTGGGTGATTTAAACTGTTAGGGCCCACTATGATGTTTTTACACACCAAAATATATCCAATATTTGGCTTGTTAGGCCTGTCATGAGCCCAGGGACCCAACTGGCGGAGTGGATCCTTCCGATGTGGGCCCCACCTATGAAAAATTATGAGAAAACAATATATATATATATATGCAAAGACGCTGTTGTTGCCAGCGTCCTCTGGACGTTGCAACAAGCAACATCCTTGCTGCTTGTTTGAAGAGTGGGACGATGGGCCCCACCACAGGCCCCACCATGATGTATGTTGAACATCTGCACCGTGCATTTGATGGGACCCCCTTTAACAGTGGGGTGTTACAAAAAATCAGCCATACACATAACTCAGGTAGCCCACACTACCAAAAGTAGCAGGGGATTGAACGTCTACCATTGAAACCCCTTTTTGGGTCACAGAAGTTTGAGATCGATATGAAATTTGTTTTTTTCTCTTTATTTAGGTCTTTGTGACCTTATAAACATATTGAATGGAAAAAATCAACGTTATGGTGGGTCCCACGTGGGACCCACCTACCGTGGAAACAGATTGGCAAGGCTACCAAGCACAAGCTATATAGCTGACTGATGTCAGCAAGCTCTGTGGGCTGCTTTGATGTATGTGTTTTATACACACCGTCCATCCACACCGTCCAGATGGCTGGTCGGTGGGACAACCCTTGATGTATGTGTTATATTCTAACCGTTCATCCAATTGGTAAGCTCGTTTTAAGGCTTAAGACAAAATGAGGAAAATTTATCAGGTGGACCACACTGTAGAAATTAGTGGAGATTGAACATCCACTATTGAAGCTGTTTGGTGGTTACAGAAGTTCTAGATCAAAATGATACTTGTTTCTCCTCTTAAACTAGGTCCTTATGACCTTATGGACTGGATGGAAAAATAAACGTGATGGTGGGCCCTATGTAGTTTCAACAGTGGAAATCATTATCACCACTGCTATTTGTGGTATGGTCGAGATGATCTTCCTGTATGATTTATCTTTTTGGGCAATGCTCTAAAATGATCTCTAAAAATAGATGAATGGTGTAGATATAATATAGTGTATGGGTCCCACCTTGATGTGATGTGCATTGGGCCCGTAAGAGAGGCCCATTGTGATGTATTCTGGGCCCATGGGTTATGGCCCATTGTGACGCATTCGAGGCCCAAGTGGTGCGGCCCATTGTGATGTATTCGAGGCCCATGGGACGTGGCCCATTGTGATATATTTCTGACTCATATGATGAGGCCCTACTTGATGTATATTAGGCTCGTGTGAGTGGCCCATTGTGATGTATATTAGACCCGTGAGATGCAACACACTCAATGTATATGAGGCCCATTGGTGCAGCCCGTTGATGCAGCCCATGAGATGCGGCCCATTGCGGTGTGTAAGGCCCATGTGATACGGCCCGTTGTGATGTTTTTGTAGCCCATTTAGTGAGGCCCATTATGACGTATTTATGATTCACTTGACGTTTATGAGGCCCATTGGTGCAGCCCATTGATGTAGCCCACTTGATGTATACAAGACCCATGTGATGTGACCCATGTGAAGTGTATTAGGCCCATATGATGTGTAATAGGCCCATGTGATGCGGCCCATTGTGATGTATGAGACCCTTTGTGTAAGACCTATTATGATTGTATAAGGCCCATTGAGATTGTATATGGCCCATTATGTTGTGTATGAGGCCTTTGTGTGAGGTCATGGGCCCACCATATGTTTGATCCTATGAGGATCACCCTTGGGAGCGATATTGGTTAAATGTCTACATTAATGGGCAATGATGGTTAAATGTCTACATTGTGACCTTCCCTTAGGCCCTTTGTTAGGTCGATTATCGATGCCGACTATCGATGTCAGTTATCGATACCGATTATGAGTATGTGATGGCATAACATCATGATACATCCCCATATGCATCATCTGCATGTTTGTTATGAGATGTGGTTGACCATCGCATATGTCATTGGGCAGGTTGTTATAAGACTCCTTGATAGGCAGAGATTGTCTCACATAAGTGTATAGTATGCGTAGGATTGACTTATGCATCTTGCATTGTGTGTTGTGATTACTGTATAGCACGCCCTAGCGACATCAGGGTCGTAGCCTCCACAGGCATATCGTGGATGGCCATATGGGACATCGAAAATCTATTACTAGCATCGGGGAGCCATAGATGTCCCTGGGTGAAAATTTCTAAACTTCCATGGCCAGGAGATGCCCCAACGTCTAGACCGAGTGGATACATGAGTGCCCGAGTGTCGAATCCCAGTAGGCCGCGTCTCCCACTGTGTCATGGTCGGTTGGGAAGGGGTTGTAGCCTTACCCGCCAGAGGGTAGTGCGCATAGCTAGGCTGAGTTTGACCAGCTCGTAATTGGGTCCGCTATCGATGTGCCGGGTAGATATTGGCTGACTACTGGCTAGGTAGATAGTGAGGTCTCTTCCACTTGCATGGTTGCACTTCTAGTGGGCAGCGATTGCATGTATAGTGTACTAGACCCCGGTGATGATCCCAGAGATGTACGGTGTTGATATGTGGACTTATTGAGCAGGAGTTGTATACTCAACATCTTACTTATTCATTCATTCATTCATTCACTATCCACTTGGGTTAGTGGTGCACAATTAATTTGATATGTGTAGCTTCGTAATGGCCACGATTTCGGTTAGGCACGCGACTAACCTGAGATCAGGAATCTACCACATTGAGCCTAGCTATCCAAATTTAGGTATGAGACTGGTTTGAATAGAAGTCCCTTGTGATGGACCCCATAGCCTGCGATACTACATACTATCAACCTGACCTCACACTCTGGCTTAGTCATTTCATTCGCACCGCATATCGCATATTGCATCCGTGGAATATGGCATTTTGGGTTACTATGTTTTTGCATTTATATGGCCTAAATGATCCTGACGATATTTGTAGACTCATCAGGATTTACATATCACATTGTATCCTCAGTATATGATATTGACTTATTATATTTTTACATCGCATAGCTTGTATAAGGCTGATGGTATTTATGGACTTACCAGCATGTTTTCGCATTATAGACTTGTCAGTATTTTCGCTTACTCTGATATTTATATGTTTGGTACGTGCATCGCACACACTTACACCACCGTCTAAGCTTTCTATAAGCTTATGCAAGATAGATGCGTGCAGGTGGTGTTAGGTCGTAGCAGCATTGAGCTTAGAGTGCGCAGCAGACTCCTAGAGCTTTGATTTTAACATACGTATTTCCCTTTCAACATTGTATTCAAATGTTTATATTAGTGGATATGTGATGATGATATTGCCTTTGTGATTTGGGTAAACCTGTGGTTATGCTTCTTACGAGATAAATGTATGTTGAAAAATTCTCCTTGTAGGATCCCAGGATCGAAATCTGGCATATGGGAGCTTGGAGCCGAGAATGGGGTACTACGGAGGCTGTCGGCACCAGATTCGGCGATCAGAAATTTCGTTAGCCCGATTTTTGAGTTTGGTGTGTGACATGTCTTTTCTCATATATTATGATTTATGTTGGATTATGAATGATGAGTGTGTAATCTTAGAGGGTGCTCCTCACTGCGATAGCCATTAACGCTATCAAACCATATCAGTTGATGCAGGTGTAGAGCGAGCCGATGTCGTTCACTAGGTCGCTAGAGCAGATCAAGTAACTAAGGAGCTAGACGGGGTCCCTACGGCCCATGTTGAGCTTCATCATTAGACGCTATATTTCTATCTTTATTTAATGAACTTTGATATTTAGGATTGTATAAGTCTTGTATGGGCACTACATTTAGATTTTTATTATAGTGTTTGAAATGCTTTTATACAATGTATGGTTTACTCTAACTTCGTTGCTATTAACTCTGATTAATGATAAGCGGTCTAAATTTACACTGATTTTATAGGCTAACACTCAGGTTTTTGGAGAACGAGTCATATACTCGGGTTCTAAAAAATTGGGGCATTACAGGCTATGCAAGACAATATGAATTCTTTGTACAAGAATGAGATATGGAAGCTGGTAGAGCTTCTCATTTGACGTAAAGCGATCGGGTCCAAGTGGATTTATTAGAAGAAACATGACAGATACAAGGTAAGATTGGTTGTAAAGGGTATGCTCAGAAAGGTGTCAACTTCAGTGAGATCTTCACGCCGGTTGTCAAGTGGGTACCTATCGGATTTGTATTGGCACCGATTGTCCAATACAATCTGGAACTAGAACAAATAGATGTAAAGACTGCTTTCTTATATGGGGAATTGAAAGTGCAAATCTACATGAAGCAACTAGAGGGGTTAGAGGTGCAAAGGGTAGAGAATAAGGTTTGTAGGTTAAGGTACAGGAAGTTTAATAATTTCATGGTGAGTCAACGGTTTACTAGGAGTGAATATAATCACATTGTTTACTTCAAGGCATTTAATGATGGAGAATTCATTCTATTGGTATTATATATTGATGATGTGCTTATCATTAGTCAAAACACGTTTGAGATCAATATATTGAATACTTAACTATAAGGGACATTTGAAATGAAAGATTTAAGGGTTATAAAGAAGATTCTCGATATAGATATACATAGATGGGGAGAGGAGTAGGTTACAATTGTCTCAGGCAAAATACGTTGAGAAGGTATAGGTGAAGTTTGGTATGGACAAAACTAATTTAGCTAGTTAGTATACCCCATGCTACTCATTTCATGTTTTCTTCAGAGTAATGTCCCATTATAGATGAAGAAAAATAGGTTATGTCTCTTGTTTCCTATTAGAGCGTGATTGAAAATTTGATGTATGCCATGGTCTCCATGAGACCAAATATTTCACCTACAGTCGGTGTTGTGAGCAGATACATATTAAACCCCAACAACAACATTGGGAGATAGTGAAATGGCCACTTCGTTATCTATGAGGTATGGCAGACTACGTCTTAACATTTTAGAAATTAGAGGAAATTTTGATAGGCTACCTGGATTCAGATTATGCAGTGAATGTGGACAATAAAAGGTAGTCTTCCGATTATTTGTTTGTACTAATGGGTGGAGATATCAGTTGAATGTCGAAGCTTCAGTCTGTGGTTGCCATTTCCACAATCTGTAACACCCTGAAAATCAGCACCCGAGTACAAAGACCCCGATCCCAAGTTTCTGGGTGTTAACCCAATGAGAATGCATATGTGATCTCATTTAGATTCACATTCTTCCACACATGGATAATTAAAGTAACACAATTCGCTTAACGGATCCAAAGCGAGATAGATATAACGAAAGATTTAGAAATATAGGGCTAACAGTTAAAAATACAATTCCGATAGTGGTGATCGCCCAAAAAGGGATTATACAAGCCACAATATACATACCTAAAGATAGTTAAAGTGTAAAGTTTTTGGTTTTTGCTCAATCCTCTAAAAATAACGGCGGTGTCACAAGCTGATCCAAGCCTACCCGTTTGAGGTTTCACTAGTACCTATATCAATAATATTGCCTGGTTGGTATTTTAAAACACCGTCCCAGGTGGGAATGAGTAGCTAACTCAGTGGTTCCATTAATTCTAAGTTACACATGTTATTGACTCAATCAGCACAATTAATGATAAATATGAAATCAAGCATTTCTTAAATACTCTTGTTAAATGCATGAGAGAGAATATGAAACGATGCATGCACCTCACAATCCAATACTCCTTCACAAGTGACTTCAACTCCTATTTCGCAAATGCTAACACTCCCTCATCACACGACTCCAATGCCAAATCGACGCATCCTATCTAATGCAATGCGATTGATGCGTATGCTAGCCGTGTAATTATAAAGTTCCATTCATGCAGCATATTGACGAAGCTATGATACCAACGTCATATCGCTAGTCCCGGATCACATGGCTCGTTGCGGCACGTAACGGCTCCTCACCAGTGTCCCTTGATCCAAATTTAGGTGTTACCTGTTTATCCCACAAATTAACTATTCTAAAGGTACGACATAATACCTAAATATATGAGGATGAATTCGGTAAGGTCGTCACCCAAACCAGGTATGATCACTTAGATATGAGGTGCAGGCTTGTCACATAAAACCAAATCACTATAAAGGAATGGGCTTGTCACTCAATTCTATTCACGCCTGGGTTGTTCAAACGTCACTCTGACATAGAACCATCGGCCAGGTAATTTGACGAGGGTCGTTCGAACAATGATCTATCACCTCCATTAGTACTCACTGGTCACAACAGGGAGGCTCGTCACCCCAGCGTATGCCAAGAGCTTGGACACGGTGTCCCATACCACCATGCCTGGCTCATGAGTCTTAGTGGGTTTGTATCGCACTAACAGTTATGAATGGACTTATCAACTAGGAACAGGGTATCTTAGATTCGATTTGGTCGTGTCATACATTATGAATATATATGATCAGTCGGCTAGTGGACTAATTCAATTGACCTAGGAGAACCTCGATGCAACTAGCATTGGGTGCAATCATCCCGTATAGTCTAGCTAATATCGGACGTTCATATTCAACCCGGGTCGATCGAACAAGCCTATGGTGGTCGACCTAACTTGAGTAGCACCTTAGTTTGGGTGATTTACCGACTAACCCAATATCCTAAACAATTTTAAATATTGTTAAAGACTAACAATTCATCAAGTAATCACAACAAGATTTCATATGAAATCTAAATTTAGCAACGTAACCACCTAAGCATTTCATCGAACATATGAACATCAATAACATATCCCATCACTTAGGCATTTCATTGACCATGCGAGCATTAATAAATTCACACATTCACCTAAGCATTCCATCAAACATGTGATCATCAATAGATTAACACATTCGATCACTTAGGCATTTTATCAAACATGTGAGCATCTATAAACAAATAATTACATAATTTGTAATTGAATTGAAATATGAACATATTAGCATACACCAACCTATCTATAAACAATAAAATCATTAACTAAGACCCTCAATGGTCGATATATGATAACCTAGAGATAATGGTCCGCACCTTATGACGATTCGCCCGACTCACGGTGCTCATATGGTTAGGGTATTGGGAAAGATCGTCGAAAGACCTAAACAAGTATACAAGCTTGTGAGATTATGGATAAACAACTATCTAAATCCTAAATTATAAGTGAGATTCAGTACTTACCTCTAATTATTGCTGAGAAAGCTTTGACGACGGCTTCAATTACAGTAAGACGATTAGAGAGGGAATGAAAGGGTGGAGGTGCAACAATATTCACACCCCAAGCTCTCTCTCTCTCTCTCTCTCTCTCTCTCTCTCTCTCTCTCTTCTCCTTTCTTCTCTTTCTCTCCTTTCTTTCTCCCTTTTTCTCTTGTTCTAGGCATGAAATTCGTGTGGGAGGGGGTGCCCAAATAAGAGCCTTATACGGTGTCAGAATTGGTGAAAATGGTTCTAAGGACTAGATTTTTATTATATTAACAATAGAGGAGTGTGTTTTTACCCTTTGAGGGCCACTACGGGGGCGTAGGAGTCGACAAACACCATTAGATAGTTGGCCCTAGTGATGATCTATGCATAGACACAATCTGCTTGCTATTTGGATGCGTCGATTGACGGTATGATCAGAAGTTTGTTCGACAGTCACCAATGGTCGATCGGGGTCGCGACTATAGGGATATGTGCAAGATATTAACTTAAATTGTTGCCCTAAATTTGGTCATGATATAATGGTCTGAAAGCCACAACTTTGGCAAAGACTGAACGCAAATAAGTGACTTAAGTTCTTGGTTAATTTCAAGAATTTTTGCACAACTCATGCACTAATCTTGCAAGTGTTCACCACCCTAAGTATAAGGTCGCGATGTAGTAATAATCTTGGTAAGACCGAGCTCAAATCCATAAGAACTGAACCTTGTAACTAGAACTAGAACTAGAAGAAGATGTAATCTAAATCAGGGAAATTTAGGAGAGTAATGATGAACTACTTTATCTAAAACGTGTAATATTAAAAGGTGGAAAACTAGGGTTTTCAAGGATCCACTTGTAGCAATTAGGGAGATCTATGCTTGATTCATAAACACAACTGGATTTAAAGTCCTATCTTCATCTAGTTGGAAGATAAACCATTAAAATCCAAATATAAGCTTCCTTTGATCTAGTTTTTAAGAGATGAGAAGTATGAGAATTAGAATTGATTCCATCACAAAACCATGCCTATGAGACAAAGCAAATAACAAAATTTAACCAATCCACATCCAATCTAAGGGAGCTATGAATGTTAGGAAGGGTTCAATCATCCAACCATGCCCACGAGACGATGGTGAACAACGGAGTTCCTAAGTTCACAATTCTAATAATGAAAAGAACATGCTCAGAGCCATCATAGATCTATTGTAATTTAAGTCACAATAAACCATTAAAAACTAAAAACATTCCTTTTAATCAAACTATAATCAAAGAGAGTTTAACGTAAACATGAATCAAAGCTATAGAAACACCCCATCACACTACAAGCTTCACCTCTTAGCCCTAGCTAAAAGGTTTAGCACATCATAGCCATGATGATCTAAAACTCATAAAAATATTAAAGGAAAACAACTGAAAAAGAAGGAGAAAGAAACTCCCGGCCGTCCACGTCCTCTCTCTATCTCCTCTTCTCCACGGTTTACTTCCCACATCCAAGAATGAATCTCTCCATGTATTTCTCTCTCCTTTTTATAGCCCACATGTATTTGATCGAGTGGAGTCGATGGCTGGGACTGAAGTTTACGCAGCAACCTTCCTTTCGCAGCCGCGTGCATTAGAAAATGCAAACACCATACGTTTAGAACATGTTTCTAGCAAAAAAAGACACTGAAAGACCCGATGTGACTTCATGGTGGTGGTCGTGGCCACCCTCTAGAGCTTGTGGATGGTCCAGATCACAGATCCGACCGTGATCAAGATCGCCGAATGGACCACGGAGGCCAGACGTGTGTTATGCATGTGCCTGCGCATGACATTACGCTGAGGTACTCAGTGGGCCCCAGAGTGATTTTTAGGAGAAATCTACCCCATCCATTAGATTCGTGGTGAAATTTTAGTTGAAAAGGAGTGGTTTTGGTCAATTTTGGTGTGGCCCACTGTATCAAATCTTCCTCCCGTTTATCTTGTGTTTTTCGGCGATTTATGTGTATACATGTGCATGGGACTAAGAGAAGTCCATGGGTACGATCAACCCCACGCCCTAGATCGAATGGACGGTCCCGATCATCCATAGGAATGATTGAGGTGGGCCACTACACTTCCAAGCGGGACCCACGTCCTTCCACTACTGTCTCTCATGAGTAAGGGAGATGAGAGTCGGGTCAGCGCACGCTGACCGACTCCTATGGTTCGGAGCGGTGCAGCCTCTAGTGAGTATGTGTACACTCAACCCAAGGTGGGGCCCATCATGATGTTTTGTGATCAATCTGCTTCATTCTTCCAGTTTGTCATCTAATTTAAGGGGTTGAGACCAAAATTAAAGCATATCCAGATATCAGGTGGCCCCCAGATCAGTGAATTATGGGCTGATCTGTCCGTTGGGGCATTTCCACAAAGATTCAATGGCTGAAATTCAACGTGTATGGTTAATTTAGGGTCTTCAGGCCAGAAATAAAGTTTCAAGCCAAACGGATGATGGCAACCCTGTGATCTTGCGTTTAGGATGACTTTCAAACTCTTTATCATTGATTACTTGATTTTCTCGAATCTTTGACATGTAAACTCTTCAATCTTGGTCCTTTGGTGATTCTTAAGCGTCAAATCCATGCCTTTGGTACCCTTTTTTAATCCAAGCTCATAAATTCACCTTGCAACAAAAACATGATTAAAACAGGACGTTAAGTATTATCATATTCGTAAAACCAAGTAATAACTAGGGTTTAATATGCAAAATTTAACCCTCAACACAATCCCCAACCAACATTTTGCTAGTCCTGAGCAAAGTATGACAAAAATATTTTAAGAATTACGGGAAAAATTCTATAAACTCAAGTGATTTTTGAAAAATAATCCAGATATTAGAATTTTAAGTTTCATGAATGTTAGGCATTACTTTCTCTTAAACTAAAGCGTACGGTATTCTTCATAGCCAAGTTCAAAGTATTAATCCATTGATTAGAACAATTCTAAACATCGAGTTCCATGGGTGTATAGTGTAATCTCGGCTTATCATCATTAAGAGTCCAATCGTCAATTTTCATGATAAATAATCAAATAGAGCATTTCTAGATAACCCAACCTAAACCAAAACTTGCCTTACAATTTAGGCTTTTTACTCTTCCAGGTTTTGATTTTTCCATCGATGGCTTCACGCTGTGTCAACCTTTTTAAAGATCTTTAACAGGTAACCGTTTTCGAACACAACTTTTTTTAAGCTGGGTATTCTCCTTTTTTTTCAGTGAACATGATGGACAAATTACCCAGGTTGGTTCCTTCCATGCTTAGTGATTACCAAGTTAATAATTCAATATCGAACTGAAACCTTAATGTGTTAGCTAGATGTGACATGTGAAATCATGACTCAATCAATGTTTAGAACTTCTAATAATTCGAACTTAACTGTGAAATCTAACAGATAGTTGAATCCAAGAGTCATAAATTACCAACATTAAGTATCTTATACTTCTAAATGAATGAACTTCAAAATCACTTCGAATTCACAAGAATTTTTAAAATTTTCACAATTTGTTCTCAAGACCAAGAAAATATTGATTAGGTAACCTAATCTCCCATCCCAAACCTAAAATCTACATTGTCCTCAATGTAAAAGATATGAGCATACAATGCACATGAGATAATGAAAGTAAAGGAGAAGTGATGGAAAGATAGTACCTGATGAAGGAAATTGAACGACTTTTAGAGATCTCTGTGTGAAGGTAGCTCGGCACAAGAGTTAAACTAACAAAAGCAAACTATCCTAGAACAAATGGAAAGCAAACTACCCTAACGACATAAAGCCAACTATCCTAGAATGACAAAAAGAAAACTACCCTAATCCTATAAAAGCAGTAAACCTACATATACCTCCGTCAAACTAGGAGATCAATCCTAGTACACAGGATCCGTCAGAGGTATGGACATGTCATCTGAATCAAATTTCTCAACAAATGGCTTTAATCAATGTCCATTCACTTTAAACACATTGTAATTGTCTGAATTTCGAATCTCAACAGTCCCATGAGGATAAACATTGATAACAGTAAAAAGGCTGGTCCAACGAGATCGGAGCTTATCCAAAAAGAGATATAACCGAGAATTATACAAAAGGACCTTTTAACCTGGCTTAAAAGATTTTCAAAGAATATGTTGGTTATGAAACGCTTTCATCTTGTCCTTATAAATTCTCAAGTTCCCATACGCATGGTTCCGAATTTCTTCAAGTTCATTTAACTGAAGTTTATGTAGCGAGCCAGCGTTGTCCAGATTGAAGTTCAAATTTTTAATCGCCCAGTAGGCTCTATGTTCCAACTCCACAGGCAAATGGCAAGCCTTCCCATAGAAAAGTCTAAAGGGAGACATTTCAATAAGGGTCTTAAATGTGGTACGGTAAGCCCATAAAGCATCGGTCAATCAAATTGACTAATCCTTACGATCAGGGTTAAACGTTTTCTCCAAAATGTGTTTGATCTCCCTATTAGAAATCTCAGCTTGCCCACTTGTTTGTGGGTGGTATGGGGTGCTCACCTTATGAGAGATAACCATATTTCTTCATTAAATTCTGGAATGGTTTATTACAAAAATGTGAGCCCCCATCACTAATGATGGCTCGAGGCGTTTCAAACTAAGAAAGGATGTTCTCTTTTAAAAATTAAATAACCATTCGATGGTCATTGTTTCGGCACAGAATTGCTTCGACCCATTTAGTGACATAGTCTATAGCAAACAAAATATATAGATTTCCAAAGGATTGGGGGAATGGTCCCATGAAATCTATGCCCCAGCAATCAAATGCTTCTATGATGAGGATGGGGTTTAAGAGCATCATATTTCGATGAGACAATGCTCCCAACCTCTGACAACGCTCATAAGCCTTGCAAAGCTCATGAGTGTCCCTTAACATAGTGGGCTAGTAAAAGCCACACTGCAGAATTTTGGCGATGGTCTTTTTAGTAGAAAAGTGACCACCACAGGCTTGAGAGTGGCAGAAGAAGATGACACTCTGATGCTCATCGTTTGGCACACATCTCCTTAAGATTTGGTCTGTGCAATATTTAAATAAATATGGATCATCCCAGAAGAAGTTGTGCACCTTGGTAAAAATTTTCTTCTTATGTTGTGTAGTCCAATGTGTCAGTGTGAAACCTATGGTAAGATAATTGGCAATATCAGTGAACCAAAGTGAATGGGAGACTTTGAATTGTTGCTCGTTAGGGAACATGTCATTGATATGTGTCGTCTCGAGGGAATTAGGGAGATCAAGGCGAGAAAGATGGTCAGCCAATACATTCTCTACTTCATTTTTATCTTTTATTTCTAAATCAAATTCTTGGAGTAGGAGGATCCATCTTATCAGGCGGGGCTTAGCATCGTTTTTAGAAAGAAGATACTTGAGTGTCGCATGATCTGTATAAATGAGTAACTTGGATCTAATCAAGTAGGACCTAAATTTATCCAAAGCGAATATTATGGCTAAGAGTTCCTTTTCCATAGTCGAGTAGTTCACTTGGGTAAAATTTAGAGTTCTACTTGCGTAATGAATAACATAGGGCTTCTTTTCTTTTCTTTGGCCCAAAATTGCCCCAAGAGCATAATCAGACACATCACACATAAGTTCAAAAGGAATACTCCAGTCGGGTGGCTGTATAATAGGTATAGTGGTCAACATGCCCTTAAGCTTCGTGAAAGCTTTCTGGCATTGCTCAGTCCACTCATATGGTGCATCCTTTTAAAGTAGATTACATAAAGGACAAGAGGGAAGACTAAAGTCCTTTATGAATCTTCTATAAAATCTGGCGTGTCCTAAAAAGGATCGTACGTCTCATATGTTCTTGGGTAGAGGTAGGTTAGAGATAAGATCAATTTTTGCCTTATCTACCTCTATTCCTTTGGACGAGATGATATGTCCAAGGACAATTCTCTTACGAACCATGAAATGACACTTCTCTCAATTAAGTACCAAATTCTTTTCTTCATATCTTTTCAGTACACATTTAAGACTCTTTAGGTACTCGCTGAAAGATGGACCGAAGACAAAGAAATCATGCATAAAGACCTCTAGATACTGCCCCACCATATCAGAAAAAATACTCATCATGCATCGCTGAAAAGTGTCGAGGGCATTACATAGTCCAAATGGCATCCTTCGATAAGCAAAGGTGCCGTAAGGACATGTAAATGTAGTCTTTTCCTGATCTTCAAGGGCTATCTCTATCTGATTATAGCCCGAATACCCATCAAGGAAATAGTAATAGGAATGACCAGCTAACCTTTCTAAAATTTGATCAATGAAGGGCAAAGGAAAGTGGTCCTTGTAACGGTATTCAACTTCCTGTAGTCAATGCATATTCTTCAACCAGTAGTAACTCTAGTTGGCATGAGTTCATTATTAGCATTAACTACGATAGTGATTCCGGACTTCTTAGGAACCACCTAAGTTAGACTCACCCATTGACTATCGGATATAGGGTATACGATACCCACATCCAATAATTTAAGAACTTCGGCTTTAACCACTTCTTTCATGTTTGGATTTAGTCTACATTGTGATTGCCAAGAAGTCTTCACATTATCCTCAAGATAAATGCGGTGAGTACAAATCAAAGGGTAAATTCCCTTAAGGTTCGCAATCGTCCATCCAAGGGCTCCCTTATGCTCAATGAGAGTAAATATGAGCATACTCTCTTGTTCTTTCTCTAGGTGAGAAGATTTCATCACCGGGTATGTCTAATCTTGACCTAAATAAATATATTTCAAATCAGAGGGTAAATGTTTTAGCTCAAGCTTCGATGCACTGAGGTTAGACGGCAGAGGCACTTTCTCAGTTTGGGGCAATTCTTCAAATTGTGGCCTCCACCAGTTAACTTCAAGTACCAGCATAGTATCAAGAATGGCAACCATCTCCCTAATCATGTCATCATCAAAATCATGGGAGTAGGTCAGACACATCTTTAGAGGATCAGAGGATAAGGTCAAAGGTGTTCTATCTTCCACGAAAGAGTCAATCATGTTAATGTCATGGAAATCGTCATCATCCTCTAACCGTCTGCCTGTATCGAAAAAGATATTTAGCTTTAATGTCATATTCCCGAAAGACATACTCATGACTCCATTCCTGTAATTGATGATTGCATTTGAAGCGGCAAGGAATGGGTAACCAAGAATAACGGGAATCTGAGTGCTCATGTTACTGATAGGTTCAGTATCCAAGACGATAAAATCTACTAGGTAGTAGAGTCTGTCAACCTAGACCAACACATCCTCAATTATTGTAACAGCCCAGATTTTTCCCAACCTGGAATTAGACGTCCTTAGGCGATGGGTCAATCCTAACACCTTATTAACTTGTCAGAACTGAATCCCACAGTCTAAAATCGCTTTTGAACCCATTTCCTTCACAAATTCAACCCTTCACCACCTTGTTCTTTCAATTTTCCTAAGTACTTTCACCCTAGACACTATCTTAAACTAGTTAAGTATTATAACTTCGATCACCTTATATACAAACTACAAAGGCCTAAGTACCACCTCGACCAGAAATCACTTAGGATTAAATCCTTTAGAAATGAGACAAAGTAACTAAGTGTTAAACTATATTAGCTACGAAATCCGTTTGAATTGCTTTAAATACGATCAGCAATACCCAAAACTTGTAGAATCATTGATACTAGTTACCCTAAAATTTAGGATCAATCTCATTACCCGACTGCTCTCGGGAGCACGTTGAAACTCCGTATCAGATCTGGACCACACATTGGGAGTCTGAATAATACGAGGTTAAGGACTTAGGACCGCCTCACTGGGCTTGACAACCATCTCGGAAATCAAATCCAGCCAGTGTCCCACGGCTGTTCGCTTGAGCCCGGAGCGAGAGAGTGTGAAAACACTTGTTTTCTTTCCAAAATAAATATCTTGAATAGTAATCTGAGACTTGTTGCTTGCGAGTCAGTATTAAGCAACCTGACCGTCAGAATCAGGCCAAATTACACCCTCGGATCAGGAGAAATTTCATACACATATCCATGTACTCGGAATCTCTGATCGAGATCTGCTGACCGTTGAACTGAAACTGGCCCACCATGTGTGATCTAAAAACCCTACTGGAACGAAAACTTAATAAAACCTAGATCCATAGTCTGTGAGCTTAAGTCCGACCTTTGGCTCAAGGAGGCCCGCCAAAAGTCCTCCGTTAAGCTGAAACAAGCCCACTTTGGCTATAACTCAAGTATACCTTGACCTGGAGTCTATTTTGGAGACTTTTTAGACTATATAAGGACCTTAAAACTCTCTCTCTTACAGCCATACGAATTTGAGAAAACCCTAGGAGAGAAAGAGAGAAAAGAGAGAGAAAGTGAGAGAGTTGTGGGGGAATCTGCCTGCCACTTTACCCTGCCGCTGCACAAGCTACACCACGCATTTCTAATCGCTTTCCCAGTGATTTCAGCTACATTTCTAGGTAAAAAACCCTAACCCTAAATTTGTTTTGGGGTGTGTTGGTTGTAGGTTATGAAATAGCTAACCTATTTCATTCTTTAGGTTACCAAACTATCGAATACGGAAGCTTGGAAAACCTAGCTGATCCGTTGATATTCCACGGTATAAGGTACGGACTTTAGGTGTATAGGTTATGGTTTTCAACGCTTTCAATGTCAGATAATGATAGATTCATGATCTGCATGCAATTGCACATGTACAAAGTGCTTTCCGTTTTCTGTTTCGATTAAAGATGTAGATTATGGAATTTTACATATTCTAGGTATTCGTAGAAAATACCGTATACGTATAAATTTTGGAAATGTGTTTGACATGATTATTTGTTGTATGAATATATGATATATGGATAAAATACTTATTTGGTGAAAGGATTCGCCCAAATACATGTTTTACTAATATACACTATGTATGTAGAAATACTGTATTGTAGAAAGTACCGTATACATATATATTTTAGAGATGTGTTTGCCATGATTATTTGTTATATAAATATATTATATATGTATAAAATACTTGCTTGGCAAAAGGACTCACCCTAATACATGTTTGCTAACATACACTAAGTATGTTGAAATAGTATATGTTATGTGTTTGTGAAAATGCTTGTGTGAGTAAGTGTTTGGATGTTGATGCCTTAGGAGGGTGTTGAGATGGGATTCTCAACTACCTTAGAGACATGTATGATTTCCTCCATGAGGTTGTTTACTTAAACCGCTTACTTGTGCAATATATGTGTTTGTATTCCTATTTATGTAGTACTTTATAACATGCTTTATAACATGCCTTATGACATACTTGTTAACATGCTTTAATTACTTTGTTTATTATGCTTTACTCCACATGCTATGAATAATGATTAATTGAGTTTGGGACTATGTTTATAGTCCAGACAATTGGTACCGGACTTGAGATCGTGGTTGAGATTCATTTGCCACGTAGGATGTGTCGGACGAACCCGAGTCGTACTTCAGTTGACGGTAGTGGTTAGGCTACGCGAAGTGCTTATGCGCTTCATGTCGTTCAACTTGTTGTGCGCTCAAGCTAGTCGAGCTCATCAAGCAACCCGATTTGTCTTATGTATGTTCACCATGTTTGGACGTTATTACTTGAACCTAGGGTACCAAACTTACCAGTGAAATCCCTTTTAACCATGGTACCTCGATCCGCTAAGACTCATGAGCCGGGCATGGTAGTATGGGATACCGTGGTCAAGCTGTCGGCCTACGCTGGGGCCACGTGCCTCCCCGTAGTGACCATTGAGCAACCAAACTCGTGAGCCGAATATGGTGGTATGGGACACTGTATTCGAGCTGTTGATACCTACGGCGAGAGCCGAGTACGGTGAGACCTGTATTCGTGCTGACGGGCGATGAGTCCTTCGTAGTGTCTTCGAGTATACTCTAAAGTCTGTGATTGGCGATGAGCCCTTCACAGCAACTAGAGCATGAGTTGAGCCGAGTATGGTGAGACCTGTATTCGAGTTGACGGCCCACGATTGAGCTGAGTATGGTGAAACCTGTATTCGAGCTAACGGCCAGCAATTGAGCCGCATACGGTGAGATTTGTATCCATGCTGACGGGTGACGAGCCCTTTGCGATGCCTCTCGAACCATAATATTGTATGAGATTAACTAGGATTGACAACCTTAGAATGGATCATGTTTGGGAATGATACAAGGGAGGTACCTTAGTTTACCAATATTGCTGTTTGAAATGGACTAATAACTACTCGGTAATCATACTCATCATCACACCGCATGTGCCTGGTAGATGTGGAGTACTGAGGGAGGTATGCATCCGTGAACGTAAGATGATGTCGCATGAGGGTGGTTTGGCAATGGCATTCATCATGTCATTTCATACTTGCATTAATAAGAGTACTTAGAATTGTTTGATTATACTGCTTTATCATTACTGCTTGACTGAGTTGATAACATGTTAACCTATGCCTTATTATTCCACTGAGTTGATCACTCACTCCCACGTTACGGGACGGTGTTTGCAACACCAACCAGATTTGTTGAGTTTCAGATGATGGCGATGCTTATGAAGCAGAGCCGGACTACTACTATGATGTTGAGGAGGAGTTCTCCTACATATAACTCTTTGACAGGTCTATAAAGACCTGGTAATGTATTGACGGGGCTATAGTACTTGGGATAGAAGACATTACACTTCCTCACATTGGTAAATTTTAGAATTGTACTTGTAATTATTTAACCTGGTAACTTTATCACATTCTGGAGACCCACCACAGTTTTTATATTTTATATGTCTATCACAGTCTTCCGCTTGCAATTTAACTGTCTCTGGAGTATGATATGTTGTTTTGGCTTAATCTCACTCATGTTCAATGCATGAATATAGTCAACATTCAATCATCATTCATTTTGTTGCATAAGTGATGTTCTGGAACTTGGGAGTTGAGTTACTACTCGACTCCCGATTTTCGGGATGTTACAATTATCTCTCTCGATATACAAACAATGCAATCAGTAAGTTGTAGTGTGGTTAAGGTGGGTTTTAATTCACCCAAACCTAACTGTTTGTAAACTGAGTAGGGAATCAGATTTACACTCACTCCTAAGTCAAGAAGTGCATGCTCAATTCATAGTTCCTGATTATACAAGGTATGGTTGTGATACCGGGATCTTTGAATTTCTGTGGCACATCTTGCTTTAGGATGACAGTCACTTTCTTAGTCAAAAATATTTTCTTTTGAATATTTTGCCATCTTTTGGTCATACACAAGTCCTTCAGGAATTTGGCATATGAAGGTATTTATTTTAGGACATCAAGTAGAGGAATATTGACCTTCACTTGTTTCAACACCTCTAGAATATCCTGAGAGTTAGAGAGAGGTTTTTGTGCAACCAACCATTGGGGGAATGGGACAATCGACTTGCCTTGAAGTTCTGGTTCCAATTCTTGTGGAGCAGTGCTAGGTCTATCATTGTTGTCCTCTTCTGGGTCTTTAGGCTTTTCAGCCCTTACCAGAATAGATTTGTCAATTATCTTCTCATTCCTAAGAGTGGTGATAGCCTTAGCTTGCTCCATCTTATTTAAAGAGCTTGGATCACTTATCTCATATTGCGATTTGGGATTGGGGAAAGGTTGGGATGGAAGAATCCTTTTTTCCCCAATTAATTTTTTTGTCTCACACCCTTGTATGGCCTTTGAAATGTCTTAAAGGGTTTGCAATATACCCTAAGTGATAATCTCTTGGTTTTGAATATGTTTTAGAATCGGATCCTCTTGAGGTTTCGCTTGATTCAGAATTTGATTAAAGAAACCTTGAGGAGTAGCAGTTTGTCTATTCCTCCAACCAAGATTTAGATGATTTCTCCAACTAGGATTGTATGTATTGGAGGTAGGTCCATTGAAAGGTCCTTGGTAATTATTCAGGGCATTGGATTGCTTATTCAACACCTCTTGAAAGGCAGGTATTGTTGGACAATTTTCAATTGTGTGAATGTTACAAGTACAAATACCACAAAAAGTTTCCTTAACCTTATCCTTCTTTAATTCCATGGCCTCAAATTTTCTTATGAGATTAGACACTTTGGTATTGATATCATCATCCTCTTTCAGAAGGTATAATTCACCCCTCCTTTAATTGAGTGAGCTTAGAAGTGGTAATTAATTTTAGTTAAGTGTCCCATGATTATGCGTTTTCAGCAAGTCTATCTAATTAATCCCACACATCATCGACATTTTTATTCATAAATTCTCCATTGCATATTGTCTCAACCAATTGGCGCATGAAAGATGTCAGTCCATCATAGGAAAAGTGTGTAATGCGCCACGTTTCAAAACCGTGTTGTGGGCATGAACTGACAAGATCCTTAAACTGCTCCCAACATTGGAAGAATGTTTCATCCTCCTTTTGGGCGAAGTTCATGATTGATTTTCTAAAGGAGTTCGTTTTATGATGTAGAAAAAATTTCTTTATGAATTCCCTTATCATGTCATTCCATGTGCCAATAGATCCAGGACGTAGTGAATGCAACCACGTCTTAGCTTTCTCTTTCAAGGAAAAGGAAAAGAGTTTCAGCCTGACCGTGTCCTCGGACACGTTTGAAAAATATAAAGTGGCTATGATCTCATCAAACTCTTTCAAGTGTAAATATAGATTTTCTGACATAAGCCCATGAAATTTAGCAAGGAGCCCTAGCTTGATATCCATGTGTCCCGTAATCTCTGGAAAAACCATGCATGAGGGCATACTTATCCTTACCGGTTGTAAATAATCTCATAAAGTACGAGGCGGGGGTTCTTGATGCACCTTATTCTCATCTTAGACATCCCCAACCCTTGGTTGAGGTAGTCCTTCTAGTTGATTGCCAGTTGATTTGTGGCCATAACCTCAATTAACTCTAGGGATCTCGATCAGTGTTTAGTTCTGCGATGGATAGTCAACCCCTTAACCAATCCTCCTTCAGTCAAGAGATGTCGAGTGTTGTCACGGACCCACTTGGGCATGAAACACTCGCAGCCCTTAATCTCAGATTCTAACTTAAACCTAAAAGAAAGAAAAGAAATAGAAATCTAGAAAGAAAGAGAAGGGAGTTTGAAAGAAGTTACCAAATTAGAAGTTCATAAGTTAAAGACCTGTAAAACAAAACAAATCAAGTCATTTTTTAAAAATAGAAAGTTTCTAAAAAAATAACTTAGGAAAGTCCTGAACCTAAAAATAGAAAGAAAGTTTCTTAAAATTAGAAGAAATCCTAAAATTAGAAAGTTTTTAAAAATAGAAAATAAAGCCTAATCTAAAAATAGAAGATAGAAAAATTAGAAAATTAGAAAGAGATTACCAATTTAGAAAGTCTATATTAGGGTCCTACAAAACAAGAAAGTTAGGTTAGTTTTTAAAAAATCAAACGAAAAAACCTAAACCTAAAATTTGAAATCCCTAATCTTAACCTAATTCTAAAACTAGTTAATCTCAGAAAAATGTAACCGTCAATCCCCGGCAACGATGCCAAAAACTTGTTCACCACCCCAAGTATAGGGTCGCGATGTAGTAATAATTTCGGTAAGACCGAGGTCGAATCCACAGGGACTGAACCTTGTACGTAATCTGAAAGTAACTAGAACTAGAAGAAGATGTAATCTAAATCAGGGAAATTTAAGAGAGTAATGATGAACTACTTTATCTAAAACTTGTAATATTAAAAGGTGGGGAACTAGGGTTTTCAAGGATCTACTTGTAACAATCAGGGAGATCTATGCTTAATTCATAAATACAACTGGATTTAGAGTCCCATCTTCATCTAGTTGAAAATATACCATTAAAATCCAAATTTGAACTTCCTTTGATCTAGTTTTTAAGAGATGAGAAGTATAAGAATTAAAATTGATTCCATCACAAAACCATGCCTACAAGATAAAGCAAAGAATAAAATTTAACCAATCCACATCCAATCTAAGGGAATTATGAACGTTAGGAAGGGTTCAATCATCCAACCATGCTCATGAGACGATGATGAACAACAAGGTTCCCAAGTTCACAATTCTAGTAATGAAAAGAACATGCTCAGAGCTATCGCAGATCTATTATAATTTAAGTCACAATAAACCATTAAAAACTAAAAACATTCCTTATTATCAAACTATAATCAAAATGAGTTTAATGTAAACATGAATCAAAGCCATAGAAACTCCCCATCAAACTATAAGCTTCACTTCTTAGCCCTAGCTAAGAGGTTTAGCTCATCATAGCCATGATGATCTAAAACTCAAAAAAATATTAAAGGAAAACAACTGAAAAAAAGAAGAAGAAGGAAACTCCTAGCTGTCCACGTCCTCTCTCTCTATCTTCTCTTCTCCATGGTTTGCTTCCCACATCCAAGAATGAATCTCTCCATGTATTTCTCTCTCATTTTATAGCCCACATGAAGCCAATCGAGTGGAGTCGGTGGCTAGGAATGAAGTTTACGTAGCAACATTCCTTACACAGCTGCGTGCATAGGAAAACACAAACACCTTGTGTTTGAAACATGTTTTTGGCAAGGACACCGAAAGACCCAATGTGACTCCATGGTGGTGGTTGTGGCCACCCTCTGGAGCTTGTAGACGGTCCTGATCATAGATCCAACCGTGATCAAGATCGTTGAATGGACCACGGAGGCCAGATGTGTGTTACGTACTTACCCGCACATGAAATTATGCCGAGGTACTCGGCGGGCCCCATGGTGATGTTTTTGGAGAAATCTACCTCATCCATTATATTCGTAGCGAAATTTTAGTTGGAAAGGAGTGGTTTTGGTCGATTTTGGTGCTGCCCATTATATCAAATCTTCCCGTCGTTCATCCTGCATTTTCTAGCAATTTACATGTGTACACGTGCATGGGACCAAGAGAAGTCCATGGGTATGGTTAGCCTCATGCCCTGGATCGAATGGACGGTCCAAACCGTCCAAAGGAGTGACTGAGGTGGGCCACTACATTCCCAGTAGGACCCATGTCCGTCCGCTGTTTTTTCTTATGCGTAAGGGAGATGGGAGTTGAGTCAATGCACGCTGACCGATTCCCATGGTTCGGTGCGGTGCGGCCTCTAGTGCGTACATGCACACTCAACCCAAGGTGGGGGCTATCATGATGTTTTGCGATCAATCTGCTTCGTTCTTCCGATTTGTCGTCTAATTTAAGGGGTTGAGACCAAAATTGAAGCATATCCAGATATCAAGTGTGCCCCAGATCAGTGAATTATGGGTTGATCTGTCCATTGGGCCATTTCCATAAAGATCCAATAGCTGAAACTCGTCGTGTATGGTTAATTCGGGTGTTCAGGCTAGATAAAAAGCTTCGAGCCAAACGGATGGTGGGAACCCTATGATTTTGCATTTAGGATGACTTTCAGGCCTCTTTATCATTGATCACTTAATTTTCTCAGATCTTTGGCGTGTAAATTCTTCGATCTCTGTCCCTTAAGATCTGCCCCTTGCCTTGGTGATTCTTGAGCGTCAAATCCATGCCTTTAGTACCCCTTTTCAATATAAGCTCGTAATTCACCTTGTAACAAAAACATAATTAAAATAGGATGTTAAACATTATTATATTCGTAAAACCAAGTAATAACTGGGGTTTAATATGCAATATTTGACCCTCAACGGCAAGTCCAAGTTTAGTGATTCGAGACACAATCTTAGATTGATGTCTCAAGATGGACGTCAAGCCCACTAAAATGAATGCATTTCTATAGCCTCGGGTTTAGTGGCCAACTAATGAGCGGTCTAGAGCTTGTTTGGATAATCAGGGTATTTTTAAAATGAATTGGGTATTAAGATTTCTTGTGCACAATGATTAGGGTTTAGATTAGCTAAGTTCATAATGTGTCTTATTCGCAACTAGTGGAAATAATTATTCGAACATAATTACTCTCAACTGTCGGTTCTTAGGCTAAAAGGTACTAGGTCAGTTTGGTTTGTTAATTAAAATCTGACCCCTACTTGTCTCAACTTTAGGTAAGTCTTTATTTAGTTGTGGTTACCTTGATTAGTCAGTAATAGGCCAGCTAGATTTGGGCCCTATGTGAATAAATCACAAGACTAAGCCTGATGTTTAAGTGATTGGACGGATTCGTTGGCTTCCTACGGCTGATTAATTAGATTTGTGCGGTTCTTTACTAGTAACACCAACGTATAGGCTTACCTCGAGCGTTAAAGATCAGTAATTGACAATTTAGGCTAGTTATATTGAAAATTTTCAAGGATTTTTAGAAATTTAAAATAGTAAAAATCTAGTATGTTACACAATCGAAGCTGAGTATATGCTAGTGATAGAAGCTTTCAAGGAAGGTGTTTGGTTGAGAGGAATGATGAACGAACTCGGGCTTCAACGAATGGCCATGCTTGTGAATCATGACATCGAAAGTGCAATTAATTTGGCGAAGAATTTGTTTTACCATTCTAAAATTAAACATATTGATGTTCGTCATTATTTTATTCAACAGGTACTTGAGGAAGGTGGTATCACTCTCAAACAAATCCATACGAGCGTGAATCTGGTGAACATGCTATAAAGGTGGTTCACATAGAGAAGTTCTGATTATGTTCGAATTCTCTAAGTTTGTCAAAGGTTTAATGAAGACTAAGTATGCACGAAAACTGACGATGGTAGAGCTATGATGGTGGTGATTAGAGACAAAGGATAGAGCTTGGAGTTATAGTTCATGATGATTGAAGCTATGGTGGAGATTGTTGTCAAATGTCTTCAATTTAACTAGAATAGGGGTTTGTCAATCCCATTGGGTGTCTGTTAATCCCATCGACAAACCACTCGATCATATCAAGAAATTTTCAATTTTCTCCTATGCTCACTAGATAATTTTTGGGGCATTCTTCGTTCTCATTGAAGGTGGCTTTGATCCCATTTACAAGCCTCGATGGCTATCGATCCTATCGAAAGTTCTATTGAAAAAATTGCACAATTTTGCGAAAGTGCGTATTCTGTTTCCTAATTCAATTGTAACATTGTATAAACGGGTGTAATCGAGATTATAGAAAAGAAAAAGACGTTACTAAGGTATTTAAGAGCAAACCTAGGATTTTGCAAATGGATTTTGAGGGTTTTTCGAATCGGTAAGCCCATCCAACTCTTGTAATTTGTATTTTATAGTGGATTCGTTGTCACTTTGTGCCGTAATTTTTTATACAAGGGGCTTTCACGTAAATTTGTGTGTTCGCTGTGGTGTTTGTTTGCACTTATATATCTCTTGTTTGATTTGAATCTAGGATTTGCTTCCACGATTCCCCAACAGAGAGATGATTATGTAGTAAACGCTATATGGGGTCGTGAGTAAACTCTATGGAACCCACTATAACATGTGTGTCATCATCCATGCCATCAATCCATTTTTCCAGCTCATTTTAAGGTATGATCTTAAAACTGAATCATATCCAAATCTCTAGTGGACTGCACCATAGGAAACAATGGGGGATAATGATTGTTGGGGGACCGCAGAAGCATACAAAGATGAATCTAGGATAGCAAATCAATAGCACCAAGCAAACATAAAGAGAACACAATGATTTAACATGGAAAAACCCATTTGGAAAAAAACCACAGCACAAAGCGACAGATGACCACTATGAAAGTAGAAATTATAAAGTAAAGAGCTTATCCGATTCAAACAACCTCAAATCTCACCTTGCTACACCCTTTGAAACCCTTGGACAATTTAGAAACCCTTAGAATACCTCTCAATCCCATTTATACCCATATATATAGCCTTGGGAAGAATCCCAAACGAAATCAGAAATAAATTTCGTAGATCTAGTGGATTTGTGAAAATCTGCGCGAAACAGTTCAATGTCATCAACACTTAACCTTCGACGACATCGAAGCTACTTTGATGGTATCAAAAAATCGCCAAATCAGTACAGTGACAAAACATGGATTTTTCGAAAATCTTCAATTGCTTGACCCAACTTCGATAGCATCGACCGACATTCGATGTCATCGAACACTCCTCGATGTCATCAAAAAATGACAGCAATATGTCCAGCAACCAATAGAGGAAATCCAAAAAATACTCGAAAGCATCGAGTCGACTTCGATGACATCAAACCTATCATCGATAGACTGTTGAATTACAGATTTAAGACATCTATCAACAAAAATCTCCACCATGTCTTTAATCTTTAACCGTGAAGCTTCTTGTCCTTTTCACTTATATTTGCATTGCATCATAACTCCATTATCGCTGCTCGTACACACTCTGTCCTCCTTTTATGCCATCACCAAGCCCAAAGAAGTTGCACATAACTTGAACTTTCTTCGTAGGAATGACCTTGGTGAGCATGTTCGCCGGATTCACATTGGTGTAAATCTTCTTCGGAGTTACACCTCCTTCCTCAAGCACCTATCAGATAAAATAGTGACGAACATTAGTGTGTTTAGCACATGAGTGATAAATAGAGTTTTTAGCCAAATTAATAGCGCTCTCGCTATCACGGTTACGCGGCGCAACATCCTGCTGAATCCTTAACTGATTTATCATGCCTTTTAACCAAACACCTTTAAATGCTTCCATCACTGCCATATACTCTGCTTCGGTCTTGGAAAGAGCCACCATAGACTGAAGCTTCGACATCCAATTGATTACTCCACCTGCTAATACAAACGAGTAACTTGAAGTCAACTTTCTAGAATCCATACTGCCTGTGTAGTTTGAATCACATACCCTACAAACTTTACCCTTGTCTTCTCAAAAGTTAAGAAGTAATCTCTTATATCTCAAATGTATCGAAATAGCCATTTCACCGCCTCCCAATGTTGCTTGTCGGGGTATGACATATATCTGCTTACAATATTATCTACCTGTGAAATATCTAGTCTTATACATACCATGATATACATCAAACTGCCAACAACATTCGAATAAGGCACACCAGATATATTGTGTTTTTTCTCATTAGATTTAAGACACTGTTATGAGGAAAGCTTGAACTGAGTTGCGTGGGGAACGCTCACTGTCTTTACCTTATCCATCTCATACTTAATCAACACCTTTTCAAGGTATTATACTTGTGACAACCAAAGCCTGCTCCTCTTCCTGTCTCTGTGTATATCAATATCGAAACCCTCAGATCTTTTATCTCGAATGTCCTGATAACTAAGTGTTCAATACATCAATTTCAGACATATCATGACTGGTGATTAACATATCATCAACATACAATACTATGGTAATGAACTTGCCATCACTCAGTGTCTTGTAATATACACAGTAATCGTATTCACTCCTTGTAAATTTTTGAATTAACATGAAAGAATCAAATTTTTTTATACTACTTCTTAGACGACTGTTTTAAGCCGTATAACGACCTCGTTAACCTGTAAAGTTTGTTCTCTACCCCTTTAACTTCGTAGCCCTCCAGTTACTTCATATAGATCTGCTTTTCCAACTCCCCCTGCAGGAATGCAGTCTTGACATCTATCTGTTCTAGCTCTATATCGTATTGGGCAATCAGCGTCAATAGAAATCTAATAGACACTTACTTAACCACCGGCATGAATATCTTTGTGAAGTCAATTCATTCTCTTTGACCATAACCCTTCGCTACCAGCTTTGCTTTGTATTTATCATGTTTCCTTTCAAATAATCACTTGCATGTGATCACCTTTCGGCCCACTAAAAGCTCCACCACCTCCCATGAGTAGTTCATGTATAAAGAAAATATCTCATCATCCATTGCCGCCTTCCACTTTTCTACACCAGGCTCATTAAGAGCCTCTTGAATTGTAAACGGTTCCCCCTCATTTGTAATGAGGGCATATGCAATATTAGAGTCATCCTTATATCTTGCAGGTAATCTGTAATCTCGTTGTGGATTTCTTCTCACAGGTTACTGCTCCACCTGCTCTTATACCTCTATTTGCACATTTGTCTTTGATTGAGTATCATCTGTATTAATTTGGACGTCTACGACTAACCTTTCAGGTTTCTTTTACTCTTGATCATTCTTGCGGAATAGAGAGCTTTCGTCGAATCTGACGTCATAGCTAGTAATGACCTTGCGTGTGACCTTATTATATAATCTATAACATTTCATACTAACACCATAACCAATAAAGATGTACTTTTTACCTCTATGGTCTAGCTTATCTCTCTCGACTGATGGTACATGAGAGTAAGGCACACAACCAAATATGCGCAAATCTGAGTAGTCCATCTTATGACCAATTTATACTTTTTATGGGATCTTACAATCAATTGTCGTAGAAGGAGACCGATTCACTAAATAGCAAGCTGTGTTAACGGCCTCAGTTCATAGGTCCTTGTTCAAAGCAACATTACTTAACATGCATCTAGCCCTCTCTAAGAGAGTCTGATTCATCCGCTCAGCCACACCATTTTGTTTGGGCATGTGGCTCACAATGTTGTGCCTAATGATCCCTTCATCTTTGTAATATTCATTAAACTCAGTGGAATTAAATTCACCACCATTGTCGGTCCTTAAAACCTTTAATTTTCACCCTAATTGTTTTTCCACCATTGCTTTTTATTATCTGAATGTGGTGAAAACATTGGATTTACATTTCGTAAAGTAAACTCAACTTTCCGGGAGTAGTCATCAATAAATGAGACAAACGATGACGACCCTCCAACAAAAACCTCTGGTGATGGCCCCCATACGTCAGAGTATACATAATCAACCACTCCCTTACATACATCTTTTTCAGATTTAAAAGATAATCTAGATTGTTTACCATATATACAATGCTCACATATATCTAAATCATAATTCTTAAAAGTTGGAATCAAACAATGATTACAAAGTACCTTCATACCTCGCTCGCTCATGTGGCCTAAACGAGCATGCCGCATACGTGCAAACGTAGAATCTGCAATAGTCGTTGCCGCTCCACCTACTAAAGTGCTCCCAATCAACCTATAAAGGTTTATGTGCCTTCGCGCTCTCTTAACCACGAGTGCCCATTTTGAAACATTAAGGACACATTAAGAACGGTGAACTTGCACCCTATCGCTTCGAGTGCACCGAGAGAAATCAAACTCTTATTCATACTAGGAATGTGTCTAACATCAGTCAAGGTACGCTCCATCCCATCAAACATCTTTATGCATTGTAACGCCCTGAAAATTGGGGGTCGAGTAACAACTCAACTACAGAGTTTCAAAACATCACTTATGCAATATATATGCTTATGATTCAATGTTATCTGTGTTAGTGCATTAAACATGAGTGGGATTATACCAAAACAGTAATTCATACTCCAGATCAGTCGTAAAATGCAAGCAGAAGACTGAGAAATATAAATAAACCTATGCAAATCAAATATTAGAATCGGTCTCCAGAGTATGAATATAACACTGAGTCACTGTGTACTTGAAATATTACATGTGATGTTACAAAAGTCAAAAGTATCAAAATAGTTCAACTGAGATAAAACCCTGTAGCCCCGCCGAACAGGAGAGCCTATGCGAATCCATCAGAGAACTACATATAAGAGTACTCATCCTGATCGTCGTAATAATCAGGCTCCGCCTCGGCAGTCATGCCATCATCCGAAATCAACACAGAGTCTGGTTGGTGTTTAAAACACGTCCCGTAACATGGGAGTGAGTGATCAACTCAGTGGAACAATAAAGCATAGATTAGCATGTTATCAATTTAGTCAATCAGTAATGATCAAGCAGTAAATCACACATTCCTAAGTACTGTTGTTAATACAAGAATAGTATGGATGTATGATGCATGCCTTCGCCTACGCTCCCTCAGTGACTTCATCTCACATTCGCCCATGACAACATTGCCTCAGTGCTTGACCTGCAACCCCTGAACGCACGCATAATGCGGTGCATGCATATGATTACCAAGTTCTTATTAGTCCTTTTCATACAACTGGATTGGAAAACTAAGGTACCTCCCTTATCTCATTTCCCAAACAATGATCCATTCTAGGGTCATCAGTCCTAGTAAATCTCATACGATGTTGCGGTTCTAGGTTGCTGCAAAGGGCTCGTCACCAAATCAGTGCAGGCCTATTTATACTCTAGATGCTACAGAAAGACTAGTCGCCTCTACACAGACTCAAAGTATACTCGAGGTCACTACAAAGGGCTCGTCACCAATCAGTGTAGGCCGACAGCTCGAATACAGTGTCCCATACCACAGTATTTGGCTCACGAGTCTGGGTTGCTCACTAGTCACTACGGGGAGGCTCGTCGCCCCAGCGTAGGCCGATAACTTAACCACGGTGTCCCATACCACCATGTCCGGCTCATGAGTCTTAGCGGATCGAGGTACCAAGGATAAACGGGATTTCACTAGTGAGTTTGGTACCTTAGGTTCAAGCAGTAGCGTCTGTACATGGTGAACATACAATGACGATCGGGTTACAAGAGCGCACATTACATCGATCGACATGAAGTGCATAAGCACTTTGTATGGCCTAACCACTGCCAATGACCAATACACGACTCAAGTTTGTCAAACACATCCTAGGTAGCGAATAAATCTCAGGCACGACTTCAAGCCTGTTACCGATTGCCTGGACTATAACATAGCCCCAATCACATTCAAACCTTAACCAGAAAGCATGTATAGTAGTCAAAGCAGAATTAACAAAGTAATTCAAACATGTGAATAAGCACATTATAAAGCATAATATAAACAGGAAGTATAAACACATACATTTCATAAGTAAGCGATTAAATTAAACAACTTGCAAGGAGGAAATCATATACATCTCTAAGGTAGTTGAGAATCCTATCTCACCACCTACCCTAAGCACTATCATCTAAGTACTTACTCTTACAAGCATTTTCACAAACACTTAGAATACACTTATTTACATACATAACACATATTAGCCAAAACATGTATTAGGGCGAATTCTTTCTCCGAGTAGGTATTATACACATATAAAGCATATACATACAGTAATTAATCATGATAAGCACACCTTCATAATTTGTACGTATACGGTATTTTCTACGAATATACAGAATACACTAAACGTCATAATTTGCATACGTAACTGAATCGAAAAATGAACATCACAATTTGCATGTGAAATAATACGCAGATCATGAATCTATCATTATCTGACATTGAAAGCTTTGAAAACTATAACCTAAGCGTCTATAGTTCGCACCTTATGCCGTAGAAGCGAGTAACGGACTCAGTTTAGCACCAAGTCTTTATCAACGGTTAGAACGGCAACCTATGACATGAAATCGGTTAGCTATTTCATCACTTACACTAATTGAATCTTTAGATCTGATTAGGGTTAGGATTTCTTACCCGAAAATGGAATCAGAATCGCCGGAAAAGCGATACAGTTGTGATGGATGACACATAGGATAGCAGGGATCGATTTCCAGGAAGGACACCAACTTCACTCACACTTTCTCTCTCTTTACTCTCTTCTCTCTCCTAGGGTTTTCTCAAATTCGTATGGAGTGAATGAGAGAGGGTTTAAGGTCCTTATATAGGCCTAAAACTGATGGAAATGGCCCCAGGGCCAAGGTATACTTAAGTTATGTCCAAAGGGCATCTATTTCAGCTCAACGAAGCATTTCTGAAGTCCCCCCTTGAGCCAAAGGTCGAACTTAAGCTTCCTGACCATGGATTTAGGTCAAGTTAAGGTTTCATTCCAATCGGGTTTTCAGATCGCATGTGGCGGACCAGTTTCAGTTCAACGGTCACCGGAACTCGATCACGATTACAAGTATACTGCCATTTGTATGAAATTTCCACTGATCTGAGGGTATGCTTATATCAGGCCCGTAAGCGACAAGTCTCAGATTACTTTAATTAGGTTTAATTCTTAAAGGAATTCATGTTTTCTCACACTCTTCACTCCGGGCTCAAGCAAATAGCCCCGAAATACAATCTGAATTTGATTTCCGAGATGGTTGTCAAGCCCAGCAAGGCGGTCCTAATTATATAATTTCGTTATAATCGGACTTTCGACGTGCTGTCCAGATCCGATTGGAGTTTCAATGTACTCCCGAGAGCAACTGGGTAATGAGATCGATCCTAGATTTTAGGGTAACCTAGCATCAATGATTCTACAAGTTTTGGATCTTGCAAATCATATTTAAAGTGCTTCAACCGGATTTTACAGCTAATCTAAATTAGCACTTAGTTAACTTTGTCTAATTCCTAAAGGATTTGATCCTGAGTGATTTCTGCCTGAGGTGATCTCGGATCTTTGTACAAAATTTTCCGAGACGTTACAATCTACCCTCCTTAAAGAAAAATTTCATCCTGGAAATTAGTATCCTTTTCGTACTCCTCGAGAATCTAAGAGTAGTTCTTTCTGACCTTGGCTTCAGTTTCCCAAGTAACCTCTTCCTCTGTCTGATGTGTCCACAGTACCTTCACAAGTGGGATAACCTTACTATGCAACACCTGCTCCTTCCTGTCTAGGATACGCATCGGATGCAGTACATATATAGCGTTCTCGCTCAATTGCACTTGCTCCCATTTGATGATATGGGAAGGATCAGGAACGTACTTCTTTAGCATGGAAACATGAAATACGTTATGCACACCCGCAAGTGGAGTGGGTAAAGCCAGGCGGTATGCTACCACACCCACTCGGTTAAGTATCTGGAATGGGCCAATGAACCACGGCATAAGTTTCCCCTTCTTGCCAAACCGAAAGGCTCCCTTCATGGGGAAAACTCGGAGGAATACGTGGTCTCCAACCTCAAACTCAAGCGGTTGCCGCCTCGTATCGGCATAACTTTTCTATCTGCTCTGCGCTGTAAGAAGTCGACGCCTGATAATATCGATCTTCTCTAAGGTTGCCTGTACTAACTCTGGACCAAGCAAACTGCGCTCGCTGACCTCTGCCCAGTAATGCGGTGCTCAGCAAGGGCGCCCGTACAAGGCCTTGTAAGGAGCTATACCAATACTCGCCTAAAAACTGTTATTGTAGGCGAACTCTGCATATGGGAGATAATCATCCCAACTGTCCTTGAAGTCCAAAACACAGGCCCGCAGCATATCCTCCAAAATCTGATTCACCTGCTCTGTCTGCCCATCTGTCTGTAGATGGAACGTGGTACTGAACTTCAACTTCACACTCATTGCTTTCTGGATACGAGTTCAAAAGATAAATGTGAATCGCGTGTCTCTGTCCGACACAATCTCCAAGGGAACTCCATGCAGATGCACTATCTCCTTAATATACAATCTAGCCAACTCGTCTGCAGAGTTCGAGACTCTGATCAGAAGGAAATGAGCTGACTTTGTCAACCAGTCGACGATCACCCAGATGGAGTTATGTCCCTTCCTCGTCTTCTGTAGCCCCGATATGAAATCCATAGAGATGAAGTCCCACTTCCATTCAACTATGGGCATGGGCTGAAGTAGTCCAGGAGGTCAGCGATATTCAGCCTTGACTTGCTGGCACGTGAGATAACGGGAGACATACTCCGCTATATGAGCCTTCATATTGTCCCACCAATACGACCTCTTCAGGTCTTGATACATCTTCGTGCTACCAGGATGCATTGCAAGCTTCGATTTGTGGGTAACCTCGAGAATCTCCTGTCTCAAGTCATGAATGTCTGGGACGCATAGGCGGCCACGGTATCGTAGGCCCCCATCTCTGCCAACTCTCCACTTGGAATCCTCGTCATTACTAGCTTTCTCTCGAAGCTCAGACAGTCGCGCATCGCCCTTTTGGGCCTCAATAATCCTGTCATCCATAAGTGACCGCACCCGATGTGCCCGACGCTCACAAATGGCTCCTCTACGTTGAGTTTCTGCTCGAAGTCCCATACGAACTCTACCATGTGTTATTCCTCAACTATCAGCGGAGCTGCAAATACTATCGCCTTCTTGGGGCTCAACGCGTCTGCCACAAGGTTGGCTTTGCCAGGATGGTAGGAGACCTCGAACTTGAAGTCCTTCAAGATTTCCATCCATTGGTGCTGCCTCATATTCAAGTCCCGCTCAGTGAATATATAACGAAAGCTCTTATGGTCGCAGAAAAGCTCAAACTCCTCTTCGTAGAGGTAATGTCTTCAGAGCTTTAATACAAATATAACTGCTGCCAACTCGAAGTCGTGCGTAGAGTAATTCTCCTCGTGTTTCCTCAACTGTCTCGAGGCATATGCGATCACCTTGTCCCTCTGTATAAGGACACAGCCCAAACTAACGCGAGACGCGTCGGTGTATATAATATACTTGATCCCTTGCTCTGACAATACTAGCACAGGGGCGGACGTCAGCCTGTCCTTCAGCTCCTGAAAAGCTACTTCCACCTTTTCAGTCCAGGCAAACTTCAAATCCTTCCGTGTCAACTGAGATAACGGTCTAGCTATCTTCGAGAAATCCCGAATGAATCGTCGATAGTACCCTACCAGACCAAGAAAACTCCTCACCTCAGTAACTGAACCAGGCTACTTCCAGTCCTGAACTGCGGCTACCTTAGCAAGGTCCACCGCTATCCCTTCCTTAGACACCACATGCCCTAGAAATTTAACTTCCTCTTTCCAAAAATTGCACTTCTTGTACTGTGCGAACAACTTGTTCTTCTTCAGTGTATCTAAGATGGCTTGTAGGTGTTCCTCGTGCTCTTCCCGACTCGCAGAGTATATCAGGATGTTATCGATAAACACGATGACAAATCAGTATAGAAACGGCTGAAATACCTAATCCATCAAATCCATGAACATGGCCAGTGCGTTCGTAAGACCGAATGATATCACAAGGAACTCGTAATGCGCAAAACTAGTCCTGAAGGCCGTCTTCTGCACGTCCTCTTCCCTAATGCGCAATTGATGATACCCTGACTATAGATCAATCTTCGAGAAGTAGCGCGCCCCTTTCAACTGATCAAATAGATCGTCTATCCTGGGTAAAGGATACTTGTTCTTCACGGTCAATTGATTCAACATACGATAATCAATACATAATCATAGTGATCCATCTTTCTTCTTGACAAACAACATAGGTGCTCCCCAAGGAGACACACTGGGTCGTATGAAGCCCTTCTCTACGAGCTCGTCAATCTGTTTCCGCAGTTCCTCCATCTCACATGGAGGCATCTGATACATAGGTAATGAAATAGGGGTTACACCGGGTACAAGATCAATAATAAAATCGATCTCACATTGAGGAGGTATTTCAGGGATCATTCTGAATACATCTGAAAATTCTTGAACTACTGGCATGTTTCCTAATGTCGGCCCATCAACATGCTCAAGTATAGCGGTGTAACATCCGACACGACATGGCCAACTAACCTGTACTGGAAAAGTAAAGACTGTGCGATCAGGTCCGCTGGCTGTCACGATCCAATTATCACAATCAATCTTTGCCTTCATCTTAGTGAGCCAGTCCATACCGAGGATAATGTCATAGTGCCATAGTGGAGCGACAATGAGGTCAAAAAATACCGTCCTGCTACTCAAGTCTACTGAGCAACCCTCACACACCCGTGTGATATCTGAAAAAGTCCCAGTAACAGTAGTGAGTTTCATGCCCTTCGTGGGAGTAGTATGTAAAGCTAGACGCTTAACTGCCACACATGAAATGATGGAGGTAGTGGACCCAGTGTCCACCAATAAGAAGACAGGAGTACCTTGAACATGTGCAGTGACCTCGAAGGCCATAGGTATTGTCTCTGGCTCTTCTGCTGTAAGCGCATGAACACGTGTCTGCTGAGGTCGATTGGGCTGAGGCACCATAGGTCGCTGAGGCGGCCTGAATTAAGGTGCAGGGGGTCGAAAGGATGGATGTGCAGGAATAGTATGCGGGGGTGGTGCTGAAATGGCCTGGGGACGAATGCGATCGATCTTCTGCGGCGGCGAGAATCCACTGTCTCTCATACGTGCGAAGTAGCTCTCCGCTGGGTGGCTTAGCCTCCCACAGTAGGTACAAGTCACGCCTTGTTGCCGCATCGGAGCTGGTCTTGCTAAAATCCTGGGAGGAGAATCTACGTGAGGCTTCTTGCCGAGGAATGGCTTGCTCGGCATATCTGGTCGAGGCCTAGGAACCATAGACCCACGAGTACGTGCCAACCGATCCCCGTCCTGGTTGGCTCGTATAGACATGTGTACCAGCTTAGCATAGGAGGGTATGTTAATACAACACATCTTCGAGCGAATATCAGGGTGCAGGCCCTCAGAAAAGCGTCGCATCTGCATCTGTGCGTCGGCAAGGATCATAGGAACACAGGGGCCCAACTCCGTGAACTGATGCTCATACTCAATCACTGTCATGCCTCCCTGTCTGAGGCATAAAAACTCATTCTCTTTCTCATGCCGGTACGTCTGGGAATAATACTTCTCGTGGAAGCAAAACTCAAAATCTGCCCAGGTCCAGATATATCCAACTGCAACAGTCTGCAATACACTATCCCACCACAGGTTAGCTTCCTTTTCAAACAGGAAGGTGGCCAACTTGACCTACTCCTACTCAGTACAATGTAGCATCCTCAACATCTTAGAGATGCGGTCGAGCCAATATTCTGCCTCCTCGGGTCTGTGAGAACCTGTAAAGGTAGGAGGCCTCAAGCGCTGGAATCGCTTGAGTAGACCACACATACCCAAATTTCCCGCAGGGTATGTATCAGGTGCAGGGGGAGGCACACCCTTATCTTGATCAGAAGGCCCTACTGTCTCAGTAGGACGTACAGTTGGTGAAGGTGGAGCAGCACTTCCACCCCGAGCTAGGGCTCCTGCAATCGTAGCTAAGAGCTGTTAGTGCTATTGTTGCATCATCATCATCAACTACTCCAACCTATCAGTAGGTGAGACAGGCTGAGGCACATACTGCGTCGAAGATGACGCACGGTTCTGCTCACGAATCGGTGGTGTGTACGGTGGCGGTCCAACTACAGGACCAAGAGAAGGCTGAGACTCAGGAATAGTCTCATGAACAGGGCCCAATCCGGGGTCCGTATGACCATCCCTCTGGGGAGGTGCCCGATCCATCGTATCAGTAAGTGCGAGGCGTGCCGTGCTCCGCGTGACCTTCTGTGGCATGCCCTATATGACATAGGGTGCAACTCAGGTTAGATTCAGCATACACACAAACTTAATACGCTGTATTCATACACAAATTAAAGCAACTTCATGCATTTCATTTACCAAAATTTATCACAATACATGGAATACAGAGTTATATGAATCATGACAGAAGATGTATGCGAGCTAATACAACCCAAACTTCAAACACTAAAATAACTACTATACTACTAGATCCAGCAACCAGAACACAAACATAACCTAAAGCAGTAACCAAAACAAGTTGCAAGATAACTGCAGGGATGACTAGGCATCCGAGTCTGGCGAAGGAGGAGGGGCACCCTTATCCTGCAGACATCACAAGATAGTTTCAAGGTGCGAGTCACCTTCTTGAACTTATGTTTCACGAGGCCCTGAAGATCCATAATATCCTATCATAGGACCGCCTGACCCTGTCGTAGGGCAGCATGATCCTCCTCAAGTCGAGCTATACGAGCATCCCTAGTAGCCCGATCAGTGTTCTGCTCCGGTGGCGTAGGAGAGGAGCTCTCCTCCATATCCTGGGCCTCCTCTTCTTCTTCACTCTCTTCCTCTTCTATTTCAGCTCCGCCTTCATCCTCACTCTGCTCCTCTTCACTCTCTGTCTCATCCTCACTTTCCTCAAGTCGGGCTTGTCCTTGTCATGGCCCAATTTCCATCTGATTGAGAGTGTCTCATTGATGAAGTGTTGCGGCACTGTAAGTTCTGCGCCAAGACTGTAGCCGAACTCGCGTGCAATCTTGCATATAAGCCGGCCAAAGGGGAGCGAATCAGTCTTCTAGTTGAGCGTGCGGTCAGAACGATCTGTCGCAGAACATACGTGGGCATGCACAACTTCTCACACAGCCCCGCTTGGTACAAAAAGTCTACCATCAGACGCATATACTCGCTGTGATTACTCTACCTGGGGTAGACATTGAACGTGAAAATGTGATGGAGTAGATGGAAGTCATCCTTCATGTTGGTCGCTAGAAGGTTATTATTTGGCTGTCATTCAACCAGTCGACCACAAAAGGAAACGCGTACAGCGATCCCTTTCACGTGCACTCTTCAAATTCGTCTCGCTTGCGTGAACTTGGCCAAGAGATATCCCCATGAGTCGAGCTATCAGGCCAGCGTCAATTATGGCCTCCAGACCTCGTCTCGAGAGAATCTTAAACTGCAAGGGATTTAGCGTCGGCTCTTGAATATGGACATAAAATGCACGGCCAGTACCCGCATTCACACGATATGTTCCCTCGAACATAGGGCCCCAACCGGCCTTATTCAGGCGCTCCAACAACAGATACTCTCCAAAGAGCCGCCCATCCACATGAGCTTCCAAAAGGACCCTGCAACCCTCATATCTTCAATGGGACAACTCCGCCAGTAGAGTTCGTGGGAGAGGAGCCTGGAGATCGAGATCCCGTTTAGTGTGCACCTCGCGGTCAACGCCCGTGCTTGCGGTGGCGCCTCGCGGTCTTCTCAAACGAGTAGGGCGGCTAGGCCCGGCTTCATCCACGGCACCCTTTCTCTTTCCCATGAGAGAAAGAATGGTAGAAAATGAGAAAATGGTCGCAATAACTTCGAAGAGAGCCATGGAGGAAGTGAAGAAAAAGGAAGAAAGAGATGGAGTCGTTAGGTCTCCACGGATTTGAGCCTCCAAGGGGCGTGTAATGGCTCAAATGGAAGGGAATGAAGAGGGAAAATGAAGAAAGAGGGTGGGTAGTTGGGGTACACGAATTTGAGCCTCAAATGAGAGATTTAAGAGCTCAAATCGGAGAGAATAGAGAGGGTAGGCAACAATGGGGACGAGTTTACAGAAGGGTGGTGGGTATGGTGCACGAAAACGAGAGAGGAAGGGATTAGAGGGGTGATTTTTGTACAAAATCAGAAGTTTGGGAGAGAAAAGAAAGCTTGGGGGGTGATTTATGAAGGAGGGGTGTGTTTGAGATAGTTTTAGACTAAAAACTCTGGATTAGTGGGCGACCCTAACACACAAAGAGCGTCTGCCCGAGCAGCCCGCTCGGCCTGGCCTGTTAGCCGGCGAGGCCTCGCTGAACCGGCGAGCCCCTCGCCAGTCTTTGGACTATTTGGCGAGGGCTCCCCCATGGGGCGAGGTCCTCCCCTCGCCCTTGGTCTGAAAATGTGTGGGGCCCACCCTGAGTCCTACCAATTTGATCATTTTGGCCCCCCGACTCTGATTCGAGTCGTTTCGGGGCCTTTCGGGTACTAACTGATGTATATTCGCATTTAGCAATTTCTAACGGCTGGGATGGGATCATTTGTGATCTAGACCCATCGTTTGACGGTCTAGGAATGATCCGGGGTCGCCTCATGTGATTACGGGGGTGTACAGACTCGATTTCGGCGATCGTTTTCGGTGAACTTCGCCAATTGGCGAAACCGGGACTCCTACGACTGTTTCTACATTTTCTCGCACCCACCTAAGTGGAATTTGCATCAGATTAAGGTGTGTGACCATAAACAAGGTCCGGTTTAAGCCAAATCATGCTCTGATACCAACTTGTAACGCCCTGAAAATCGGGGGTCAAGTAGTAACTCAACTCCCTAGTTTCAAAACATCATTTATGCAACATATGTGCTTATGATTCAATGTTGTTTGTGTTAGTGCATTAAACATGAGTGGGATTATACCAAAACAGTAATTCATACTCCAGATCAGTTGTAAAACGCAAGCGGAAGACTGAGAAATATAAATAAATGTATGCAAATCAAATATTATAATCAGTCTCCAGAGTATGAATATAACACTGAGTCACTGTGTACTTGAAATATTACATGTGATGTTACAAAAGTTAAAAGTATCAAAATGGTTCAACTGGGATAAAACCCTATAGCCCCGCCGAACAGGAGAGCCTATGCGAATCCATCAGAGAACTGCATGTAAGAGTACTCATCCTGATCGTCGTAATAATCAGGCTCTGCCTCGGGAGTCACGCCATCATCTGAAATTAAGACAGAGTCTGGTTGGTGTTTAAAACACCGTCCCGTAAGGTGGGAGTGAGTGATCAACTCAGTGGAACAATAAAGCATAGGTTAGCATGTTATCAATTCAGTCAATCAGTAATGATAAAGCAGTAAATCACACATTCCTAAGTACTGTTGTTAATGCAAGAATGGTATGAATGTATGATGCATGCCCTCACCTACGCTCCCTCAGTGACTTCATCTCACGTTCGCACATGACAATACTGCCTCAATGCTTGACCTGCAACCCCTGAACGCACGCGTAATGCGGTGCATACATATGATTACTAAGTTCTTATTAGTCCTTTTCATACAACAGGATTGGAAAACTAAGGTACCTCCCTTATCTCATTTCTCAAACAATGATCCATTCTAGGGTCATTAGTCCTAGTAAATCTCATACGATATTGCGGTTCTAGTTCGCTGCAAAGGGCTCGTCACTAAATCAGTGCAGGCCTAGTTTATACTCTAGATGTTACGGAAAGGCTCGTCGCCTCTACGCAGACTCAAAGTATACTCGAGGTCACTACAAAGGGCTCGTCACCAATTAGTGTAGGCTGACAGCTCGAATACAGTGTCACATACCATCGTATTCGGCTCACGAGTCTGGGTTGCTCACTGGTCACTACGGGAGGCTCATCGCCCCAGCATAGGCTGACAGCTCGACCACGGTGTCCCATACCACCATGTCCAGCTTATGAGTCTTAGTGGATCAAGGTACCAAGGTAAAACGGGATTTCACTGGTGAGTTTGGTACCTTAGGTTCAAGCAGTAGCGTCCATACATGGTGAACATACAATGACGATCGGGTTACTTGACAAGCTCGACTAGCACGAGCGCACATTGCATCGATCGACATGAAGTGTATAAGCACTTCGTGTGGCCTAACCACTGCCGACGACCAACACACGACTCGGGTTTGTCAAACACATCCTACGTAGCGAATGAATCTCAGCCACGACTTCAAGCCTGTTACCGATTGCCTGGACTATAACATAGCCCCAATCGCATTCAAACCTTAACCAGAAAGCATGTATAGTAGTCAAAGCAGAATTAACAAAGTAATTCAAACATGTGAATAAGCACGTTATAAAGCACAATATAAACAGGAAGTATAAACACACACATTTCATAAGTAAGCAATTAAATTAAACAACTTGCATGGAGGAAATCATATACATCTCCAAGGTAGTTGAGAATCCTATCTCAACACCTACCCTAAGCACTATCATCTAAGTACTTACTCTTACAAGCATTTTCACAAACACTTAGAATACACTTATTTACATACATAATACATATTAGCTAAAACATGTATTAGGGCGAATTCTTTCGCCGAGTAGGTATTATACACATATAGAGCATATACATACAATAATTAATCATAGCAAACACACCTTCATAATTTATACATATACGGTATTTCCTATAAATATACAGAATACACTAAACACCATAATTTGCATACGTAACTGAATCACAAAATGAACATCACAATTTGCATGTGAAATAATACCCAGATCATGAATCTATCATTATCTGACATTAAAAGTTTTGAAAACTATAACCTAAGCGTCTATAGTCCGCACCTTATGCCGTAGAAGCGAGTAACGGACTCAATTTAACACCAAGTCTTTATCAACGGTTAACACTAAGTCTTTATCAACGGTTAGAACGGCAACCTATGACATGAAATCGGTTAGCTATTTCATCACTTACACTAATTGAATCTTTAGATCTGATTAGGGTTAGGATTTCTTACCCGAAAACGGAATCAGAATCACCGGAAAAGCGATACAGTTGTGATGGATAGACACGCAGGATAGCAGGGATCGATTCCCAAGAAGGACACCAACTTCACTCACACTTTCTCTCTCTTTACTATCTTCTCTCTCCTAGGGTTTTCTCAAATTCGTATGGAGTGAATGAGAGAGGGTTTAAGGTCCTTATATAGGCCTAAAACTGATGGAAATGGCCCCAGGGCCAAGGTATACTTAAGTTATGTCTAAAGGGCATCTGTTTCAGCTCAAATGAGCATTTCCGGAGCCCCCCCTTAAGCCAAAGGTTGGACTTAAGCTTCCTGACTATGGATCTAGGTCGAGTTAAGGTTTCGTTCCAATCGGGTTTCCAGATCACATGTGGCGGACCAGTTTCAATTCAACAGTCACTGGAACTCAATTAGGGTTACAAGTACACTACCATGTGTATAAAATTTCTCCTGATTCGACGGTGTATTTGGGTCAGATTTAACGGTCTGATTGCTTATATCAGGCCAGCAAGCGACAGGTCTCAGATTACTTTAATTAGGTTTAATTCTTAAAGGAATCCACGTTTTCTCACACTCTTCACTCCGGGCTCAAGCGAATAGCCTCGGGACACAATTTGGATTTGATTTCCGAGATGGTTATCAAGCCCAGCAAGGCGGTCCTAATTATATAATTTCGTCGTAATCAGACTTTCGACGTGCGGTCCAGATCCGATACGGAGTTTCAATGTGCTTCCGAGAGCAACTGGGTAATGAGATTGATCCTAGATTTTAGGGTAACCTAGCGTTAATGATTCTACAAGTTTTGGGTCTTATAGATCGAATTTAAAGTGCTTCAAGCGGATTTCATAGCTAATCTAAATTAGCACTTAGTTAACTTTATCTAATTCCTAAAGGATTTGATCTTGAGTGATTTCTGCCTGAGGTGGTACTCGGGTCTTTGTACAGAATTTTCTGAGACGTTACATGTATACTGTACCAATAACCAGAACTTTACAGGCATTATCGTTGCCCATAAAGACTTATCCACTATCGCACCTTTGTAATTGGCAAACCAATTCTGATGAGGAGTCATGTGATATGACGCTCCTATGTCAAGAATCCACTCATCTCTACGATCATCGTACAAGTGTCCGATCATAAACATAAACAACACATCACCTATGCTTGTCTCTTAATCAGATATGATAATATTGGCCTCATTCGAAGAAGCTTCTAAGTTTTCTTTCTTCGACTTGGGATTTGTGCAATTTTTCTTCATGTATCCAGTCATCTCATAGTTCCAACACTTTAACTTGCCTTTGCCTTTACTGTTGGATTTGGATCTCGACCTTGAAGATCTTGTATCTCATTTAATATTCCTACCTCTCGTAAGCAGTGCATGAAAAGAGACCCCTATGATATTGTTTTTCTTTCTCATGGTCTTACCCTTAAGGGATGATATAATGGTGTCCATACTCAGGGATGTATTTTCGATGCACAATGAGTCCCTGAATGACTCATACGACGTCGGAAGAGAATTCAACAAAATACACGCTTGATCTTCATCCTTGACCACTTCCTCTATGTATAGCAACTTGCAGATTAACTTATTAAAATTACTGACGTATGCTTCTACATCTCCACCCTTTGCCATTCTAAAGTTAAACAATTGCAACTTTAGGTGTAGTCGATTTTCAAGGGACTTTTTAGCATAACGTCCTCTAAATTCGCCCACGTATCCGTTGCGGTTTTCTTCCCATAACATTGTAGAGAACCTCATCCATTAGACATAATTGAATAGAGGATTTGCCTTCTTATCAAGAGTCTTCAAATCATCGTCACTCATAAACGGTCGTCGCTCCTCAAGAGCCCCATCTTCCCCTTGCTTAGTTAATGAGCTAATCATCTTAGGAGTCGTTTGGCACCGTGGATTGGAGGGGATTGGAGGGGGTTTCCAATCCCCTGGTTGTTTGGCAACATAAAGTAACTAGGGGTTTTCAATCCCCTCTTTGAGGAGGCTTGCAATCCACGGTGAGAGCTTGGATTACACCTAAAATCATTTCAATAGTTGTAGGTGTAACATGTGTGCCACTATACACTATCATTCTATTGGGCACATGGCCCATTAATGATGACCAGCACCGTCCAAACATTGTCCATGTAAATCAGCACTGTCCAAACATTGTCCAGTATCGTCCAAACATTGTCCATGTCAATCAACAATTAAAAATTGTTGGTTAGCACTCAGACATGATCTTGTGTTTGTGGCCCATCCGAGACTTGGAATTTCATCATTTTCGGGCAAAGCATATATTTCAATGGGCTTATCACAACCATTGTATCAAAAATTACATATCTCACTAATTAGAGATATTAAAGTTGATTTAGTAATTAAATTTAAATCTGTGTAAATATACTACGGATAAGTACTTTTGGATTAAAGTTGATTCACACTCCAGGATGCCAAACACACTGGGAGGATTGCAATCCAGGGGTTTCTAATCCTGGAGGTTTCGAATCTAGGGGGCTACAAATCCACTCTCCCAAACAAGCCTTTAACCTTCTGTAACTCAAAATAATTTTTGCCTGAGTACTTCTCAATATCATACTTAGTATTTCTCATTGATACTGATCCTTCAGATTCAAGCCAGCGCCCCAATATTAGCTTTGATACCACTTGTTGGGGGATCACAGAAGCATACAGAGATGAATCTAGGATAGCAATCCAGTAGCATCAAGCAAACACAAAGAGAACACATTAATTTAACGTGGAAAAATTCTTTCGGGAAAAAACTACGGCACAAAGTAACGGATGATCACTATAAAAGTAGAAATTACAAAGTAAAGAGCTTACCCAATTTGAACAACCTCGAATCTGAGCCTCGCTACACCCTTTGAAACCCTTGGATGATTTAGAAACTCATAGAATACTTCCAAATCCCGTTTACACCGATACACACACACATACACACACACACACTTGGGAAAAATCCTAAACGAAATTGGAAACAAATTTCATAGATCTGACGGATCTGCAAGAATCTACGAGAAACAGTTCGATGTCATCGATACTTAACCTTCGATGACATTGAAGCTACTTCTATGGCATCGAAAACCGCCAAATCAATCTAGTGACAAAACATGGATTTTTCGAAAATCTTCGATTGCTCGACTCAGCTTCGATGACATCGACCGACATTCAATGTCATCGACCGACATTCGATGTCATCGAAAATGACACCAATATAACCAGCAACCAACAGAGGAAATCCGGAAAATACTCGATGGCACCGAGCCAACTTCAATGGCATCGAAGCCCGCTCGATGGAATTGAACCAGTCATCTATGGATGATTGAATTACAAATTTAAGACATCTATCAACAACAATGATGTCCACTACTGAAACTTTCCTGAGTCTACAATGATGTTTATTTGTCATCTAACGTATTCGTTAGGTCACACAAACTTACATGGAGGGAAAATAAATGCTAGCTTCATCCAAAAGTTCTGGTGCCAAAGTTTTCAATGATAGGTGTTCAATTACCACAAATTTCCATTTAAGCTTTGGATATTGCCCTAAAATGAGTTAGGAACCTGGATGAATAGCGTGGATAAAAAACACTTACGTGTAACTGTGGGCTCCACAGAGTTTACTCACTGCACTGTGCGTGCTGACTCACTACACAATCCCCCGATCTGCTCTCATCTGTGTGCGATGGGCCAAGATTGCTGTGACTGTGAGTCATAAGCCGTGGCAAATGCGTGCGTAGTTATCCCAAAAAATGAAAACAATAAAGGGGTCATTGGACGGCATCCTTCGAGGTAGCTAAGATGGTAGGAAACAACGACGCAATGTACCAAGGTGATTCGCGAAGCTAAGTATTGAAGATGAAACTCGCAGATCATAGCCATGTTGCTACACGTGTTCCAGATCTAGACCGTTAACAAGAGTGGGCCACTGCAAACATGCTGATACCAAAACATAGGTGGGCTATATCAGGATGACAGATGGAGGGATGTTTGAAAAAAGAAACAAACACGTGATCAAATGATGATAGGACCAAACATGGTGGTCTGTATGATTAACGGTTATGATTTTTCACACATTCTCAACTTCGAATTATAGTTAAAAAACCTGGATGATTGGGCTCAATGTCCAATTGGATCAGCTCAACTCGGAGACTAGCACAAATTTTAAGTTGACACGGCCGGTATTTTAACCTTACAAATGAAGTATATTAGAAGTCGTAAAAACATTTTTTTGAAAGTGATAAAAGTCTTAGATCTACCTTATTTTCTTATTTGCTTGTGCCTTAAAATGATTTGAGAAAATGATGGACAATGTCCATGAAACACATACATCATGGTGGGGCTCACAGAATTTACATGACCCTTTTTAATAAACATTATACTTATCAACATCTTGTAGGAAAAACTCAAGTTAATCATCACTACTTACCAATTTTTATCTGTGTTTATAGCTAACCAAATTGTCTTTAAGGGCCCATTTGAATACCACCAAATAAGTTACTTTTTCTACTTACAATAGTAGATAAGTAACCTATTTTAGATAAATTTGATTTATGATTAATTATAAGTAATTTTTTAAAACTTAAAAGTACTTAAACACTTTAGTTCATGTTGAAGAGAAGAGGCATGTAAACAGGTCATAGGTTTTCGATCCATTGCTAAGGTAGTAAACACTTCATGTTTTAACACTAATGTCGTGCTTTCGAGTGCTCGTGAGATGTGAGTGGGTAAGTGAATGTCTAAAAAAAAGAAAAATCTTACAGGATGTAAATTCATAAAACGAGAGATTTGATTAAAAGCAATAAAAGTTATTTCATTACCATAAATGCTTCAACATTTTACAAGTGCATCAGATATAACAAGTTCATAAATTTATTACACCCACCTACAACTTTTACCGATCTCAAACCCGTTAAACCCGGAATCCCGCTGTCGGGTAGAGTCGAGCTAGTGAGTTCGGCGACTGTACTTCGAATCGTTTATTCAATTAATATCTCCTCGCGCGAATCGCCTTGGAGTGTTCGTATAACAAGAAGAGAGAACCAGCGCAAGGGAAAATCACCAACAGAGAAAGTAAAAGAAGAGGAGAAACAGAGAAAGTCTTCTTCTGCTTTTCTCCTACCCTTTCCCTTTTCATTCCTTTCCCTTCTAAAATTCTTTCCTTTCCCTTCTAAAACCAAAGGAGAGAGAGAGAGAGAGAGAGAGAGAGAGAGAGAGAGAGAGAGAGAGATGGGCTGCTGCCAGTCCTACTGCCTAAGAGAAACCCATCCAGAGAAAGAGCAGCAGAATCAGCTGCACCAGCAAAACCCTACGTTCAATTCTCATAATCATCATCACCACCAAGCTTCTGCTTTCGATGCTGAAGCCGTCGGTGCGGGCGATGTCCCGTCCTTCTCTGAGTTCTCTCTCTCCGATTTGAAAGCCGCCACAAACAACTTCAGCTCTGACTTCATCGTCTCCGAGAGTGGAGAGAAAGCCCCCAACCTCGTCTACAAGGGCCGGCTCCAGAACCGCTGCTGGATCGCTGTTAAGAAATTCAGCAAGATGGCCTGGCCCGATCCCAAGCAGTTCGCAGTAAATCCTTCTATCAGTTCTTTTTTTTTTTTTTTGAAAAAATTTTTCTCTCTCTCTCTCTCTCTCTGTGTGTAATTCATTACGTAGTTTGCTTTCTGAGATTTTCTTTTTTAATGGATTTCTGATGTGGGATTTTCAGGAGGAGGCTTGGGGTGTTGGAAAATTGCGGCACCGGCATCTTGCCAATTTGATCGGGTACTGCTCTGATGGGGATGAGAGGTTGCTTGTAGCTGAGTACATGCCAAACGATACACTTGCAAAGCATCTCTTTCATTGTATGCAGCTATCTTCTTTTGGGTTTTGAAATCTTCTCTGTTATATATATATATATTATTTTATTTTATTTTAAATTTTAGACTGGATCTGGTTGATTTCTAGCGAATTTTATTGAATTTAGGATGACAACCATTTCAATGAAATCATGCTCTTTTTTTTTTTTTTTTTCATATGATAAACTAATATGTGATTGATACTCCTGAAAATGATCGTTAGTCTGTGAGAACTATAGTCCTCATCTCCCCATTGGTGGAAGTCGTAGGGCCCAACCGAGAATTGATAACAGTTGAGTAACTATAGTTCTCTCGGACTACTAAAGCAGTCATCTTTGTTCTACAGGAAAGAACAAAGAACAGGAATGATTTTTGTAACAGTTACCTCACATTGCAGAACCCGTTGGTACCTTGATTGCGTGAATTCGATGGTTGAGATTGCTTTCAGCCTTGACATTTTATTATGTAAACATAGCATAATGGTAACTTAGTTGGATTGATTTGATGGTTTTTAGTGATTGTTTTATCATCCTTTTGAATGATTACATTGCTTCATTCTGTCCCACAAGAGTTAGCATTTCTATCAAAGCTCTATTGACATTGTTTATCTCATCATTACACCCCATCTACGAGCTTGTTTCAATGAATATGTTATGAAAATCACCTCTTGATGATATATATCTCAGCATGCTGACCTTCACTTGAATATGTTAGCTCTCTCTAGAAGTGCTCTTTATATTACTGTGTAACTCCACGTGCTGACTTCTATCGCATTGGATACTAACTGGTTTATACGGACCCAAATTGTTAGTTTGATGCACTCATTCTAAAAGCAGAATGTGTGATGGGAGACGACTAGTATGTTTATTTTTTTAAAATTTTTTTATCTTTTATTTTTTGAGAAGACAAGAAATGAGTAGCCTCCTCTCACTTATTCTAGCTTAAATACGAGTGCATTAGACTGTAGATCTGTGTTGTTACGTACTCAGAATCAAAATAAAAGTTAGCATGTTAGACAAAGCTTTTGAGTTCGAAGATGGACAACCGAAGTCTGGTAGCCCTCGTCAATGAAGCTTGCAGACATGCAAATGGTTATGCTGCCAAAACGCTTATGCTAATGGCTGCTAAGCTAGCAAATTGGCCATGGCAAAACATTGTGTTGATCCTTAGTTGCACCATCCTTCTGACTTGGTGCCATTCCCGCTCTAGATTGTGCTCTCAGTCTCACTTCTTAGCCATTTATACTTGCTAACATTTTGAAACATATGTGTCCCTGCTCCTGCGCTTGGATCTATTGCTGCTTTGCTTTACACTTTATGCAACTGTAAGTTGATCCCTTCATGCGGATGACTTTGGTTGCATGCGTAGTGGATCTTTGGTTACATTTTATCTTCAGTTTTCCTTCATAACCTTTCCTTTTGATATGATTGCTTGAAGAAAAATGTATAGGGTGCAGAAAGAATGAAAGATAGGTGAATCCAGTATATATGGGAGACTGGAGTTACCTTTTTATTTTTATTTTTATTTTTATTTTCTGGCTTTAATCAATAATTTTTAATTCCTTTTCTCACACCATTTTATATCTGTTCATCTTTGTTTATGTATCCTTTGCAAATGGTAATATACTCTTCCTGTTGTTTCATTATGAGAAAGTATTTTATAATTTCCTTTAATATTTGGTGGCAAGGATCAAAATTTTCTCCATCGTACAAGTTTGTGAGTTGCATTATCCTACAAAGATGTGTCCTGATTGTTTCTCCTCCTTTTTTTCCTGTTTCATGCATTTTTCTGTTTAAAATTTTGCCTCAAATATTTGGTCTACACATGCTCTTGCACAAATCTTCAGTCATAATTCTTTAGCTATGTGCATCTTGTCTTCTTTTTGCAGGGGAAAATCAAACCATTGAATGGGCTATGCGTTTAAGGGTTGCTTTCTATATTGCAGAAGCACTAGATTATTGTAGTACTGAAGGCCGACCATTATATCATGACTTGAATGCTTATAGGGTTCTCTTTGATGAGGTAATGTAATTAAGCTTTTTCTATATTGTGTTTATTTTCTAGATGCTATGTGCCATTTCTATAATGTTTCCTCTATCTCCATGATATTAGGAATTTTAGGATGACAACCTCTTCTATATTGGGTACCAGCCTAGCATATTTGGGGCATGGTTTTAAATATCGGCTGATACAACACTGTTTGTTCTGACTCATATTGTTTAGGTCCAAAATGATACGAGTCACCACACTAATATGAGATACAGTCGGGGGCAGTTGTACTGGTTCTGGTCCCCCAGTGAGTCGCTCTGAAACTGGTACTTAATTCATGATCTGGTGGAAGCTTCCCAGGGGCATCATGCCACTTCTACATCACTGTTCAGATCTCCATATCAACAAACACATGCCCGATCCTTGTAGGCAAATTGTCGTGCATTGACATGAGAAAACCATTGCAAGGAAGTATTAGATAAACAATCTGCAATTCCTTGATTATCCTATAGTAGGCTTTATTTCAATCCTTATCCACCTAGGTCATAATTATGATTTGCTCATAAAGGATGTATATAACATTACAGAAATTGAATCTTTCAGAGAAGGGATGGCTGATAGTGGACTCAGACAATGGTTGAAGTTGCTATATTTCATTGCAATAGTATGCTTCCTAATGAGAACAGTTGGTTCAAATGGGTATAGAAAGTCATGTACAAATGAACGGCAATGTAAAGGAATGGCAGCAAATGGATGTAATGCAAGACAATGCCACCGAACCTTTAGCATGATTGTCAGGGTAGTCAAGTTAAAGTTTGTAATTCCACTGGTTAGTGTCAGAGACCAGTTTCTGAACAGTTTCTAAGTGGGGTGAAAGAACTTGGGATCATTGATATCTTTGTTAGTGATTGAAGCATGTGCTCCTAGTGTACGATAAAGGCAAAAGTTTCCTATTTGCTGATCTCCACCTTGGCATATCTAGAGAGGTCAATTCCTAGCAGATGCATTAACTCAGATGATATGACTAGGTTCAAACTAAACTTATTACGGAATTCTGAAGTTGTACCTACAATTGAATTTATAAATAAATGTCGAGGGGATAACTACATGGAATTGCTCCACACAAGGGCTAGGTTTATATATACATATATATATATATATATACATATATATATATATATATATATATATATATAGATATATATATATATATATATAGTGTGTGTGTGTGTGTGTGTGTGTGTGTGTGTGAACTGAAATAAGATGGGAGAGAGAGAGAGAGAGAGAGAGAGAGAGAGAGAGAGAGAGAGAGAGAGAGAGAGAGAGAGAGCTGTACACGAGTCGAACTGAGTTGTGCTTGGCACAGCTCGGCTCGGCTCGGCTCGGCCAGTAGCTAACTCCATCTTGAACTCGACTCGGTTCAATCCTCAAGTCTAACTAGCCAGCTTGGCTCTGTTCGGTCAGCAGCTCGGGTCAGTTTGAATCGAGTTTGAGCCTGTGCGACATTTTCTCAAACACAGAGTGCATCTTCAATTTTTCACAGAATGCAAAACAGTAACAACAGTTCATAGGTATTTTATCAAACACTCGGCGGGTAGCATCAAAATCAAGATATGAGGGTAGTTTTATAATGTAAAGTTTTTTTCTGTAATGATTTGTTTCGTATCCATTCCTTCCTCGCCACCAGCTGATCCCGGGGAGAATGTATGCACCCAAAACAACACTTCGTTGAGTCATTTCATCAAACACTTGGCGAGCAACGTCAACATCAAAATAACTGAGTCACCGAGCCGATTCTATCCGAGTCGATTTGAGTTGTGGTTTGATCCGAATTGAGTTGAGCTTGGGCAAGCTTGAACTCGGCTCGAATTTTTTTTGAGCTCCAAAACTTAGCTGGACTTGGGCCGAATCTGGGTGTCCCGTATTCGTTACGATACGGCCATATCGGCCGATACGTAACGGTAATGGCCGACACCATTACGTGATACGGGGTCGAAACGGAACCCCCCCCCCAAAATTCTGTGATCGTAACGGCTGTTACGGGCCAAAAGAAAATAGGGAAAAAAAAAAGATACCTTTTTTTTTTTCTTTCTTTTCTTTTCTTTCTCCTCCTCCTCCTCCTCCTCCTTATTCTTCTTCTTCCTCTTCTTCTTCTTCTCGATCATTATGCTACTAATTCTTCTTCTTCTTCTTCTTCTTCTTCTTCTTCTTCTCTCTCTCTCTCTCTCTCTCTCTCTCTCTCTCTCTTCTTTCCCCCTTTTCTTCTCGTTTCTCTCTCTCTCTCTCTCTCTCTCTTTTTCATTTCGGTATCGAAAATGAAATGGACTGAACAGCCACACACTTAATTTTTTTTTATTTTTTAGTTTTATTTTGTGTTCGCATGATTGCACGTTGAGCAGCGCTTCAACTTGTTTTTGTTACATGGGTCCATTTGTAATGTTTATTTTCCAACTAACATTAATTGGGTCACACTGACGTGGATGAAGGGAAAACACACATGTCAGCTTAATCTAAAACTTTTGTAGCCCCCAATAAATTTTTAATGGTGGACGTTTAATTATTGTTGTTTCTTATTGTGCGGTTCACCTGAGCTTTGAATCTGCCTCATTTTTGGGCTCATGCCCTAAAATTATTTGGTAAAAATGGATGGACGGTGTGGATATAACACATTAATCACGGTGGGGCCCAAAAAACTTTGACCCTCGTGTGCTACACTTAACAATCCGAGTCCCGCCTAATTCGGGCCCTTAAAAAATTATACACAAGACATGTATTAACTTAAAATTTACCAATTAAATTATGAAATGTAGTTGCTAACTCACAATGCCAAAATCAAATTGTTTGAATAGTTTTAATTGTTTATTTGTGGATGCTTATTTTTTAAAATAGGGCCTTTTGATTTTTTTCATGATTCACTATCCAATAAATGTCCACCAATTCATAAGTGGGATAATGCCAATAAATTGCATGAATTTGAGGTTGATTTGGTGCATGGATTGGTCCTCCAAGTCAGCCCCAAATTGGCAACGCCATCTACCTGAATTTAATTTCATTTTTTTAAAGAACTATTAAGAGAAATGATATTAAATTGTTAAGTACATAAATTATATATTTAGAAAATTAAATATATGAATTTTGTAGTCAAATTCAGGTTATCTAGTTCATAAATTCATCAGACAGTCCGATACAACTTCTCACCAAAGAGTAGACCGTTACACCACCATAAACATGTTCCAATTTATAAATGATTGCAATGCTTATAATATTCCGGATTTAATTCATATTTTTTTGGCAAAAAAAAAAAAAAAAGCACCGTTACGGGCTGTTACGCCCCCGTATCGCCGTTACACCCCTCTATCCGTATCGGTATCAGAGGACACCGTTACGCCAACTGATACCAATACAAGATACCTTGGTCCGAATCCAATTTCAAGCTTTTCCGAGTCGAGTCGAGCGAGCTGACCAAGCTAACTCGACTTGTGTACAACTCTCTCTCTCTCTAGATATATATATATATATATTGTGTACCATACTCATTTCTATCTCTCTATATATATATATATATATATATATATATATATATATATATATGGGAAAAGGTACTATGCGCTCGACCTCACGATAAGCTCCCGTGAGGTCGAGCTATGTGGGCCCCACCGTGATGCGTGTCTACCATCAACATCGTGCATTTGATGGGTCCCCTTTACATTATGGGATATCCCAAAAATCAGCCGTATACGGAACTCAGGTGGCCCATACCATCTAAAAACATGTGAAGACATGCCAAAAACATATAAAAGCACTTGGTGGGGCCCACCTGAGTTTTGAATGCTGCCAAAACTTAGTCTGAACCCTCATCCAAGTGGGACACACATAATGGATGGGTTGGATTTGCAAACCACATCTCGGTGGGCCCAAAAAATGATTATGAATGTTTTAATGGTGCATGACCCCTCTCAACTTTTGTATGTGGTGTGGTCCACAAAAGTCACGGATTGACTTGATTTTTGAGACCTAGGCCCACGATGGAGTGGTGCATCTGACTGATGGGGTAGATGTTCGAAACGCATCACGGTGGGGCCCACATTGCTCGACCTCATGGGAACTTCCCATGAGGTCGAGCGCATAGTACCTTTTCCCTATATATATATATATATATATATATATATATATATATATATATATATATATATATATGGGAAAAGGTACTATGCGCTCGACCTCATGGGAAGTTCCCATGAGGTCGAGCTGTGTGGTCCCCACCGTGATTTGTGTTGAACATCAACACCGTGCATTTTATGGGTCCCCTTTAGGTTATGGGATAACTCAAAAATCATCCGTATATGGAACTCAGGTGGGCCATACCATCCAAAACCATGTGAAGACATGCCCAAAATATATAAAAGCACTTGGTGGGGCCAACCTGAGTTTTGGATGCGGTTGAAACTTGGTCCCAAGTAGGACACACAATGGATGGGCTGGATTTGTGAAGCCCAATAAATGATTATGAAGGTTTTATTGGGAGGCTGACCCTCTCAACTGTTGTATGTGGTGTGGCCCACCCAAGTCATGGATTGACTTGATTTTTAAGCCATTGCATCTAACTGATGGGGTAGATGTTCGACACACATCACGGTGGGGCCCACGTAGCTCAACCTCATGGGAAGTTCCCATGAGGTCAACCTCATAGTACCATTTCTCTATATGTGTGTGTGTGTGTGTGTGTGTGTGTGTGTGTGTGTGTGTGTGTGTGTGTCTAAAAACTAGGTTGTGGAATTTAGAAGGAGAGAACAATGTTATTCAGAAAGAAATTGATGGAAGAAGGAAAGTGGAATGTCGAGGAAGAAGTAAATGTTATGTGGAATGAGATGGCTGAGTGCATTAGGAAAGTGGAAAAAGACGTTTTAGGATTGCTTAGAGGGAAAAGCCAATCATATGAGGAAATTTGGTGGTGGAATGACGATGTACAAAAAACTATTCATGAGAAATTTTCATGTTTCAAGCTTGACAATGGACTAGAAACGATGAAAATTTATTTTGAACAGTATAGAAATGCCAAAAAAGGTTGCTAGGTAAACATGAGGCTAAACTTAAGACTTGTGATGTCTTTACAATAAATTAGGGATGAGAAGGTGAGAAAGATGTTTTCTACCTTGCAAATATGAGAGAGCGGAGGGTAGGGACCTAAATCATGTCGAATGCATTAAGAGTGATAGCTAGAGGGTACTAGTAAGGGGCAATGAGATTAATGAAAGGTGGAAAACTTATTTTCAGATTTGGTTAGATGATAACCTTTTTGAGAGCATAGGGATGGAAGGAACCATAAACTCAAATTATGTAAGAGAAAATAGATGTTTTCGTAGGATTAGGACATCTGAAGTGAAAGAAGCTTTGAGAAAGATGGAAATAGGAAAGGCCCTTGGACCAGATGGCATGCTAGTGGAGGTTTGGAAGTGTGTGGAAGATACTGGGTTATTTTATTTGACAAAGTTGTTCAACAAGATTGTAAGATCGAAGAAAATGCCAGATGGATGGAGGAAAAGCACTATGGTACTTGTTTACGAGAATAAATGAGACATACTTCCGAGCCATAATATGAAACTTTGGGAGAGAGTGGTTGAGCAAGGACTAAGGCATGGGACGTATGTATTAGACAATTAGTTTAGTTTCATGCCTGGGAGTTTGGGAGGTTAACTATTGAAGCTATTTTCCTACTTAATGAATGGAGAAATATATGGAGAGGAGGATCTCCTTCCACATGGTCTTCATTGACTTAGAGAAAGTGTACGATAGGGTCTCTAGAGAGTTAATCTAGTGGGTGTTGGGAAAGAAAGTTGTTCATGAGGATAACGCGATTAAGGAGATATATGAAGGAGCGGTAACAAATATGAGAACCACTAGTGGAGGGACAAGTGAGTTTCCAATTACTGTAGGCTTGCACCGGGGGTCAGCATTGAGCACGTACCTTTTCACATAGGTTATGGATGAGTTAACGAGACATTTGTAGGAAGGGATCCTACGTGTGTGTTGTTTGCAGATCGTTTTGATTGACAAGACAAGGGAGAGCGTAAACACAAAGCTAGATTTATGGAGAGGTGCTTTAGAATATAAAGAACTTAAAATTAATTGGACTAGTGCAAAGTATATTGAAGCATTTTAGTAACAATAGGAGTGAAAACGAGGAATTAGTTAAGGTCACTGATCAAGAAGTTTCCTAGAATGACCACTTTCAATATCTGTGTGTAACCATTACGGCTTTGTGATGGATTGTTGTACAACCTTCTCTTTTCCATGAAAGTCTTCATTATTGATATAAAAAAAAAATTGACGTTAGTTGATGATGGTTTCCTGATGTTGACTTCTAGAAACCACTGAGTAGTTCCTTGTTGTCCTTTGATCTGACATGTGGCCCATATGCAACCTCCAAAAAGATGGAAGATGTGCCTCTTGGGTATCAATGCCTTTTTTTCTTAAGAAACTAGATTAAGTGTTCACGAATCAATCAGTGATGATGCCAATACTCATGTGGGTTTTATTAGGCCTTGAACATAGGGTTTGATAGTTTGCACAATATTATTTTCATGTTAACACTTGGGGATGCTTAGATAAGTGGGATGCATAGGTTACTTGTGGACACCTCGATAAGCAATGTAGGCCTAAGGCCCACCATGGGGCCCAAGTGTGGAAGTTCGGACGGTTTACTACTAGTTTTGGGGGCTAAATGTTAGAGACTTTCATTTACTAAATTTGGAAGATAGGGTGTTGATTTTGAAGATATGGTTGAAAATTTTGGGGATTATTTGTTAGATTTAGTTTTACTATTTTTAGGCCATTAACTAAGGACAAATCTTTGATGATGACTTGTTGTTATCTTTAGATTAGATTGATTTGAAATCAATCTAATACTAGGGGGATCTTAATTAAAGATTCATTGGGACTTAGGGTGTCTTGTAGGTCTGTTCAAAATGGGTGGTCTAGGAGGTGAAGTTTTCCAATTTTTTTAGTTTTGTGAGTTTTTGCTTGAGTATTGTAAGAAGCTTTAATTTTCGATAAAGTTGTTTATTCCTCTCTACTCCAATGTTCTTACAAGTATGTCCTCCATCCATTCTCGTGACTCGGATATTAAAGCCTCATTGATAAGGTTGTCACCCGGTTGGGCTTGGGTTGGGTTGAGGTCTGTCCAATACTAGCTTGCAAATTAAAACCTTGGTTCGAGCCTGGGCCGGGCTGGTCTGAGATGAGCCAAAACAAACAAACCACCGAGACTTGCCCTTAATGATAATTTATGGTCCACACTCGAATCTTGCCTGAGCTTTAGCCCAAGCCTAATCTTAGCTACCCACTGTCGTTCAACATCTGGGCTGTTCAAGATATATAGCAAAAATGCCCCGTATAGTTCTTTAAATCCTAAATGGGCTAGGTCGGTCTAATGGGCTCTTAAATGAAGCTTGTGCACAATCTGGTTACTAAACATGCTTAAATTTTAGTCTTGGGCTTGGCTCTTGGGCCTAGTATTCTAGCCTAAGCCTGGCCTGAAGCCCAACGGGTTAGCTTGGCCCATTGATAGCCCTATTTATTGATTGCATAACTACATTGCATCTCCTCATGGCTTTGAAGGGGGGGATGCGAGAAAAGTTTGCGCAAGTAACCTAATTGATTCGCGCTCTTGTACATCGAGTAGATCAACTCATGCATATAGTTGGTGATCTCACTAATCAAGTGGGAGGGCTCTAGTGTGGAGGAATTTGAAGACCATGTTCGAGCATGAGGATGCATAGGGGAAGGTCCTTGCCAGGGTCCTAACCAACAATGGGTGGCCCTTCTTAGTGAAGAAACAAATGATCGGATTCTTTGATTGTGTGAACATGATAGAATGCCTGGAATTAACGTGGAAATTCTGGAATTCCACAATTTTTCGCATGACAACGACTTCATTGACTACCGAAGCAAGTGAGAAAGTGTTCGAATACATGGGAATCACGAACAATTGGAAGGTTAAATAGTGGTCATGAAGTTTTTCGATCACAAGTTGGCATGTTGGGATGATCCTTAAGCTGAACCAATCCGTCAAGGTAAGGAAAAAATTACTTAGTGAGTAAGATGAAAAGGAAATTGAAAAGGAAGTTCCTATCTACAACTTATGCTCGATGCCTCTATCAAAGATGTAACACTCTGTGTTAAGGGAATAAGTGTAAATGAATATATTGAAGAATTCCATACTTGACATCACGGCCGATGTTTCGTAAGTACAAGACCAAAAGATTTGAAGATATCTTAATAGTCTTAGCCCCAAGATTACCATCGTCAACGATGTGCAGAAGCTAATTTCCATGTAAGGCGGCTCGGGCCCTCCCATAGGTCGAGGGGCATTAGGTCAGTGTCCATCGACGAAGCCAAACACTAACCTTAGTAGGAGGTGGTTATGGACGAGGGACTAATGCATTAAAGATGGGGCAAAACAATACTTTCACGTGCTTTAAGTGTAGGCAACTGAGACATTGTTCTTTTCAATGTCTTCTAGATCAGTCCACAGTTACAAGTGAATTTGGTTGAGGAAGGAGAATATGTGGAAGGCACTCAATTGTATTCAAATGAAGGTAGAGGATGACACAATATGAAAAACGTGCATAGGATGATGAGGCACACGTTAGGGAAGATGTAGCAGACTTGTATAGAGATCGTGGGAAATGTTTGTTATCCAACATACGGTGCCATCGATGCCTTGGGTGATTGATGAGGGGCGATGATGGTGACACCATCTTCAACACCACCTACACTTTTGGTGGGAAAAAATGGACGATTCTAATACATGGGAGAAGCAATGAGAACATTATTTCATAAAAGATGGTGGATAAATTAAAACTTAAAGAACACAAGCATCCATATCCAAACCAAATTTGTTGGATTTGGGCAGGAGAATGAGGTGTATTGTGACATGGTCCCCATGGATGTACTTTGCCTTTTGTTGGAGAGTGTGGCTGTGGGACCAAGATACAGTGCATTTGACTTGGGCTAACACCTATTCCTTTGTTACGAATGGTGCTAACATCATATTGCACCCAATGAAACTTCCAGTGCCTAAATTTGATGAAGAGGAGGGGCATAAATCTCTAGTGTAGAAAAGTTTACAGAAGAAAGAGAGTGGTATCATTGATATTTTGGTTGCTAAAGAAAAACAAAACAATCATATTTTCCATTTGATAACAGACACAGCAATATGTAGAAGAGAAGACAATTCTCCTTTGGTTATCTTGTGTATTTGAGACAACCCTAAAGGGTTGAATATATAGAGCTTTACAGACGTCTATACAAGGTAAATGTTAAAAACAGAATCATTTATCTATGAAAATTATCTATACATCATCTATCTATAGAAATTAGCTATACAAGGCATGTGGCCTGTCTAACATCCCCCCTCGCACTAATGCTGGTCATCGACAAGTAATTGTTTGCCAACTAGAAATGAGTGACGTGCAGAAGTGAGGGACTTCGTTAGAATGTTTGCAATCTGATCACGGGATGCGACATGTGGAAGAGAAATGAGCTGAGACTGAAACTTCTCTCGGATGAAGTGACAGTCAACTTCAATATGCTTTGTCCGTTCATGGAAAACTGGGTTAGAGGCAATCTGAATGACACTCAGATTATCTACATGAAGCGGAATAGGATTTTGTAGATGAACGCCCAAGTCGGAAAGAAGTCCACGTAACCAGATAAGCTCACTACAAGCAACTGACATCGCTCAATACTCGGCTTTCGTGCTTGATTTGGAAACAGTGGCCTGCTTCTTACACTTCCAAGAGATGAGAGAAGTGCCGAGAAAAACACAGTAGCCAGTGGTAGATCTACACGTGAGAGTACAACTGGCCCAGTCAGCATCCGAATAAGCACGAAGGTCTAGAGTGGCTGTGGAGGAGAAGAATAGTGATCGAGTCAGAGTTCCACGTAAGTACTGTAGGATGCGCAATACCGCAGTCATATGAAGAGTCCGAGGAGCAGAAACAAACTGGTTGACAACTTGGACAGCGTAGGCAATATTAGGGTGAGTCATTGTTAAGTAAATTAAACTCCCAACCAAACGACGGTATAATGTGGGTTCCGCAAGGAGATCACCATCATCACGGCCATATTGAACGTTAAGTTTTAAGGGAGTCTGAACTGTCTTTTGATCCGTCAATGAGGCCAAGGCGAGAAGATCCTTGGTATATTTACGCTGGCTGACCAGGATTCCACGTTTAGTATGTGAAAATTCAAGTCTAAGAAAGTATGTCAGATGTCCAAGGTCCTTCATCTTAAAGGATGATTTCAGAACTTTCTTTAATGCCGAGATGTCAGTAGCATCGCTACCAGTCAGAAGTAGGTCGTCAACATATATGAGAATAATGACAATTCCACGATCAGTGGTGCACAAGAATAAGGATGGATCATGACCACTTTGAGTAAAGTCAGCACCTGTAACAACATCATGAAAGCGTTGGAACCATTCTCGAGGGGTCTGTTTGAGGCCGTATAGAGCTTTCTTTAGGCGGCAGACCTTATTGGCAGGGATTAAAGACCTAGGAGGAGGTTTCAAATATACTGTTTCTTGGGGGTCTCCATGAAGAAAAACTTTTTTCATATCCATCTGAGTGAGTGGCCAAGAACGAACAGATGATATTGCCAGAAGAGTAAGAATAGTTTTCATCTTGGCCACAGGAGAACGTCTCATCATAATCAATTCCGTGTTCCTGTTTATATCCCTGAGCGACAAGCCGAGCTTTGTATTAATCCAATGATCCGTCAGACTTGAGCTTTACAGAATAAATCCATTTACTACCAATTAATTGTTGGTCAGTGGGTCGAGTGACAATGTCCTAGTATGGTTATCATCCAATGCTTCAAGTTCTTCTGCCATAGCCTTCTTCCAACAATCATGAGTGGCTGTCTGATGGTATGAAGTAGGAATAGATACAGTATCTAGAGTAGCATTCATGGCAGACAGTATATCAAGCGATCAGGTTGTCGATGTATACGAGTGGAACGACGTACCAAGGTAGGATTTGGATCGGTAACAGGTACAGTAGGGAGAGTAGTAGGTGGTGGATCTGTATGTGGTCGTCGTGAGTAAACCTGCAATGGACAAGGAAGTGTACTCGAGGCAACTGGAATGTCAGGAAAAACGGTAAGACCAGGAGAGTTTGGTGCGGGCGAATGAGGAACAGATGAATGGAAGGCAATATGCTCAAGAAAAACAACATGTCGTGGCACTTGAACACGAAGAGAGACCGGATCATAGCAACGAAAATCCTTTTGAGTTTCTCCAAATCCCAAGTACATACATTTGACTGATTTTGGGGAAAGTTTGTTACGTTCACGTGATGCCAGATGAACATAACATACACAACCAAAAACACGAAATGTGGCATATGTAGGAAGTGAACCAGTGAGAACAAAGTAGGGAGATTTACTATTCAGAACTGTGGTTAGCATCCGGTTAATCAAGTAGACTGAATGCATCATAGCTTCCGCCCAGAAGGAACGAGGAACACTCATAGTTGTCATCAGGGTATTGACAGTTTCAACAATATGACGATTTTTTCGTTCAGCTACCCCATTTTGTTGTGGAGTATCAGAACAGGTGGTCTGATGAATAATCCCATGACCCTGAAGATATGTACGAAAATTTGTGGAGAGATACTCTTCTCCTGAGTCAGAGCGGAGAGTTTGAATTTTTACTCGAAATTGAGTGTCCACCATATAGTAAAATATCTTGAATTTTTCAAAAACCTGTCCACCATAGAGTAAAATATCTTGAATTTTTCAAAAACCTGTGACTTAGAGTGCAGAAAGTAAATCCAGGTGTAACATGTGAAATCATCAATGAATATAACATAGTATCGTAGATCAGAGAGTGACATAATTGGTGAAGGGCCCCAGACATCCGTATGCACTAGCTCAAACATAGATGATGATTTTGTAGTACTTAGAGGAAAATGAATACACTTACTTTTTAAAAGGCAACAGGAAGAACGAGAATAATCCAAATTACTTGTATTAAGAGAAATATTCTCTAACATGCCAGAAGAAAATAATTGAATCAAACGATCGGAATGTGGATGACCCAGGCGAAAGTGCAAGAGTTTCCATATTTTATTTGCCGAACAAATATCTGAGGAAGATGGAGAGAAGAAACAACGAGCTGGAGTGACGGATGGGTCAAAGTCTAGCACGTACAGACATCCATGCCGCCTACCCTTCCCAAGTACCTTCCCCATTGCCAGATCCTACACAAAACAACAATTTGGAAGAAATATGACTACGTAGTTATTGGATGTAAATTGACCAACAGAAATTAAATTTGAGGGAGTTTAGGGACATGAAACACATCACGAAGGGTAAACTGGCGATGGACAGAAGGAGAGAGTCAATGAACCAACGGACTGAATGGGTAGTCTAGTGCCATCTGTAGTAGAAATAGCCTGATTTCCAGTGTAGGGGCGAATGTCGCGAAGATGTGATATGTCACCAGTCATATGATTGGAAGCACCCGAATTGAAGAACCATCTAGAAGATGATGATATACCTGACATATTAGCCGCAGAAAGGGCCTGCACGATCTGCTAGAGCATTGCAGGAGTCAAAGGTGAGGAAAAGCCTTCAGCAAAAACAGAAGATGCAGTATCACTAACAGAAGGCTCGGAAGAACTAGTCGTAGAAGTAGCAGAAAGAGCACGACCAAGGCCACGACCTCGACCACCACGTCTACAGCCGAATGAGGATGCATAGGCACGTGAACGACAATCCTGAATACTATGACCAGTCCTTCGACAATAAGCGCACCAAACTTTGCACCGAGCGACAACATGTCCCACTTTGTTACAGTCGCGACAAGTTAAAGGAGTAGAACCACAGTTTGGTGCAGAGGTGGATACAACGAGTACTAGGTCAGATGGTCCCTGGGAGAGGACTTGCAGTCGTTGTTCCTCAGCTAATAAATCATTAATAACCGAATTCATTGAAGGAGTTGGGTTACGGTTCAGGAGAGCAGCCCTACAATGCTCAAATTCCAGACGCAGCTTCATAAGAAACTGTCTAACTCGCGCACTATCGCGCATTGTTTGGAATATCTTAAAGTCATTAGGGAATTCTGGATCCATCATAGCCATCTCTGTCCAAATTGTAATCATCGTAGAGTAGAATGTTTGAATACTTTTGTCACTCTTGAGTAAGGTAAACCAGATCTTGTTCTAGGCGGTATAATCTAGCCGCATTATTCTGTTGATAAATAGTCTAGAGATGCTCCCACATTGCCTTAGCAGTGCGATGTGGCGTGAGGTCAACAACAATTGACCGATCAATCGAATCGAGAATCCAGGTAATAATCCGTCCATTTTTCATTTTCCACTCAGCCACTTTGTCGGCATCCGTGGAAGTGGGGACAATAACAGATTTATCAATTAGTCTCCATAAACCACGACCCTTGAGAAAACTCAGAAAATGGATGGCCCATAGATTGTAGTTGATACCATCGAAAACACATCGTGGGGCCTCTGTATGGGAGTCTTTGTCCATAGATAAGAAATGAGATAAACCACGCCAAGAAAGAAGGTACCTTGCAGCAGGAGAGCTGGTTGCAGGCAACATAACAGCAACAATACGTGCACAGAACAGGCAAGAGAACAACAACAGAACAGAACAACAAAAGGGGCATGATCAGAGGCAGCAAAAGGGGTTGGACAAAGGGCAGTTGGCAGCAGTTGCGGATGGAGGCAGCAGGGGCGTGCGCAGCACGTGCGGACAGAGGCTTAGGGTTGATCGGACAAGGCTTGGGGGTGATCGAATGGGGCTGAGGGTGGGCGCAGGAGTGGTCGGATGGGGTTGGGGATGGTTGGACGGGGCTGGGGATGGTTGCAGAAATGGTCGGATGGGCTGGGGAAAGCAGTAGGAGCTGGTTCTATCAGGGGGTGGTGTCGCAGGGGTTTGCTGACGCAGAGAAGGCCGGATCTGTCAAGAGGTGGTGCCGGTGATGGAGGTGCCGGATCAGGATGTGCCGGTGACGAAGGAGGTGCCGGATCGGTATGGTTCTGATACCATGATAACAAAGACACGACAATATGTAAAAGAGAAGACAATCCTCCTTTGGTTATCTTGTGTATTTGAGACAACCCTAGAGGGTTGATTATATAGAGCTTTACAGATGTCTATACAAGGTAAATGTTAAAAACAGAATCACCTATCTATGGAAATTATCTATACATCATCTATCTATAGAAATTAGCTATACAAGGCATGTGGCCTGTCTAACACCATTTCCTATATAGAAGGTCTTTCGTGAATATAAAGACTTAGTGCTCAGAGAACTCCCGGCTGAATTTCCTCCTCTGAGGAACATTCAACACCATATTGACTTAGTGCTAGATTCAAGCCTACCAAATATTGCACATTACCTAATAAATCTAGTTGAACACATCGAGCTCCACTGACAGGTCGACATGTTGTTACAAAAGGGGTTACTTTGGAAAAGCATGCCATTATGTGTTGTTCCCACATTGTTAACTCCTATGTGTGCGTATGGTCGTGCGGTCGACCATATTACTATCAAGTTCAATTTCCTATTCTGCACTTTGATAATATGTTAGACATGTTGCATGAAGCAAAAATCTTTTCGGAGATTGATCTTAAGAGCGGGTATTATCAGATTTGTGTATGTTATGGGGATGAGTGGAGACTACATTTAAGACTTCAGATTTCTTGTACGAGTGGCTTGTGATGCCAGTTGGTTTTTAAATGCACTGAGCACTTTCACATGGCTTATGATAGAGGTGCTCCTTCTCGTGTTAGGGAAGTTCTTAGTTGTTTATTTTGATGATATTCCTGTTTTTAGTCTTGATTCATTTGTTTATCTTGATAATTTATAGTGAGGGAATTGGTTGTTTTTTATTATTTTTATTATTATTATTTTTTTTTAAATTTGAAAAAAATGCTTATTCTTTGTCAACAATGTTGTATTTCTGGGGTATATTGTATTTGCATAGAGGATCAAAGTTGACTCAAAGAAATTAAGGTCATTGCAGAGTGGCCCACCCATGGCCCACCCCATCTACCCTTCTGGAGATCCATTTTTCCCATGACTTCAATGATATTTTATTGGAATTTCAGCATATTATCGCTTGTGTTACCAATTGCATGCGTGAAGGGAAGTTCAAATGGATTAAAGTGGTGGACAAAAGCTTCAATATCATAGAAAGGAAGATAATAAAGGCTCTAGTTGACGAGGTCTTATTTTTTTGTACTTCGACAAAGTCTTCGAGGTGGAAAGCAGTTCTTCAAATGTTGGTATTAGGGTAGTGCTAAGTCAGGAAGGTCAACCACTTTCTTTAATGAGATGCTCAATGATGCACAAATGAATTACTCCATGTATGATCTTGAATTCTATCTAGTGGTTTAGGAGCTATGACATTAGAAGCATTATTATTATTATTATTATTATTATTATTATTATTTGAAAAGTGACATTAAAAAGTTTATTTGATTGAGCTAAATTCATTCTATACTCGGACCATGAGGCGTTGGGATATCTCCACTCTTAGAAGAAGTTGAGTGCTCACCATACAAAATGGACGACTTTTCTATAAGAATCCACTGTCCTTTCACATCACAAAGTTGGAAGTCAAAACGAAGCAGCACGCTTTTAGTAGGAGGGTGTGTTATTATGAACACTTGCAATGGAGGTTGTGGGATTCGAGGCATTGAAAGCACAATACAATGACTCCACTTTTAGCAAGGTGCTCAACAAATATATGGATGGTTTGAGTTCAAAAGTGTGAACTCATCTCACACAATGGATATTTATTGAAGGGATCACGCTTCTGCATTCCCGAAGGATTTTTATGAGAAAAGATCCTATCTGAGCTGCATGAAGGAGGACAGGATGGACACTTTAGAAGAGAAAACAATTGCTATGGTGAAGGAGAAATACCGATAGCCTTTCATGTGTCATGATGTTGAATGATATGAAGCACGACATTGCAGGTTTCAAGTCTCTGAAGGTCAAATGCAGGACTCTAGTCTTTGTACACCTCTTTCCATTCTACTGACACTATGGTGGATATTTCCATGGACTTCATTTTAGGTCTTTCTAAGCCTCAAAGGGGAGAAAATTCGATTTTCATTTTGGTGGACCGTTTCTTAAAAATGGACCACTTCATTTTGTGAAAATGAACGATTAATGCCGTACATATTTTTGACTAATTTTTTGCGGAAATTGTGCGACTTCATAGGGTACAAAAAATAATGACTTTAGACTGCAATTTGAAGTCTATGGGGAACTCTGACACACTTTGTGGAAGTGTGTAGGGTCTAAGCTTCAATTCTCTAGCTTATATCATCTTCAAATAGATAACCAAACTAAGGTAGTGAATAGGAGCCTTAGTAACCTTTTGGGGAGTATTCTGCGCAACAATGTTTCTTAGTGCTATTTGGCATTAGCCCAAGTCGAGTTTGCCTACAACAACTTTGTAAATCATACAACTTGAACAATCCTCATTCAAGATCGTGAACAGGAAAAGTCCATTTCATGTACTTGACTTTGTACCGTTTCCGGTAAGTGTTATAAGATCGGGTGAATGAAGATGCTAATGTTTAGCCAAGCTTGTCACTTGCAAGCTCAGATGAAGAGAGCAATGCCAAGTACTGAGAAGCTGTGAATGAACATAGTTTGGAGAAGATACATAAAGAATGTGCTTGGTCATGGTTTGTTTCCGGAAAGAAATGTTTCCAAACTTATAACAAGCACGAATCTAAGAAGTTTGGTGCATGTCAAGTCAAGAGGAAGTTGGCTGGTAATGCTTACGAGATCGAGTTACCAAGTAACTTTGATATCTTGCCGACTGCTAACGTGGTGAATTTGTTTGAATACATTGGCGAGCTACCTGATATGCAAGACAATTTTTACTGTATGGATAAAGAGTTCCTGAAGAAACAGATGGTGAGTTGCCTGACATGCAAGACAATTATTAATGACATGGATAAAGAGCTTGTAAAGAAACAGAAAGAGAAATAGAACAAGTGTTGCATATGAAGAGAACCAACACATGACGGGGCAAATACAAACAATACTTGGTGAGATGGAAGTGCAAGCCCTATTCTGAATGCACGTGGATGACAGGCAACGAATTGAAAATATTGGATCCGGACCTCTACTGCTTGCATGAAGCATCTAACTCACAGGAGTCAAGTTTTATCCAACTCAAGAGGAATGATGTATGCCCAAGGCCCACAATGGGGCCTAACATGTGTTGAATTCTGGACTGTTTGTTGCTAGTTTTGGGGGCTAAATGGATAGACTTACCATTTACCATTTTAAAACGATAGGCGGTTGATCTTGAAGATATGTTCAAAGATTTTGGGGATTATTGTTAGATTTGGTTTTATTATTTTTAGGCTAGTACAATAGGACCAAATCTTTATAGGTGGGTTGTTGATAGCTTAGATTGATTTGAAATCAATTAGTAGTTGGGGGATCTTAATTAAAGATTCGTTGGGATTTAGGGCGTCTTTTAGGTCTGAAAAAAGGGGTTGGTCTAGGAGGTAGGCATTCCAATTTTCTGAGTTTTGTGAGTTTTTGCTTTATATTTGTAAGAAGAAATTTCTTTTTCCATTGAAGTTTTTAAATCCTCTCTACTCCAACATCTTGTGGGTGTGTTCTTCATCCATTTTTGTGATTTGGGTATTGAAACCTTATTGATTCAATAATTGGATTGCAATAATAAGTGAGGTGCATAGGTTTCTTTCTTTTTCTTTCTTCTTCCTTTTTTTTTTTTTCACCGGGTTGTTCTTCATAAAAACAATCTGTTTGGTTAGTGTTAGATGGGTTCATGTTTTGTGCACAGTGAATAGATAATGCTGTATTTATTAATGGAACACCTTAAAAAGTTGTATTCCTATATTTTACCACATCTTTGGAATTGAGATGGATGAATTAGTTAGGGGGGTGTTTGTAATGGACATTTACCGTTGTATAAGGAAAAGCAAAAATTTGGCGGAATTCCTCTTATTCAAAACGAATTCAATCTGACATTCAATTATTGTGCTTGACATTTGTATACACATTGTGATTGAGGCGTATATGACTGTTGGTGGCTATTCATAGATTGGATAGGGATGCGGACAATGTAAAACGACTGAAAATGTTTCAATGCACCTTATCCTTGAATGTTTGTACAATCAGATAATGTTTGGACACTCGGATACATGTGCATTAGGTCCATCAATAGTCAGAATGGTCACTTTGAATTCTCTTGTTCTTCCAGTGAAATCCAACGTTGTATACGCCGAAGTTTGCCCCTTTTCGATGGCACGATGGGACTGTAAAGCTGCTGTTGCTTTACCGCCGAAGACCGCCGATATCCAGATGTTTCTTAAATGTAATAATTACATATTTACTTCCCTACACGATGGTATATGTCCAATCCAAACATCCCCTAAAGAGCTAATGCTCACACAGAATAAGTATGCTCCCATTATGTAATACAGGTGCGAACAAAATGAGTCAACTTATGTTTGCTCCAGCAGAATTGAACTGAAAATGAATAAGGAAATTTTTTGAGGCTGTATCTCCTACATTTCTCTGCACTTTCAGTTGTGAGGATGCATGCAGTGCCATAATTGGAGAAATCACAAGCTCTTATATCACAACTCCTTGAAATATGAATGCAACTTCGTGAAGCTTGTGTAATTTTTTCTTTCTTCTTTTGTTGTAATCAAATATGTTTCTTTATTATGGTTGGCCTCATTGTTAAAGCCTTGATCCATGTACTATTTTAGTGAAAACACATTATGTTGGATCTTATTGACATTTAAATAACAGTATTACAGGATCTCTTAGGTCTAGTTTACTGGAAAAAAGTGGTGCTTTATGTGGAATTCAGTTTGTTGTTTTCTATTTGTCTTTGCAGGATGGTGATCCACAGCTTTCTTGTTTTGGACTAATGAAAAATAGCAGGGATGGGAAAAGTTATAGCACAAATCTTGCTTATACACCTCCGGAGTATCTAAGAAATGGTACCCACTTCTGTTCTAATCCAAGTTTCATATATATGCTGGTTGTGATTCTCCTTCTAATCTGTGGAAGCTTCTACTAATTGACAGATAAACCTCCATTTAACTATACATGCAAGTTATGTTATAGTAAGTATGAACACTAAAATTACTACATTTTCATTTTCTTGGTGAAATTCCCTAGGTCATGATTGATGACTCGATAATTTAGGGGCATTGTCACACCGGGCTCAAGCGGGGTGGCCTGTGTGATGTGGGGGCACATTCGGGGTGGGTGGTCTGTGTGAGGTAGGTGGCTCGTGTGAGGCGAGACCCATGTGAAGTGGGGCCCACTAGGGGGGTTTGGCTGAGGGCTTGACCCATGTGAAGTGGGACTTGGGCTATGAGATTAAGGGATTGATTCGCTACACTATCAGTTCGAGCTTTTAGAGCAAGTGGCTTGTCCTGCATCAAAGTGGTATCAGAGCAGAAAGTCTCGTGTCCAAGACTCCTCACCAAGGGTGATTAATGTAGGAGCATTTTCACACTCAGGGTGGGCGGCCTATGTGAGGCGAGTGGCTCGTGTGAGGCAAGATCCATGTGAAGTGGGCCCACGAGGGGGGTTCAGCCGAGGGCCTTACTCATGTGAAGTGGGGCCTGGGCTATGAGATAAAGGGATTGATTCGTGACACTCTGTCAGTTTGAGCATTTAGAGCTGCAAGTTGTTAGTTGTCCTGCATCACTTGAGCTTTCTTAAAACAGAAAAGAACAATGCAAGAAAAAGCAGGCACATTAGAAACTCACACTGATTAAAAGTAAGCCACATGCTTGTCAGACTACCTGGGGCTATGAAGTGAAAACTGTTTTCTGTGCTAGCGTCCAAAATGATTTGTTAACAGAAAAATTATTCTCCTAGTATTTTAGTTGCTTCCTTTTTGGTGATATATGTATCTACTTCTAGGAATATATGCTGTTTCTAGTCCAGTCACCACTTTTGGCAAGATGTTTTGAGTGGCAATTAACACTGTTGGGTAAGTTGATATCATATTGTTAATGTACACAGTGTCATGTACTCCTGCGGTGCACTATATCCTGCAGTGCACTATTGCTATTGTGTACTCTTGCAGTGCACCATTCTTTTTTTGTTTCTGTTTCTTTTGTTCTTATATTTTGTTAAACATGATTAGGTTACGAGTCTTAATTGTGATTTGGTTAGGATTCCCCTTCGTCTTATGTAAACCTATTTTACTGTTTATAGAATGCTAGGTGGTATGGAGTAGCTCTTCCTCCCTGTCATGTTTCTGTTCTCTTCTCTTTTCATTTCTGTTCTCTCTCTTTTCTCTTTTCTCTTCTCTTTTCTCTATTTCTCTACTTCCATCTTAATTTACATGGTATTAGAGCTTTGCTAAACCATTCCTTTGTTTTTTTTTTTTTTTTTTCCATTCTTCATTCATCACTTCTTTGCCTTTTTTCTACCTCCAACCTCTGTTTTGACTGTCCATCGGAGGTGTACGTGTGTTCACCCTGTAAGATGGTGAAAGATAGAGAGCTTTTCTCATCACCTTTCTACAGGTGCAATTAAAACACAATGCTGCTTCATTTGGAAGGGCTCTAATTGGCAACAAACCAAACATGATTTGGTGGATTAGGGCCAGGGTATGCAAAAATGGTTACGTAATGGCCGTTACGTAACGGTAATTGTGGCCATTGTTACGCGTTACGGGTTCGTAACGGCTGTTAGAGGAAAAAGAACCGTAATGGCCCGTTATGCACCCTGTGATGTCCCTGTAATGGTCCATTACGGGGCTGATACAGTTCTTTTTTTTTTTTTTTTCAAAAAAAAAAAAAAAAAAGAAGAAGAAGAAAAGAAAAGAAAAAAGAGACTGCAATGGCCATTATGGTCCATATTGTAACGGTAACAGTGATTAGGGTCCATCACACACACACACACACACACACACATATATATATAAAGGATGGAAAAATGAAAAAAAAAGAAGTGATGGTTTATCTCGTCTTGATACTTACGAAAATGGTCCACTCCACTTTGGTTGATCAAATAGAAATCAAATACTGTGTTTTGATCATCAAAGTAGGGCCTATATCTAGTTTAGAATTAGTTTCTAAGCGTCTTTCATGGTTGAAATGAATAAGGAAGTGGAAAATCATTAGAAAAATTGAAAATAAGAACTTTCATAAATCATAATGGGCCCTCTATGGCTGTATCGGCTTGTAATGGCCGCATGGGCATAATGGCTGTATCAACCTGAAACAGCCGTACCTGCCCCTTAAAGGTGCCGATGCAGGGTGTATTGGCCAGTACGGACCGATACAGCCATTATTTATTTATTTATTTTTTATAACAGATTAACAGACCAATTCACCCTCAGATTTCGTAGTGGCGTGCCCTTTTCCTTTATGGTCGATATGACCATAATGTAATCATTTTTTAATACCATGGTCTGGTTTCGATTGTGGTTGTTGTATTCTCTCAGAAAAGAACGGTTGATCAGATATTACTTATCATTAGATATCCAAGGCTTATTACCTCAGTTCCCATTGCAGTGGTTTTCATTATGTGCCGAGCATTTTGTGGTGTTTGTTATAACATCTGTGTTCATCATAATAACTTTATTTTTTTCTGTAGGAAGGGTAACTCCTGAAAGTGTAATATTCAGCTTTGGTACTGTCCTCTTGGATCTTCTTAGCGGAAAGCACATCCCTCCCAGTCATGTAAGTTCTTCGACTGTTGAATATACAAAGCATATCTACTGGAAGTGTAACCTGGCTGGGACTAGAACTCTTTTAATGCGTCTGCTTGCATGTTCTATGTTCAATACCTTTACATTCTGCTTATTCTATGATTTGTATGGTTCTGTTTTATTTTGGTAAGCTCATCCTTCTGAATATGTATAACCTGCAATGTATAACCTGCAACAAGTTAATGTTTGACATGCATTTGTGTTCTCATTTGTATATCATGGATACAGTTAATTTAATTTAATAACATGATGTAAATGTATGGGTGTTCACATAGTAACTTTGACATGCAACTGCCTACATGGCTGGTTTTATAGACAGTGCAGCTGTTTGTCTGGAAGTCCAAATATGCCCATTCGCTCTTTTTTCTCTGTGGTGGGTTAAAATGGGAAAAATATGGTAATGTATCCTGTGACTTATTAAGAAAAGGTGATAAGTCCTTGTGATTTGCTTGAAAAATATGGAAGGTTCCATCCCCAGTGGAGAAAGCAGTCAATTTGTCGAAAAACTTTATCACTCTATGACGAGCTGAATGCTTACATCACTTCTTTTTCCAATCATGGGGTTGTTTTGGCTGATTGGAATGTTGGGTTCATCCTCTAGTCTTTTATACTTTGGAGGATCTTGGGATTGGATATACTTTTCCTTGAAACAACATTCCTTTCTTCTCCCCTTTATGTGATGTCTTTTTTAATCGCAAAGGTATCTAATTGTTATGGGGTTGTGGACTCTGGTGAGCCCAAGGTGAGGGCTCCGTGGGTCAAGCTTGAAGGAAATAATCAGTTTGCAATTGCCACCTTCAATCATTGAGGTCTCATCCCTACTTGTTTATCCTTGGAGATTAGTGAGATGAGTGGAGACTAGTGAAATGAAAGGACATTTTAGTTTTAGGATCCTTCTAACCATGTGCCTTCCCTGCTTCAGATTGTGCTTCAGACTCACTCCTGCTCCCACTTTCGTACCTATTTATACTTGTTTACTTTTTGAGCCAAAGTCTTCTTTGCTCCAGCACTTGGATATGTTGCTGCTTTATGCTTCATGCAACTATAGGGCATGTCTATGGGTTTCCTGCATGCATATCCTAGGGAAGTAGATCTAGCTGATGGTTTGGCAAGGCAAGGAGTAGGATTATGTCTCTCTGTTGTAATCTTTCTTCCTTTGCTCTAATAAAATCTTCATGTTTTAAAAATATCTAATCAGAAATAGGCAATTGTTCTCAGCTAAACCATGTTATTTACTTATACAACATACCATACTATCTTTGTCCAAGTATATTTACAAATTTTTATTTTTATTTTTCTCTCTCGCATCTCAAGTATATTGATAATAACATCCCAAAAACTTGAGACATGAATCTTCTTAATGGAAATTAAAAGGGTCATCTCTCCCATTTATCTGTCTTTCTCAGATAGCTGTTAAAATTGTATTGATGCTAGAAATGCCTTCTTTCTTTAATCAATAATAGGATGCCAGTAATGTCATTGTGAAAAAAGTTGTTGTCACTTAAACCATCTCTATTGGAATTCAGGAAGTTTGTTAGGAACAAAGATTAAACTATGGTAGCAAGTACTTCTTAGATCACATGACTCTTGTTTCATATTTCATTTGTTGAAGTATCCATGATGTATAACCTAAGTCTCATTATATTCCCTATTGGGCAACATGAATAATAATAGGTGTCGTATGTGGTGGTAACTTCTAGAATTTGTGAAACTTTGCTTAGGTTAATATAAGAATTGACTTATTTAGTGACTATGTCCATATAAAGTTATAGAAGATCAAGGTGAATTTATTAGAGAAAAGGAAATCATACCAATGACAAGAGTTTAGAGACTGGAACCCTTTCTAGCTGAATTATCTGCTACAACAGTAAGTCGTTAACATCCCTACATAATTGAATGAAGGATACTGAGATACTCCCTTCATGTCCCCTCTCTTCCACCCAATATATTAAAAAACGACTACGTAACGATAACAGTGGGAACATTATGCGTTATGGGGCCATAACGGCCGTTATGGAAAAAATGGCCCATAATGGCTGTTACAGGGCTGGTACATTTAAAAAAAAAAAAGGCCGTTACTACCTGTATTATAACAGTAATGATGTTGGCCATTATGGCCACTGTTACTGTTATTGAATACCTTGTTTCCACCTATTGTGAGAAACACCCATCTAATGAATTGAGCCATGTCTCCTTCAATAATTGTTATGGTTGTAGGGTTTGAAAACGAATAAGTTCTGTTAAGCCCTGCCAAAGAGCCTTCACCTTGGCCTTGTTAGAGTCGGCATACCCAATGAGGCTAGCAAAACCTCCACAAGTTCCTTCTTGATCATCCCTCATGATTCCCCAATCCAGCTAGCTGTGGGTTGCCTATTGAACTGCCGTCAAATTAAAGCTTCTGCATCCCAAACCAGCCTCCCTTAATTCATCATGATTAAATACACGGAATATTCATATTGCAAAAAAGCAACAGAATAGAACAAATTGTGTTGAGTTAGAGGCCTGTTTGGATAGTGGGAAAAGAAAAAGAAAAGAAAATGGATGTCTTTTCCCACAATCATGGTGTGTCGTAACCAAGGTATTCCGTAACGGTGATGGAGGCCATAACAACCACCACAGTTACCTTTATGATCTGGGCTGTAGTAGCCGTTATGGCCCCCCCCCCCCCCTCTCTCTCTTTTTAAAAATGAAAAAAAAAACTCTTAAAAACCTGTATTGGCCCCATAATGGATCGTTACGGCCTTTTTGGGGGCGTAATGGACCGTTATGGGGTCATTACGGCCTTTATGGGGAGCGTAATGGCCATTAAAGGGGTTGCAATAGTTGTTACGGGTTATTTTTTCCTTAACAGCCGTTATAGTTGTTATAACTCCATAACATGTAATGGTTGCCACCATTACCTTTATGTAACGGCCTTTATGACTCCCATAACGGCCGTAACGGCACACCATGACTTTAACGGCCGTTATGAGGCTATATCAGCCGTTACGTAATGGTATTGATGCCAACCGTTACGCGTTACGAGATCGTAATAGGCGTAACGGTCATTATGGAAAAAATGACCGTATTTGTCCCCGTACTGTTATGAGGCCAATAGAGGTTTTTTTATTTTTTATTTTATTTTAAATTTTAATTCCAAAAAGAAAGAGGAGATCGTAATGGCCGTTACGGCCCCCTATAACGGCCTTTACGGTCCGTATCATAATGGTAATGGTGGTGGCTATTACGGCCACTGTTATTGCCATGGCACTCCTTGCTTACAATGGGACACTTCTCTATGTTTAGATACCCAATAAAATATTGGATTTCAAAAGCAATCATTATCAAACACTTTAGTCAAATCCTCACGCACAAGATACGAAGTGACCATTGTGAGCGCTTTATAAGATTTCCACTTGCTATATAAACAGGACTCCCAAAAATAGCATCCATGTTTCAATAGTACTCATGGGAAATCTTGAGAATATCTTTGGATAATCATTACAATTTTCTTTTCTTTTCCAACTTTCCAAACAGGTCTTGAAGGTGTACTTGGTAGGGTCATGGTAGTAGTAGCTTGTGGTGGGAGTAACAGTAGGCTCAGAAGTAGAAAGATCAAGAACAATATATATATATATATATATATATATATATATATATATATATATATATATATATATATATATATAGGGAAAAGGTACTACGTGCTCGAGCGTAAAACGGTCGTCCGTGAGGTCGAGCTGTGTGGGCCCCACTGTGATGCCTTTCGAAGATCCACACCGTCCACCAGATGCACGAGCCTAGGGTGGGCCCACACGGCCCAAAATCAGCCGTCCACGTAACTCAGGTGGGCCATACCATCGGAAAACATAAGTATACATGCAAAAACATGTAAAAGCACTTGGTGGGCCCCACCTAAGTTGTGGATACCACCTGAAACTTGGTCTAAAATTACATCCAAGTGGGACACACATGATGGACGATGTTGATCATCAAAAAATGTCTCGAAAGGTCCCCACAAATGGTTTTGAATGTTTCAATGGTGTACGGCCCCTCTCAACTTCTGTACGTGGTGTGGCCCACAAAAGTCACGGATTGACTTAATTTTCATCCGTGTGGGCCCCCTCTAGAATGGTGCATCTGACTGAGGGGGTGGATCTTCGAAAGGCATCACGGTGGGGCCCATGTCAGCTCGACCTCACGGACGACCGCTTTACGCTCGAGCGCATGGTACCTTTTCCCATATATATATATATATATATATATATATATATATATATATAATGAAGATTTCAGCTCAAGGATTCTCCAATTTGTACAAAGAAAAGCACTTGCTTATAAGAGAGATTACTATGGTGCATATCACTCTAACATATATACTTTGATGTATTATACAGTTCTCAGTCCTAAAGTTCTTGTTTTCAGTTTGTACAATTGGAGCCCATGGTTCTGGGATTAAAACCCCTCACTCCCACAGCTGTGGATGGCACATGCACCAAAGATTTCTCCAGATGGAAATTCCCACCCGTTCAATAGGTGGCTGACAAATAGACAGTTGAGAAAGAAACTAAAGCAATGATTAACATTCAACCAAAAAAAGGTGAATAGTCTATAGCTAGGATCTTGGGCTTGGATCACTAGACTATGAGCTCTACTTGTATATGCTGAAAACCTGAATGTACATTAAAAATTCTGGGCCACAGCATCATATAATACATCTTCTATCATTCCCATGTTATGGAAATGATCATATTTGTTCTTAAAATCCGAAGGGGCTAGAGTGTGATGGAGAGGGAGAAACTTTAATTGAAGATCCTACTTTTCAAAATTCTTTTGAAGAGTCAGAAAGATCCTACTCAAGTTTAATAGTGTAACCAATACTACTAACTAACTAGTCTCTTATTTACTAGAATATATATTTTTGATAAAACTACTTATGTACTAGGTAAACTTAATCTAAGACACCCTTTTTAAAAGAATTTTACCCGTGAAACTTGTGAAGATATTACTTGTGTTTATCATTGTAATCAACACGAATTTATAATTAACTTTAATTGAAGATCCTACTTTTCAAAATTCTTTTGAAGAGTCAGAAAGATCCTACTCTAAGTTTAATAGTGTAAGCAATACTACTAACTAATTTCTTATTTACTAGAATATATATAATATTTTTTGATAAAACTACTTATGCACTAGGCAAACTTAACCTATGACTCCCTTTTTAAAAGCATTTTGCCTGTGAATGTTACTTGTGTTTATCACTGTAATCAACAAAAATTTATAATTAACCAATCATATGTTATTTACTAAAATATGTTATGAATTTTCTAATAAACCACTTGCCTGCTAATTGCCAAAAAGAAAACCGATGACCTACAATCGATTGTAGGCTAACTGAACTTACCACACCTCTCTTTACAAGCATTTTTCACTTGAAAGCTGTGGAGATGTTGCTCGTGTATAACACTGCAATCAATACTAACTTTTAGTAACCAACTATGAATATCTTATTTACTAAAAGAGCTTTGCTAATGCACACACGACCTCATATGCCAGCGTGGCGCACAGGTGAAAGATCCAAGCCATCCATTGGGTGGACCTCACCGTCTAGATGTTACTGCCAAAAGATAAAGGTGGTCCACTCAGTAGGTTTGCCATGATGTTAGAAATAAGTGGATGGGCTAGAAAACTTGGGGTGTATTTGATCACAATCGTACATTTGTTCTGCCAATTGTGCCCCACCTGTCTAGTGGACCAACCCGATTCTTGGGATGTGGAATTTATATAGTGGTACCCTTCTGATGCATGGCTTGGATATTGCACCTGTCTGCCAGGCTTGCATGTGTGATGTTGTGTGCATTAGCTGACTCGTACAAGTGTGCGGGCTTAGCAAAGCTCTTACCAGAATATCTTATTAATTTTCTAATAAAAACCATTTAACTACTAATTGCTGAAAAGAGAACTGATCACGTACAACTGGTTGTAGGCTAACTTAAACTACAACCCTATTTACAAGATTTTTTCCCTTACAAATATCCAATACTTTCAAGAACAAAGTTAGAAACAATATTTCAGACGGCATAAAAAAAGTGGGTCATTACATATGACCTGTTGTAGGTTGATCATTTCTCTTGTCAAAATACCTCTAACTAGAAGAAAAGAAGAGGAGTTAAAATGATTTACAGATTCAATGTAGTGAGAACTTGGAAGGAAATTAGTAAAATATGGGCCAGATACGGTAATAATTGGTAGGTTTTATTAATTCATTAATGAAATTATCCATCCAACGCTTTTAAATGTTCTGAGAAGAATGGACTTAGAAGTTTCTAATAAGAAAACCCAGAAAGTTCCTCAGCCTAAAAAATCATAACTTTATGCAGCTTGATATACCTTTTTGATGTTTAGAACAAGTTTCTTTTTCCCTTTCTTTTTTTAAAAAAAGGGGAAAACAATTCTTTATGTAATATCCGATCATTATTTGGTTGAGTGGGATGATACAGGCGACCATCGGATTATCCTGCTGGCTTTTCCTGTCTTGCTGGCAGGAAATGGTAGAGATGGGGCTGGTGGGGTTGTTTGAATGGTGAGCCGGCATGATTTCCTGTTGGCCACTTGGATCTACATTCAGAGGTAGATGTTTTTCATGCAGGATGAAGAGCTGCGTTAGTGTAAAAGGCAGTTGTTTCAGAGAAGGGAGCATTATCTTTCAAGGCTTCTTGAAAATTTTGAATTTAAGAGGGCCTTCTACTCTTCTTCCTCTATTTTCTCGCAAGTTGAGTGGAATTAATCTGTCTGGTTAACCCAAATTGATATGCCTCTCCCCTTTCCTCTTAATTTGTTGTGTGGGAAACATCTTGCTCCTTTTAATTCTCTTTTCATTTTGTCTTATTGATGTTCTGTAATTTTTTTGAGGTTTGTTAGGAACTTTAGTGTGTGATACTGTCATCTCTTTATTACATTATATATGATTGTTTTTTTTACTAGTGGATTAGATTGTTTTTATTACAGTATTTGTGATATCTTTTTTACTAGTGCACTAGTATATGTATGGTTTGAAAATTCCATGCTGGAATCAGTACACTGGATTGGTTTTCTGTTTTTGCCTCACAAAGATTAGAAAAATCTATATATTTATTGTCAGAGAGTTGGAAACTAACTTATCTTGAAATGTCTCTAATTTGATTGCAAACATAGAACATTAACCAGTTTATGGGACAGTGTGGGTACATGGAATAAAACCCAATTTGAGAGAATTGATAAACTGTAAATTTATTCTAGTTTCAACCTTTTGCATAGTCTTAAACTTCTAATTATTGCAATATTTTCTAGAATTCAAGCATTGCTTTTTTCATTCAGATAATGTTGTGAATTTTCTAGAAGATGTGCTGTAGTTTGCATTTTGATGTTTTGTATGGAAGAAACCATTTTTTTTTTCCCTCTCCAATGAGTAGTACTATGAACTAAGCTCTCATGTCATGTATTCAATAGAGTGTGCTACCAATGTGTAGGCTCTTGATATGATAAGGGGCAAAAACATCCTAATGTTAATGGATTCCCATTTAGAGGGCAACTTCTCAACAGAAGAGGCGACTGTACTTGTTGGACTTGCTTCTCGATGTTTGCAATATGAACCAAGGGAGCGTCCCGACCTGAAGGACATTGTTGCCACCCTCTCACCATTACAAACCAAATCAGAAGTAAGTTCCGTCTTCAGCTTTTATTTTGAGATATCTATTTTTCGATGACTTAATACTTCCTCCAAAATGAGTTCTCTGCTTTCAAATTCACGCACACACACTCGAGGAGAAACTCTAGTATCGCATGCCATTTTTATTGGTGACTTAGAATGAGATGCCTTGGGGTATGACTGCACAACAGTTTCTTAAGTTGGGTGTTTGCATTGCATAATGTTTACATTTACACGTGTGTGGGTTATTTGGATGGAAATCCCTTTAAATGTATCTAAGAAAGAACAGAAAACGGAATTCTTTTTATGATTTGCTATAGCAATAATACAAGGTCTGACCTGGACAAGGTTTCTATTTTCAAGTTCCAGTAACTTTGACATATTTGCTGGTCATTCTATTGGAAAACCGAAGGGTGAAACTAGATTGTTTAGTGTTTGTGCTTGGAGCTCAGGTAAAATAAGCATGCTAACTCTTGCAAGTGTTTCGAAAATTTTATGAATTGTCATTTGAATCTTACGGTTAAAATTGAATGGGAAACTATTTGAATCTTATGATCCTTTCTCCAAAAATGCCAATTGAATCTCAAAATCTTTGGGTTTCTTACTATTCAAGACTTGAATCTCTCTTATGAAATGAAGTACCGGAATTTTGGGCTCAATCATGAATTTGAACTTTCATTTTGTTTTCTCCCCTTCCCTAAATTACATTGGGCCTTGCAAGCCCAAGTAATATCTCTCTTATTTGCATTAAGCACTTTGAGTTGTGAAAGGGTCCAAGTTCTCCCCATGGGCTTTGTTTTTAAGAATAAAACCGACACCTAAACATTACAAGATAGAAATATCAAGATCTCCCTTTCTGTTTAACTAAATCTTCCTGATCGTTTCTATGTCACCCGAAGGTTGTTGTGTATTTTCTGAGAGTTTTGATGGCAACAGCCAAATCCAGCGAGTCCTTAGAAAACCAATTAGTTCATTTCAGTTGCAATGCAAGAAAATCTCTTTTCTTTTTATTTTTTTGTAACTGCACGAGAAAAAAGCCAAGAGTTTAGATTTAGCATACTGGATTCTGGTTTAACCACTTGGACGATGATGCAGGCCACATTTGATAATCAAAATAGGGCCAGGGTGGACCCCAGGCTACACAATTGGCAGACTCTTTCTATTTTCTCCAGGTCCTTGGTCAGCGGTTCTAATGACTCTATTGGCCCCTAGTTACAATCAGATAGATATTGTATAGATCATTCTGGATGTTTTCCATTTTCACATTCTTTTAGTTCCATCCCTGGTGAGGATGACAGCAGCATTGGAGAGCTGGCGAGTCGAGCAATGAAGGGCTTGTAGGGGTGGTGTTGAAAGTAGAACTGATTCAAATCGCTGCAGGGAGTGTAGCGTAGATGTAGGTCAGCCACAACCAGTGTGGAGATTCCTATAATCTTCTTGAGGAAGGAGAAAAGGATAAGGTAGGAACTAAGAAAAGTAATGGATCATGGATGCGATGAAGTGTGTGGGCAAGAAGAATGGCGTTTTCTATGGCAACAGCGAGGATGACTATGTGGTGTTGTTCTAATTTGCATAGCAACGAGGTAACTAGAAATGTCAAATGGTGAGCCAAAAGAAAATCCAAAGATCTCCAAAAGGCTATGGGGAGCTAGTATGTCTTGCTTTTAGTAACTACGAAGCCGGTGGTGTCTTAGGAGGGATGAGGAAGGGAATGAAGGGATGATTGGTGTCTCAATGAAGCTCCTAGTTGGAATGTAAATGGGGTTGGGTAATTGGGAGAAAAGAGTGGTCAGAGTCGTTTATCAGAGATTGTAAGGCTCAATCGATTATGTTCCAGGAAAGGAAACTTCAGGACATTAATAGAATCATTATGGACTTATTGTGGGGAGTTAGATCAAAAGAATGGGTTGCTCTGGATGGCGCGGGCTCTACTGGGGGGATTGAGGTCGCTAGGAATTAAAAATTTTGGGCCAAGGAAGATAAGTGGTGTAGCGTCTTCTGTCTTGGTGGTGTTGAAGGACGTGTCGTTTGGATTTAGGTGGATGTTCACAATTGTGTACTGGTTGAGCCAAGTCAAGAAGAGGTTGGATTCTAGGCAGAACTTAGTGCAATTCAAGGCAGATTTGATGGCTCGTGGTGCATGGGTGGAGACTTCAATGTGATCAAAGTCACATATGAAAAATCCAGTGGAGGGAGAATAACTCGCAGCATGGACTTACAACGTGGGTGCACTGATAAGAATGGTGGACGTTTCGACGGGTGGAGTCAGTTTTACCTAGTCAAATGGGCATGAGAAAGTTGTCTTTTCCCAGATTGTCAAATTTCTAGTGTCGACAGGATGGGTTGAGAAATTCCCAAAAGTATTGCAATGGGGCCTTCCAACTCCTGCGTCAAATCACTGCCTGATCGTGTCGGAGATTGAGGAGGAAAATTGTGGCATAGGGCCCTTTTGGTTGAAGCTCACATGGCTTGAAGTGGAGGGATTTTTTGATCTGGTTCATGAGTGGTGGGCATCATTTGCGGTGGACGGATTTGCGGGATATTGGTTAAGCCAGGAGTTGAGATTTCTAAAGGGAAATCAATGAGTGGAGGAAAGAGATTATGGGGAATTGGGAGGCTGAAACAGAAGATGGTTTGAAAGGCATCCAGGATATCAATATAAAGGCAGAAGGGCAGAGCTAATGGAAGAAGAAAGGGCGTTAAGGGCTAAATTGGCTCTTCCATATTCAAATTGCCTAAAAGAGGAGGAAATCAAATGGAAGTAGAGGTCAGAGGGTGATAGAAACACTAAGGGGGTGTTTGGCGCATGGTGTTGGGAAGGATTAGGTGGGATGGGATTCAAAAAATGTAATTATTACAAATGAGAGGGATTGTCCCTTGTTACCATGGGACAGGCCTAATTCCATGCTATGTTTGTAATACGGTGGGATTCACTCCTTGGTTTGCTGTACATTGAATAGATATACCCACCATCATTTGAAACTGTTGAGAATAACACACGTATTATATCCAAACTGTTCATCTGTTTTGTAACCTCATTTTATGGCATGGGCCTAAAAATGAGGTAGATCCAAAACTTATGTGGCCCCAAAGAAATTTTCAATGGTAGGTGTTCAATCCCCGCTGCTTTTTGTGGTGGGGTC